>JAZGLO010001033.1:392500-480000 GCA_036873155.1 Biomphalaria sudanica
ATCAGTGCTTTTTTTGTATGGTGCTGACTGCAAATGTAAAAAGATTTCAGTATTACGTGCATAAATAAAGGTGACATCTGATATTAGGACGAGTGACTCTAGAACTAGACTTTGTTTGTTTTGTGACCTGGGTTGTTGGTAATGTACATTCATAATTCATTTCGTAACTCTATGTACGTACGTTTCACTCTGTTAGGCTAGTAAGCAGTCTGTGTGTCTCTCTGTTGGTCTCTACGTTTTCACAAATACTGTTTTCGTTACAGTGTTCTCAATTTCTTTGCATTTTGTTCTTGTGAGCCTGCAGTGTTCTACTGATCTGTCTGCACGGTAAACACGTGATTAGGGCATCGAGAACGAAAAGGGGTGCCTTGCTACTACAATTGTGACAAAAAAAATTGCTTTACGCCAATGTTGTTTTTTTTTTAATCTCAAAACTAGATCAGACTAAAAACTAATTATAACTCATTATTTCTCTCAACATTTACATGTCTCAAAATTTTACACAGTGTGTACACATCATGGTTTGCACGTACACAAGTATGCAAATAATAAAACTGCTTTGCATTTTTTAAAAAATATTTTTTTTACAGTTCAATTTAATAATCGTTACTGATCAATTTAATAATCTGTACTGATCAATTTAATCATCTGTACTGATCAATTTAATCATCTGTACTGATCAATTTAATCATCTGTACTGATCCATTTAATCATCTGTACTGATCAATTTAATCATCTGTACTGATCAATTCAATCATCTGTACTGATCAATGTAATCATCTGTACTGATCAATTTAATCATCTGTACTGATCAATTCAATCATCTGTACTGATCAATTCAATCAACTGTACTGATCAATGTAATGATCTGTACTGATCAATTTAATCATCTGTACTGATCAATTCAATCATCTGTACTGATCAATTCAATCATCTGTACTGATCAATGTTATCATCTGTACTGATCAATTTAATCATCTGTACTGATCAATGTAATCATCTGTACTGATCAATGTAATCATCTGTACTGATCAATTTAATCATCTGTACTGATCAATTCAATCATCTGTACTGATCAATTTAATCATCTGTACTGATCAATTTAATCATCTGTACTGATCAATTCAATCAACTGTACTGATCAATGTAATGATCTGTACTGATCAATTTAATCATCTGTACTGATCAATGTATTCATCTGTACTGATCAAAGTAATCATCTGTACTGATCAATTTAATCATCTGTACTGATCAATTTAATCATCTGTACTGGTCAATTTAATCACCTGTACTGATCAATTCAATCATTTGTACTGATCAATGTAATGATCTGTACTGATCAATTTAATCATCTGTACTGATCAATTCAATCATCTGTACTGATCAATGTAATGATCTGTACTGATCAATTTAATCATCTGTACTGATCAATTTAATCATCTGTACTGATCCATTTAATCATCTGTACTGATCAATTTAATCATCTGTACTGATCAATTTAATCATCTGTACTGATCAATGTAATCATCTGCACTGATCAATTTAATCATCTGTACTGATCAATTTAATCATCTGTACTGATCAATTTAATCATCTGTACTGATCAATTTAATCATCTGTACTGGTCAATTTAATCATCTGTACTGATCAATTCAATCATTTGTACTGATCAATGTAATGATCTGTACTGATCAATTTAATCATCTGTACTGATCAATTCAATCATCTGTACTGATCAATGTAATGATCTGTACTGATCAATTTAATCATCTGTACTGATCAATTTAATCATCTGTACTGATCCATTTAATCATCTGTACTGATCAATTTAATCATCTGTACTGATCCATTTAATCATCTGTACTGATCAATTTAATCATCTGTACTGATCAATTCAATCATCTGTACTGATCAATGTAATCATCTGTACTGATCAATTTAATCATCTGTACTGATCAATTCAATCATCTGTACTGATCAATGTAATCATCTGTACTGATCAATTTAATCATCTGTACTGATCAATTCAATCATCTGTACTGATCAATGTTATCATCTGTACTGATCAATTTAATCATCTGTACTGATCAATTTAATCATCTGTACTGATCAATTTAATCATCTGTACTGATCAATTTAATCATCTGTACTGATCAATTTAATCATCTGTACTGATCAATTTAATCATCTGTACTGATCAATTTAATCATCTGTACTGATCAATTTAATCATCTGTACTGATCAATTTAATCATCTGTACTGATCAATTTAATCATCTGTACTGATCAATTTAATCATCTGTACTGATCAATTCAATCATCTGTACTGATCAATGTAATGATCTGTACTGATCAATTTAATCATCTGTACTGATCAAATTAATCATCTGTACTGATCCATTTAATCATCTGTACTGATCAATTTAATCATCTGTACTGATCAATTTAATCATCTGTACTGATCAATGTAATCATCTGTACTGATCAATTTAATCATCTGTACTGATCAATTTAATCATCTGTACTGATCAATTTAATCATCTGTACTGGTCAATTTAATCATCTGTACTGATCAATTCAATCATTTGTACTGATCAATGTATTGATCTGTACTGATCAATTTAATCATCTGTACTGATCAATTCAATCATCTGTACTGATCAATGTAATGATCTGTACTGATCAATTTAATCATCTGTACTGATCAATTTAATCATCTGTACTGATCCATTTAATCATCTGTACTGATCAATTTAATCATCTGTACTGATCAATGTAATCATCTGTACTGATCAATTTAATCATCTGTACTGATCAATTTAATCATCTGTACTGATCAATTTAATCATCTGTACTGATCAATTTAATCATCTGTACTGATCAATTCAATCATCTGTACTGATCAATGTAATGATCTGTACTGATCAATTTAATCATCTGTACTGATCAATTTAATCATCTGTACTGATCCATTTAATCATCTGTACTGATCAATTTAATCATCTGTACTGATCAATTTAATCATCTGTACTGATCAATTTAATCATCTGTACTGATCAATGTAATCATCTGTACTGATCAATTTAATCATCTGTACTGATCAATTTAATCATCTGTACTGGTCAATTTAATCATCTGTACTGATCAATTCAATCATTTGTACTGATCAATGTAATGATCTGTACTGATCAATTTAATCATCTGTACTGATCAATTCAATCATCTGTACTGATCAATGTAATGATCTGTACTGATCAATTTAATCATCTGTACTGATCAATTTAATCATCTGTACTGATCCATTTAATCATCTGTACTGATCAATTCAATCATCTGTACTGATCAATTTAATCATCTGTACTGATCAATTTAATCATCTGTACTGATCAATTTAATCATCTGTACTGATCAATTTAATCATCTGTACTGATCAATTTAATCATCTGTACTGATCAATGTAATCATCTGTACTGATCAATTTAATCATCTGTACTGATCAATTTAATCATCTGTACTGATCAATTTAATCATCTGTACTGGTCAATTTAATCATCTGTACTGATCAATTCAATCATTTGTACTGATCAATGTATTGATCTGTACTGATCAATTTAATCATCTGTACTGATCAATTCAATCATCTGTACTGATCAATGTAATGATCTGTACTGATCAATTTAATCATCTGTACTGATCAATTTAATCATCTGTACTGATCCATTTAATCATCTGTACTGATCAATTTAATCATCTGTACTGATCAATGTAATCATCTGTACTGATCAATTTAATCATCTGTACTGATCAATTTAATCATCTGTACTGATCAATTTAATCATCTGTACTGATCAATTTAATCATCTGTACTGATCAATTCAATCATCTGTACTGATCAATGTAATGATCTGTACTGATCAATTTAATCATCTGTACTGATCAATTTAATCATCTGTACTGATCCATTTAATCATCTGTACTGATCAATTTAATCATCTGTACTGATCAATTTAATCATCTGTACTGATCAATTTAATCATCTGTACTGATCAATGTAATCATCTGTACTGATCAATTTAATCATCTGTACTGATCAATTTAATCATCTGTACTGGTCAATTTAATCATCTGTACTGATCAATTCAATCATTTGTACTGATCAATGTAATGATCTGTACTGATCAATTTAATCATCTGTACTGATCAATTCAATCATCTGTACTGATCAATGTAATGATCTGTACTGATCAATTTAATCATCTGTACTGATCAATTTAATCATCTGTACTGATCCATTTAATCATCTGTACTGATCAATTCAATCATCTGTACTGATCAATTTAATCATCTGTACTGATCAATTTAATCATCTGTACTGATCAATTCAATCATCTGTACTGATCAATTTAATCATCTGTACTGATCAATTCAATCATCTGTACTGATCAATTCAATCATCTGTACTGATCAATTTAATCATCTGTACTGATCAATTTAATCATCTGTACTGATCAATTTAATCATCTGTACTGATCAATGTAATCATCTGTACTGATCAATTCAATCATCTGTACTGATCAATGTAATCATCTGTACTGATCAATTTAATCATCTGTACTGATCAATTTAATCATCTGTACTGATCAATGTAATCATCTGTACTGATCAATTTAATCATCTGTACTGATCAATTCAATCATCTGTACTGATCAATGTAATCATCTGTACTGATCAATTTAATCATCTGTACTGATCAATTCAATCATCTGTACTGATCAATGTAATGATCTGTACTGATCAATTTAATCATCTGTACTGATCAATTTAATCATCTGTACTGATCAATTTAATCATCTGTACTGATCAATTTAATCATCTGTACTGATCAATGTAATGATCTGTACTGATCAATTTAATCATCTGTACTGATCAATTTAATCATCTGTACTGATCAATTTAATCATCTGTACTGATCAATTTAATCATCTGTACTGATCAATTTAATCATCTGTACTGGTCAATTTAATCATCTGTACTGATCAATTTAATCATCTGTACTGATCAATTTAATCATCTGTACTGATCAATAATAACGTAATATAAAGGGGATAGACAGTCTGATTGACCTCCTAATAGCGAGTCTTAAAACACAAGAGAGTATTTGCAGCTTTAACGCTTTCAGTGTCAATTATTTTAATGAAAATAAAATATGCTCCAGGTCGAACAAAAATCTGCAATGGGGTAGAGTGACTAAAACTAACGTAACTTGGTGATAGTATTATACAAATCTAACATATTTCATTTTATTTTAATGGAGAATGAATTAGCTAGAAAAGTGTAATAAATATTTAAAAAAAAACATTATTGAAGAATTTTCTTATTTAAACTGTGCACAGAAAAAGGAAATATCTAAAAATTTTAAACCAAAATCGATAAACTTGAAAATTTAACCTTTTAATTATACATTTCATCCATCAATATTGACAAACCACAAAACTTAGAATATATTTTGTGACTCGACATTTTATACAAAATGAACAAGTGCACTAAGAAATTATATTATTTACATTTAATTAGTGGCCCTCGAAATAAACTAAAAATATGAACCAATAACAAAATGTCTTTTTTTTTCAAACCTGTTGGCCCTGTAAACAATTGTCTACCAAAACAAAGAACAATCCCTCTCACATCCGGAGAAAATATAGAGAAATAAAAGTTGAACATTAAAAACATAGTGAAATAAATATTTATACCAAGTAGCAAAGCACTCACAGGAGCTAGCAAAGATTGACTGATTTTAACTCTCTCAGAAAGATTTCAACTGATAACCATGATATTCTAAATGAGATTGATTTACATTAATAATATTATATTCTTCGACATAACAACTACAGTAAACAAATATGATGTTTTCACAAATATGATGTTTTCACAAATATGATGTTTTCACAAATATGATGTTTTCACAAATATGATGTTTTCACAAATATGATGTTTTCACAAATACTGATTGTAATGAGCAAATATGACATTCCCTGACAGACAAACTTCTGTTAAAAATAATTAATTATTAATTATTGCTCACTTAATACTGTTCTAGCGTCCTTACAAAATATATACACACAGTCAGAGAATGCAAATTAAAAAAAGAAAGCATTTGTCATTACTTGCAGGGAAAGATCTGTCTATAATATGTATAGATAGGTAGATTGTTAAAGATTGGTAGATTGTACAAGATTGTTAGATTGGTAAAGATTGGTAGATTGTTAAAGATTGGTAGATTGCTAAAGATTGGTAGATTGCTAAAGATTGGTAGATTGTTAAAGATTGGTAGATTGCTAAAGATTGGTAGATTGGTAAAGATTGGTAGATTGGTAAAGATTGATAGGAATTGGTAAAGATTATTAGAGATTGGTAAAGATTGCTACATTGGTAAAGATTGGTAGCTTGGTAAAGATTGATAGGGATTGTAAAGATTATTAGAGATTGGTAAAGATTGCTACATAGGTAAAGATTGGTAGCTTGGTAAAGATTGCTACATTGTTAAAGATTGGTAGATTGGTAAAGATTGCTACATTGGTAAAGATTAGTAGAGATTGGTAAAGATTGCTACATTGGTAAAGATTAGTAGAGATTGGTAAAGATTGCTACATTGGTAAAGATTGGTAGCTTGGTAAAGATTGCTACATTGTTAAAGATTGGTAGATTGGTAAAGATTGCTACATTGGTAAAGATTGGTAGAGATTGGTAAAGATTGCTACATTGGTAAAGATTGGTAGATTGGTAAAGATTGCTACATGGGTAAAGATTGGTAGATTGGTAAAGATTGGTAGGGGTTTTAAAGAGGTTCTGCTAAGGTTCTCACAGACTAAAATCCTGCTCAAGCGTTTGATCAAATAGATTAGATGTTAACCACGTCAGCATACAAATAACTAAATAGACCAGCATGCCAACTGTCAAACAATTACAATAGTGAAGATCAGATCGTGAGATCTACACACAACTTTGCCATCAAAAGGATTTGAAAATTGGCATCGCCATATATTTTGTTTGTTTGTTTTTGTCGAAACATTGCTTGAAGCGAGAGTTTCATTTCAAAACAACCTGATGTGATGTCTCTCTATTACATGCAGGTGTCCCCTATTTAGTACATCCTGTTGTACTCTGAAACACGAGGAAAAAAAAACAAAGTTCATAATCAGTTCAAGGTACATAGGTAACAAAAAAAAAAAAAAAGGAGAGGGGGGGTGTAAAGATGTCGATATGTTTGCGGGAGAGATAAAAATAAAGTATCTTTATATCATGAAAAGGGGGTTGGGGGAAAATATTCTTCCATAATTTTTAGCATTAGTGATAATTGTAATTATGGTGCAGGTATTGTTTAATTTAAACTACGTTCATATTTGTTAATGCTTTTGTTGTTGTGATTAACATTGGGATTCAATACATTTTTCTTTCACATCCAAAATCTTTCATTTACAGATGTCTTCTTTTATCTATGAGACAAATCACATTTACTTTTGTTAAAGATGTTGTTGTTGTTGTTATCATTGACATATAGTGTTAATCCAGTGTCTAATATGTACATCAATCTTTAAAAAAAAACAAAAAAAAAACATTCCTATTACCTCCCTTTCCACTTATAATCTATATTTAGCCACTTCATCTTTTTATTTTAACTTAAAACGTTTGTCCTACATGCAGGTCCTTTTGATTTTAATCCTTGCTGCTTTCTAAAGCTAATATACTGATGGGGGGTGAACGTATGGAGAGATATTTGGAAGTAAGATTTGTGAAGTAAATTGTACAGTAAGAAACAACAAACAAAAGTATTATTTCTAATTTCTATACTTGTAATCTTGCCTACATTTCTGGTGAAAAGATATAAATCTTTCAAAAACAAAAGCAAAGCAGTAACAATGTATTTGTCTTGGAAAACAGACTTAGTAAAAGAATGTTTTTTGTTTTTTTTTATGGGTTTGAATCAGAGTAGTATCCCCGCCCTCCCTGAATCTGAACCCCAATGAGAAACGAAACATGCTGAGGTTACTTCCTTAGAGCATGTGAAAGGAAGCGGGCAGTGAGTTTGAAGGTCACCTTGTCTCCATACAAGGACAGCCCTAATTCCGCACACGAACCAGTTCTCTATCAAATCCTTGTCCCGATCGCCCTTCATGCAGAACTCGACATTCATAAAGAATATGGTCTACTGTCTCTTGGTCCAACTCTTCTTCTAACTTTCTGTGACTGTACAAAATATACTTGGTCTATCCTTTCATTCTTCTTATCTTATATAATACAGACGTTACTTCAAAAAAGAAGTCATGCATAATAACCAATGACTTAAATTCTGCCAAGTCACTGGTTTTCCTGGCTAGCTCAGGCAACCCATTCCATGCTCTAATAGCACTAGGGAAGGAGTATTTGTACAAATTTGTCCAAGCATATACATTCATGCAACAAAAATCGAAAATATGTTATTTTTTACAGCATTTTACAAAATTGTACAGTATTTTAAAGCATTTTACACTTAAAAAATGATTACAACTTTTGTTAGAAATATTTTTTAAATAAAAAATATAATATGCTCCTCGACATGATACCAAATCAACATTTGTATCTTATCTTATAAAGTACGGTACAAACGTTAAGTCGAAACAAAACTTGCCTATGTATACATATGTTGGCTTAATTGTTCATAATATTTGACACAGAACATGAAAATGTATTGGATTTCTTTACTGAGACACGGGCATGATGGCAGGGTGGTAAGGCTCTTGGATTTCGCACCGAAGGGTTTTGATTTCTATGTTTTATTAAGGTAAATAATGGGCATTATTTCTAGGTCAAGTGACATATTATAGTTTGATTCCTATATCAGTAATCCATTTAGTGTTTTTTTGTGAAACTTGTGCTTACACAATACAATCATCTACAAGTACATTTGTGTTGCAGAGCTAATGCGTTACATTGATATCAAATAGCTCAGTAGTTAATGACAACTATGTATATATAGTAAGAAAACGTAGTCACATTTAAAACCATTAAAACCAATACAGCATTTCGTATTGAGTGTAATCAATTGGCACATTGCGTATTGAGTGTAATCAATTGGCACATTTCGTATTGAGTGTAATCAATTGGCACATTTTCTGTATGATGCTTCATTTGAAAAAAAAAATACATGCAGCACTTGTCATAATATATGCAGCACTCGTCATAATACATGCAGCACTCGTCATAATATATGCAGCACTCGTCATAATACATGCAGCACTCGTCATAATACATGCAGCACTCGTCACAATATATGAAACACTCTTGTCATAATATATGCAGCACTCGTCATAATACACGCAGCACTCGTCATAATATATGCAGCACTCTTGTCATTATATATGCATCACTCGTCAAAATACATGCAGCACTCGCCATAATACATGCAGCACACGTCATAATATATGCAGCACTCTTGTCATAATATATGCAGCACTCGTCATAATACATGCAGCACTCGTCATAATACATGCAGCACACGTCATAATATATGCAGCACTCTTGTCATAATACATGCAGCACTCGTCATAATATATGCAGCACTCGTCATAATACACGCAGCACACGTCATAATATATGCAGCACTCTTGTCATAATACATGCAGCACTCGTCATAATATATGCAGCACTCGTCATAATACACGCAGCACTCGTCATAATACATGCAGCACTCGTCATAATACATGCAGCACACGTCATAATATATGCAGCACTCTTGTCATAATACATGCAGAACTCGTCATAATATATGCAGCATTCGTCAAAATACATGCAGCACTCGCCATAATACATGCAGCACACGTCATAATATATGCAGCACTCTTGTCATAATACATGCAGCACTCGTCATAATACATGCAGCACTCGTCATAATACATGTAGCACTCGTCATAATATATGCAGCACTCGTCATAATACACGCAGCACTCGTCATAATACATGCAGCACTCGTCATAATACATGCAGCACACGTCATAATATATGCAGCACTCTTGTCATAATACATGCAGAACTCGTCATAATATATGCAGCATTCGTCAAAATACATGCAGCACTCGCCATAATACATGCAGCACACGTCATAATATATGCAGCACTCTTGTCATAATATATGCAGCACTCGTCATAATACATGCAGCACTCGTCATAATACATGCAGCACACGTCATAATATATGCAGCACTCTTGTCATAATACATGCAGCATTCGTCATAATATATGCAGCACTCGTCATAATACACGCAGCACTCGTCATAATACATGCAGCACTCGTCATAATACATGCAGCACACGTCATAATATATGCAGCACTCTTGTCATAATATATGCAGAACTCGTCATAATATATGCAGCACTCGTCATAATACATGCAGCACTCGTCATAATACATGCAGCACTCGTCATAATATATTGCTAAACAAACGACGTCGAAAAAGATTTCAGAGGTACAAAAAATAATTACAAAATACTTGTTTTGTTAAAGAAAAGCTTATATTAAGTTTATCTGTTTGGATCATTCATGTGATTAAATTTGTAATAGATCTAGACTAACAATTATTTCTGTGAATGCTACCGTGGTCGCTTTTTAAGTTAATAAAAAACGTGTTCACTTAATAACAGTGATCCTTTCGAGTTTCAATACAACTATGTAATAATCATCTTTGCTTTTCAAGTGTTCAAAGAACAAAGTTCAACTCTAGTTTGATGTGAAGAAAAGGTACAACCAAGGGAAAACTGGCCATGCGGGCTTTCAATAAGTACCCAGTGGGCAGGCACCCAAATGGGCTGATGGGGCCACGGATTGCAGTGAAAAAATGTGTAATAATATTTTGTTTTAAAAAGGGCTCCAGGGATGTCGTGATGGTTTATATTTCCTAACTTGTAATAAAAAAGCTACAGAAATATCCTAGGCATCACATTGAAGGACCGCGTTCCAACCGAAGAGATTAGAGACGAATGACCTGCTGGCTACTGTAAAAAAAACGCAAGCTAAAACTTTATGGCTTTCAGGTCTCTATAGTGTTATACTAGCCCAACACACTTGCCGTAAAAATGTAACAGTCCATCGAAGTAACCCGTCCCCTGATCAAGCAAACAATACAAGGGAGATCCCTTTTCAAGTGTTATGCCTAATTTTATCTTATCTTATCTTATAAAGTACAGACGTTACTTAAAAAAAAAAGAGGATTATGTCCAACGTGTGTGCCTAGTCAATCTAGTCATGCATGTTAACCAATGACTGGCTGATTCAGGAGCAACCCATTCCTTGCTCTAATATCACTAGGGAAGAAATAATATTTGTACAAATTTGTCCTAGCAATTGTGCCCTTACCAGTAAAAATATCGAATAGTTTCAAAAATATGTTATTAAGTATTCAATTCCAATTAATTAATTATTAAGGCTTGGCCTGTAATTGTAAATGTGTTGCACACATTGAGATCACACGCCGTCTACAGCTTTACCTACATGTACATGGCGGCATTCAGTTTTTTTTCCCCCAAACTTTATTTATTGTTGATAGAGGCTGCAAATTGTTCAAAGCTTCAGACAGCAAATCCAACTTAGTCTTGTTGGTTTAACTTTTATACACATTCGGCTCGAAACTGTTTCTAAATAAACCTAACTGTTTATGAACTGTTTACAGCCAACAGCGTAGAAATATATGAAAACATAACTAACATCTCAAGATATCGACCGATTGAAAGAACACATTTCAAATCTACTATAATCGCCACACAATATTCTCACGTGGTTTCGTCTCTCTTTCCACTTCCGTTTCCCTCTTTTATCAACTTATATATATATATATATATATATATATATATATATATATATATATACATAACCATATATATAACCTTATATATATATATACATAACCATAATCTTCAAATACAAAAACAAAATCTAATAAAATACTCAGAAAGACATAATGATAAAGAAAAACACAATCATATGCTAGGACAGGACAAATTTGTACAAATGCCCCTTCTTCTCTAATGCTATAAGAGCATTGAAGTAACGTCTGTATTATACATGATAAGAGATATGCGTTAATCCTTCTATAAGCTACATCTCCCTAAAGACACACATGCACACACTCCATAGCACGCATTACAACGGAAAGGGACGAATGAAGACTCATCAAATAAAGTACAATTTGGGGGCCTATTTTTTACAGTAACTCCAGGGTAGATTTTGACACACATCCGCCCTTGCTTATAACCATAGAAGCGTTTCTCAAGTTAGACATACTGGAAAACACCACCTTTTAGATTTCAATAATAAGATACAAAACACTGTTTCTATAACAGGCTCGACAAATATTTACATCCCTAATAGTATCAACTTTACTTCTGTGTCTACAAAAATTCCCCATTCTATTTTCTCTCATTCGCGACGAACAAAAGCCCCTATTATTTATATTTAATTTAAACAAAGATTTTCATTTTGTTTTATATCTAAACGTTTTAAACTGTTTGGCATATACATATCATGTAAGGTTTTAAAGAATGTATTACAACTTCCGGATTGAGTAGCACATATGATATACAAATCTTCTAACAAGAAGAGTAACAAACACAATACTGTACTAAGAGTATGGGAACCGTGTTTGTGTTCATTCATAGTTTTCTACGTCTTCGTCCAAGCCAGGAAGAGAAAAAAAAACAACTCATTCATTAATCCTATAGCTGCCAACCACACTAGATTCCCACACGGGAATTTCCCAATCACAAGGTGAAGATGCTGCACATTCTAATATTCTAACATTTTTTTTTAAACTTTGTTAAAACTCGGAGATGTCTAATGGCCAATACAAAAACTATATCTCTCTCTATATATATATATACTTTGATTATTATGGCCTGAACCCCGCCCCCCCCCTTTTTTTTTAATTTTAATAAACAGGCCATGTTTTAACCAGGGCCGGTCCTAGCAATTGCGAGGCCCTATGCGAAACTGATTGCGCGGGGACTAGTCTGGGTGGAAATAAGGATAATAAGTGAAAATTTAGATTTTGTATTAGAAAATAAATTCGACTTTTGTATAGTATTCATTCTTTACTAATTACAAAATTGCGATCAAATTAACTTGACTTTACGAACCTTGTAACTATGGCATATTTATATGCCAGTGACTATAAAAGTAAATAAAGTATTGGAACTTCCGATTAAGGTGAAAATTTGCCCGATCATTACATTTTATTACATAAAAGCTGACAATGCCTTTTTTCTTTTATCGCGTTTTCCGCAATGAATGACAGCCACAAATGAAAATTTTATCTATTATTCAGGAGATTTGTATGAGTTATCAGGAGATTTTAATAAATTCAGATTTCCATGAATTTTTCGTTTATATTTTACAATTTAATAATTACACCTAGAATTAGCGCAGAACCTATGAAAGCGCGGGGCCACATAGGTTTGTTTGTTGATGTTGCTGTTTTTTTTTTGTTTTTTTGTTTGTTTGTCGATGTTGGTTTTTGTGTTTTTTGTTGTTGTTTGTTTGTTGATGTTTTTTTTTTTTTGTTTGTTGATGTTGTTGGTTTTTTGTTGTTTTTTGTTGTTGTTTGTTTGTTGATGTTGTTGTTTTTTGTTGTTTTTGTTGTTGTTTGTTTGTTGATGTTGTTGTTGTTGTTTTTTTGCATACTACTTTGTCACAAAATTCTCTTTATTTCTAACTAAACAACCTTATTCAGTGGCCGAGTGATTAAGCGCTTGGCTTCCGAACCTCGGGTACTGGGTTCGAATCTCGGTGAAGACTGGGATTTTGAATGTCGGGATTTTTTAGGGCGCGCATGAATGAGTTGCAGAAAGTATAGGCAGTTGGATGTTGTGCTGGCCACCTGACACCCTGCTTGTTAACCGTTGGGCAAGGAAACAGATGACCTTAACATCATCTGCCCTATAGATCGCAAGGTCTGTAGGGGGAACATTTCTTTTAAAACCTTTTGCTCAAAATACTATTTGTTTCTGCTAATAATTAATATGTGTGTCTTACAATCATCCGTTTAGCTTTGAATATATAACTTGATATTAACCCATGTGCTGTGGACTTTGGAATTACATTGCTGGTGGAAAATTACACCAATATAGGCTTATTATATCATAACTTGTAAAACTTGAAACAAATTGAATAAATTCTTTTGTAAACAAAACTAAGTTAAACTTCTAATACAATGTAAACAAATTCAGCTTAAGATAAAATTAAATAGTGCATTTTTATGAAAATACTTCTTGCATAGTTAATTTTAAAAATTAAATTTTTCACTATTAGAAAACAAAAACGTAGCCGTTGCATCGGAACTTTAAAAGGTCTAAAATATTCTGATGTCGGATTTTCAATGAATTTTCTAGTTTACGAGATGTAAACGGGACAGACGGACGGACAGACATTCCAACAAAACTAATAGCTTCTTTCCCCCTTTCGGAGGCGCTAAAAATGGTATTCTGAACAAAATCTAACTCTACAAAAACACGCCTTTTCAGTCTGGTGTTCTGGAGTCGTCTCCCCAATCTTAGATCGCTTACGACAATGCCTTTTACCTTGCCTCATTCAAAACCAATAGCTAACCTCTTCTCATCGCCATAGAAACACACACTCCACAACATCATGTAAAGGGATTAACGTTCCAATGTCTCAAGAAAAGTGTCAACACTTCGTTTCATTGGCTTTTTAAACATTCAAGTTTCTACAAAGAAGAGAGAGAGAGTGAGAAACAGAGAGAGAGAGAGAGAGAGAGAGGAAGAGAGTCACGATCCAATTCCATTGTAACATCCCACTTCCAACCTCTGGCGGATCCAGAACTTTGGAATGGGCGGGGGGGACAATTTTTTTCCATAAACCCTAACGGCAAGTCAAAAGCGTTTTCTTGCATTCTTCACTGCAGAAACGCATTCTCCTGACATCTACAGCTCATTATTAATCCTATTTTTAAAAAAAACAACAGCTTTTGAATAATGTTTTACTTGAAAAATATTCTAATATGAATTTATAGGTCCATACTACAATGCAAATAAAACCGACTTGTTCCTTGAAAAGATAAGATACCCCACATATTTAGATTAAGGCTTTGAGGATCGCCTCCGATAAAAAGAATATTCGAAAAATAATATTTTTAAAAAAGCTCATTTGTAAGTGATACATTTTGTTCAATAGGCATGTTTGTAACTTTGTTTTGTTACAGATCTATCATTCAAAGCTCTAACAAAAAATGTCGGAAGTGGGAGGAGAAATTAAGTGGTCCAATTCGATTCTACTCTAAATTTTTTAAATTTTTAGGATTCAAGTAGGCCCTATATATTGAAAATTATCAGTATGAGTAAAGTTTGGAAAAGGGTGACAAGGAAAATACTATTTGGGTTCAGAACTCCTCTCAATTGTTACTCTTATAAGGAACAAATTTCGTATGAATTCTACATTTTCAAAAACCAAAGTCTTTCTTAAAATAAGTACGATAAATTCGTGGGCAATGACATAAACTCTGTCGCCATTTTTGACTATTCTGTTTTAAAACGTCATCTTTTCATCTGGAAAGGGGAGAAGGTGGTAGAGTGAAAACGTTAATCCTCGCTCCTTTTTATAATTTCTGTTAATGATTGTATTAGGCAATAAAGAATAGGGGGTGGGGCGACTCGATATAAGAATTTAATGTTTAACGTATATACATTTTATGTTTTTTTATTTTATAATTTTTTCACTAAAATACAAAAAGAAAAAAGTATTGATTTGTCCGATGGGTGGAAGGCGATTGCATGTGTCACCCTTCTTACCTGGTACAACCCCTTTTCATTGTATATTTACTAACGATAAAATGTGAGTCTGTGTGCGACATAATATACAAAGGGGTTAAAACATCAATATGTACCTTACATTATATAAATAAACTAATTTTGTTCACAAACTATGATTTCTCCATAAAAATAAGACCGCCCCCCCACCTCACAGAATCGGCTAAGATACCAGAAGTTTAGCGAAATAATAAAAAAAATTACATAGTAAATTGAACTAATTTTTTTTTACCAACTACTCAAAGGGTTTAGGTGGGAAGGGGAGTAGATGCATTTCTCCCCCCACCCAATCGATGAACAGGGGAACGACATAATATAAAGATCGGTTAAAATATCAATATCAAGTTTTAATTATATAGATATTTAATTACTGTTAACAAGCTGTGATTTCTACAAATACATTGGACCTCCCCTCTACTCGAACTTTTATGGTGTGGGGGGGCGGGATTGATGCCATTGCCACCTTCTGACCCCCACCAAATCGGCCAACATACTAGAAAAGGGAGGGGCGAAATTTATCTAAAAATTGGTTGAAATATAAAAAATTAGTAAACATTATTAACATAACTAATAAATTCATATACAAATTGTGTGATTTCTTTACTAAATTTTGTCCGCCCCATCCCCCCCCCCCCCAATCCTTCTCAAACAATTGACACTCAATCGCCAAAATACAGGAACACGGCATATTTCGGGGAATTTTTGTTGGAAGCTCCGCTCTGGCACATCTTTCTCCATTAAGTACTTTTTTTTTGCTAAACATGAGACTCTTCCTTTGTACTTTTACGCCCCTCTAGGGCGGATGTGTCACACACATATACACACACACAAAGATCAGTCGATCTGGAAACTAAAGTAAACAATACAAAATATTATCCTAACAAATTAAAATGTCTCTTAAATAAGAGTGCATTTACAAAACAGATATAAGGACGAGATGGAAAGAGAAAAAGACTTAACGGTAGTCAGGTTGTGTTATTATATTTTAATTAATTCATTAATTTAATACTAAACTAATAAACTTTGTCTATCTGTCTGTCTGTCTGTCTGTCTGGTACTATTTTCGAACAGGTTATTTCTCCCACTTCCCATTCTCAAATAAAGTTGAACGCCTGCACAATTACAAAACATGAATCAATGAGATGTGGTGTAGATGAACAGTTCTTTCCTTTATATACCCTTTTTAAAAAGTATTTTTATATTTTCCTTGTTTACTTTCCTTGGTATGATTTGGGAAACTCGGGGGTATGGTAGGAATTAAATCATTATTTAAAATATTACTTTTATTGTTGTTTTGAATTCGCAATTGGAAAAAAAAATATATCACAAAATCAATTCGGTTCTTAAAAATAAAATCTTTCCGATTAGACGAAAATAGAGTCCAATATATTTGCTCTGACAAAATACAGGAGTGCTACATGCATATGTAATAATTGATCTCTTGATAAGATCAATTTTCCAGCAGGATTGCTAACTTATCTTCATAGTGACTCAATGGGAGTCCATGGGTAGTGTATCTTCAAAGAATTCCATTGGTGGATTCAGAGAGATATTTCTGCTATTGAGTACGTGCGCATATGTCTTAATGACTTTGGGTCCTTAAGGAGGGGGAGAGCTATGGGTGTAGGTAAGTTAAGTAAGGTACTCAGATCAGTCTTATTTGTCAGAGCTGTTGTTATTTTGTTGATAGTAAAATATAGGTATCCCTTTCAGCTATTGCGATCTATAGGGGCAGATTATTTCGAAAGGCATCTGCTTCTAAGTAAACGAAGCCCTGTATTGTGGCCAGCACAACGACCAGCCGCCTTTGCTTCGCCAACATGCCAGATTGGGTCTCCTCCGGGATTCAAAGTCGAGACTCCTAGCTTCGGAAGCTCAGCCACCGTGAATACTTTTTATTTTATAGATATGTGCCATAAGGCATAAGATTGACTCATGCCTTCAAAATCATCGCAGACAATTTAGATCTAAGCCTACCGTCTGTCTGCTCATTTATATTCGTAAGGTAACTGACATTTCAATCAAGCTGTTTTCTTCTATGCAAGAGCAATGACATATGACCCGTCTGATATATTACTTCGTGTTCAGTATCGGATGTAATTTCAACGAACTAATTCAAGGATTTAAATGGGTCATAAACTCGTGTCATAGATTTACTCTCCATTTCTGTTTTTTAAGATCATAGTCTCTCATTAGTTTCATTATATTTAAACAACTTGTTTTGTGGTGATTTTAATTTACAACTGAATTTAGAAAGAAAAATCGATTCTTGGAATTTGAAGTGGTAATAAAGGCTTGGTATTGGATGACTTTGTTTACTAATCTTTTAAATCTGCCACAATGCATTGAATGTGCGGGCACAAATCTCTTTTTTTTTTTTTGGGGGGGGGGGGGATCTTGCTGATATTTATTCTCTTTGAGCTCAGTGTTTATTTCAGGGTTCAACTACCACTTTACAACGACAACCCGAGAACCGCTGCGTTGCTCCTATATGGTAGCGGCAGCACAAGATTCAGCTAGTCCATATACAAAAAATGTATACTGTCTTTGAGTGGATTCGGTTAAAGTTGATTTTTTGTGAGATTGTAAAATTGTCATATGCAAATGATTTACAGCGATTTACTGCTGATTGACTATAGACTAACCTATGTAACATATAATTTAATGTTTAGATCTAGATCTAGTAATTGAACATCTAAAATAAGAGCCGTCTCGTCTCATAATTATTATTTTGCAATTTTCAGATACATAATCTAGAAAGATCTAGACAATCAATCTATTTAAATATACATAACATGATTCATGTCAACAAACGTGGATTATTTTGATCTAGGATTTTCGAAACACTTTTCTCAATGGGAACTAACAAGAAATGACTTTATTTCATAGATTTGCATGAATATATAGTTCTGTGATTAATAGCCCAGCGGTTCTCAACCTTTTTAGTCCAGCGACCCCTTTTTGAAATTTTTCCCAACGTAATATCATCTTTTTTTGCTAATGTTACAAACCGTAATCATGACTTTATTTCTTGTATGAATTTCCAAAGCTCTATGTTTCATCACAAAGCACTGTGTATTTTACTGATTATAGGTAAATGTTATATATTTACTTTTCAATTGCTTATCCACCATATTCACGTTTATATTTATGTAAAAGAAAAGGTAAATTCCCCTTTCAGAAAATGCGATCTATAGGGCAGATGATGTAAAGGTCATAGGTCATCTGTTTCTGTGGCTCACGGTTAACGACTGTCATTTTGAACTATCAATGACACTTTTTGAACAATGACAAGTTTAATTTTTTTTTAAATATATTTTTCGCGATGATCTTAGGCGACCCACAGGTTGAGAACCCCTGTATTAAAACATCCTCAAAATGGTGTTACGTTATTCCTAAATTTGAAAACTAAACATCATAACTTTTCTAAGACAGGAAAGATCGATTTTCTTAGTAACGTAGCGACTTCCCTTACAGCCTGAAAAAGAGTTACATACATAACAATCTATCTATATATATATATAGGTCTGTGATCTTATCATTATCGGATAAGAATTTGTTTATAGGTCTGTGGTCACGACATTTTTGTGTAGTATTAGAGATTTCCATGTCCAGTCTAGAGTCTAGGCTATAGGCCTAATATATATAGGTTTGTTGTCTATGGCTAATAACTCTACATATTGAACGCAATGAAAGATGCTCTGCATAATAGCCTATTGTGTTCAGACAAACACTTCCAATGCACACCAGGCTTTCTATAAGTCCACTACAGTGAATTAGAAAATCAATATTTAAACACTATTGTGTATCTACACTTCAAATGCACACCAGGCTTTCTATAAGTCCACTACAGTGAATTAGAAAATCAATATTTAAACACTATTGTGTATCTGCGAGCCTAGACTAGTCTTTCAACTCGCGACATCACTTGAAAGGCCACAATGAAGATACTAAAGAATGATAGGCGTCAAAGAGAAGGGCCGCACTGCGGAAACGCCACTGTCACGGAAATAGTCAGAGATGTTTCGTCAGCACAGAAGTAAACATTAAGAAATTCACTTGAAGGTATGTCCTAGTTCTAAGAAGAAGGATTACATCACGTGGACACTTTGAGTTGCTTGATGTTCTACTGAAACAAGTTCGCCTCGAGTGTCGCTGAGTTACGGTTCTTAATTGCTTTCACTTACTCAGGTCCTAATTTATCATTTCTGTTCGCAAGTTAATTACTCTCTATCAAGTTTTTTTTAAAGCAAAGAATACGCTTCAAAACATCTAGGACATACTTTATAATGATATCTTTGAAGGATGGACAGATTGATAAATAGATAGTTAAACAGACAGACAGAAAGATAGTTATGTAAATTTGTATGCAACATACATCCCCAAAGGGTTAAAGTTACGAGTTCTATCCAGATGTGACTGTAAGTGAACACAGCAAATTAAATATTTATATAATACTAGCCGGACATTACCCGCGGCCTGCGGGCCTTACTTTGTGTTTACTAATCTAGTGGATTGGATTTAGATGTATGTTAAACTTAGCTAATGATCCTTTCAAGTTTTTTCTCTTTCACTCTGAAAATAAAAGTAGTTTTGAGAAAATGGGTTTACCCGAAGCCGATACATTCATATCTATTAAAAACGAAAGGAGCGATTGATGAATAAAATATAAAGTACAATTAAAACGGGTTTACCCGATGTGTGAAATGAATGGTATTATAAGTCAGGACGTTCTGAATTCGCAGATTGGCTACTTATAATATTTTAACCCTTTAGTATTGCTTATGGCAGAGCACTTTAATTCAATCATTAGTAAATAAATATAAAAGTTAAGAAGGTAGTGGCTACCAATCGCTACCAGTTAAGAAGGTCGTGGCTACCAATCGCTACCCTCTGCTCGAAAGATTTTTTTATTTTTTTTTGCTGAGGCCGTATTTTAGTATAAAAAATACACACTGTGTGAACTATAAGCTATATATACTATATATGACATTTTTAGATCTAATAGCCCTCCCCTTCTCTATTGCCAAATGCAATCAATAAGAGTATATCTTATAAGGAAAGAGAAACTTTACCTGATTCATGGATCCCCTCTACCGCTACTAACGTATTTTAAAACATACTCGTTGGTTAAATATGGCGATAGTTTGTATGTCATTTCACAGGCTCTGAAACCATTCTCTGGCATAAACTTATCATGATTATTTCAAGAAAGACTTTGTTGCAAGTCATGAGAAACGCTTTAAGTGGAACAAATGAGATGACAGATGAGTTTTGAACCCATTTCTTTATACTCGCCTTCTCAGAATCTTTTCACAACATTTTTTTTGGTCTATTCTATAGATACCTTTCGGTTTGTTTCTCTCTTACAATTTGGTTCAAACTGCTTAAGTCAATTAATTTATCCTTCGATTCCCGAACTTTCTGTTAAAATTTCTGAAACACTTATTTTAGTTCTGTAACAAAAGGCATTTAAATTTTTTTTACACACTTATGGAGAACAATTAATTACTTAATTATGAAGGTATTTTGAAGATATTATTCTATAAAGGTATCAAATTTTAATTTTTATTTTATTTTTTTTTAAGGCAAGGGAAGTTGTTTTTCTAAAGACCCAAAAAATATTTAAAAAATCGTTTTTTTTAGCAATGTAGTTAGATTTCAATAAATTCATATTTTAATATTGATACAGTAAAAATATTTTTAAACAATTTCTTATTTAGTAGTCATTTTAATGTGGGCCCGCCAAACCAATTCTACCCGTTTTCCGCTGATCAAAACAGGCCAACTACAAGAGGTCTCGCTTAACACACAGACAATCTGACGATGAATATACCAAATTAAGATATCCAAAAACTAGATTGTCAATCACACTTTTTTTAACGACCCGTGCACCCCATTCACTGAATTTGAGCTGTATTTTTAATAGGATGGGTAGGGAGTTGTAGATGTCAGAAAAATGCGTTTTTGCATCTAGGAATGTTAGAAAACGCTGGCGTCCCCCGAACCCATCTGTGGTTGCTTACAGCGCTGCCCATGGCCCCGTGGCTGTCGAAGAGGAGGGGTACCAACATAATTACACTGCTCTGTATTCTAATTAGGAGCTCATTTCGGTTGTTCTCTGATACCCCTGTCCCAGCTCAAAAGTTCTGAAACCGCTGAACAGAAAGTCGTTCAAATGAAATGATCACAATCACTAGAGGTCAGCCTAAAGTTAAACAACAGCACTCCACCCACCCCTCAAACAAAAAAAATGATTAACTATAGAACTGCAATGTGGTGTCTATTTACTGAAAGTCACTGTTCTACCACATTTAATGTGAGCTACACTACAAAAGTTTGCACAAATGTATTGTATTAATTACAGTCTCTCTCTCTCTCTCTCTGCCTCTCTCTGTTTCTCTGCCTCTATCTCTCTCTCTCTGCCTCTTTCTCTCTGCTTCTCTGCCTCTCTCTTTTTATGCCTCTCTCTCTTTGCCTCTTTCTCTATTTCTCTGCCTCTTTCTCTCTGTGTCTCTTTTTCGACCCCCTTCCTTGTTTACTTCCAAGTGATAAAGAAAACAACAAAAGATTTGTTGTTTATTTAATACTTACTCATCCCTAAAACAAACTAAATAAATGTATTCAGTAACAATAAATTAACCAATGTCATCAACATTGCATTCCACACGTGCATACATACACACTTGCATAGCCCCACACGCAAACACACACAAACACACATGCATATTGCAAGAGAGTATCGATAACTTGATAACGTTCTGGAGGATCCTGTTACTTTTTAGTTATTTTTTAAAAGGGACTGTGTCACATTCCAGGAAGTAAAAGATCAACTTTCGTTGTAAGTACCTTGAAAAGTTTCCCCCTAATAGTGCATATGACTTATGAAAAAGGGGACTTGAGTGTTCATTGTTTCATGTGCGTAAGTTAACTAAGGTGTTAGGCAGTCAGCACAATGACTATGATTGTTTTTTTCCTTTTCTTTATATATGTCAGTGTCCTGGATTCATGACATCTTAAATGGGAGGGGGGGGGCGGGCAAAGGAGGGTCCTCAGAGTCCCAATAGACCTCAACTAAAACTCGAACGATGGACCTTCGGGTTTGTAACAGGAGGACAACACTGAAAATT
Source organism: Biomphalaria sudanica (assembly GCA_036873155.1). NCBI lineage: Eukaryota > Metazoa > Mollusca > Gastropoda > Planorbidae > Biomphalaria > Biomphalaria sudanica. The sequence continues at coordinate 415,476 of JAZGLO010001033.1, forward strand.
TCTTTCTGTTGTTAGTTTACTTCTGATTAAGATCATGTCGTTTGTTGACTGAATTAGTATTCTGTTTTTAAGATTGTGTATGTGTGTGAGAAAGAAATTGACTGTGTGTTTGAGTGTGTGAGATTTGTTTGAGTGTGTATGTTAGTGTACGTGTGAGAGAGTGTGATTGTATGAGTGTAATTGTGTGTCTTTGTGTCAGTGAGTCTGTGGGCTTATGTGTGAGAGAGATAATGTGTGAGTGTGTAAGAGTGTGTGTGAGTGTATCTGTGTGTGAACATGTATGAGTGTGGGAGAGTGTTAGATCGCTCAGTGTGTCTGCATGTTATTTTAAAATATAAAGAAAATGTTAAAGCACTCGAAGGAGATATTTTTTATTAATATGAATGTACTATTTAAGATTCATGGTACAATGTTCCTGACCTATATAATCAAATCCACGAACATTATCTGTTTTTTTTTTAATATCCCTTAATCTTATTGTAGTTTGTCGAAGTTTTAGAAACAGCGAGAATCTAAGACTTATAAGGGGAGAAAACATGAAGTTGACTAAATTTTAACTTGACTAGTTGAACTTAGACTTGGCTAGAAAAGTAATAGCAGGAGATTTTTTTTTAAATGTGTGAGATACACTAACAATATGTAAAGAGCCAATAATGTTATGAAATATATTAAAAATGCATGACGGTGATGTAGTCACAAAGCAGGGTGGCCCCACTCATGAAGATATTAGAGTACCCTGGAGACAAGATGAACCCTAAATGGCGATAATCAATAGATAAATTGCATCCATCCCACAGACAAAAAGGAAATGGCAATGTAAAGTAGTAGAACAAGCAAAATAATATAAACAAAAAAAGACAATTAAAAATAACAAAGCTTATCTAAGGGGAAGAACTCATTTACAGCCTATATATTAATACCGTAATATTTATTTCCATTTTTTTCGGTATCTAACAAAATTAACTTCTCCTTCTTCTTCTTCATTCTCATTGTTATGTTGGCGTGTTCAGATGAGTAGACCAATACATGAGATGAAATGCGCAGTGGTTTCCAGATCAGAAAGCTCTCCATATAGTTTCCTTTCTAGTGGGGTGATTCGGGGCCAATGTCTTATACGGGCCTCTTGGTATAGAGAGCAGTTTTGGAGGACGTGGTCTGTATTCTCTGGTGATTCTCCACATGGGCAGATTTCACTGGTTCCAATTTTGAGCCTCCGGTACATGTGTTGTCGCATTCTGTTGTGTCCGGTCCTGAGTCGAAAGATTAGACGTTGGTCTTGTCGGGATAGCTTATAGTAAGCATCATCTTTCTTGTGATTTGGATGAGAGCTCCTCCATTTCTCATTTATTTTATTTACTATTAATTTCTTCAATTCTTCTGGATAGAGTGCAGAGTTTATTAGTGTGTTAGTTCTCCCACTCTTGGCGAGTGTGTCAGCCTTCTCATTTCCTTCTAGTTCTATATGAGCTGGGATCCATTAAATTACAGTTTTTTTGCTGATGTTGTTGAGCTTTGTAAGTGCTGTTTTGAGGTTATTAATATATGAGGAATCAGAGTTTTGCAGGCTTTGGAGGGTTGTTTTTGCATCGGTAAGTAAGACAATCTGACTGTGTGGGGAATTTGGATGATTTGCTAGGATGGTAGCAGCTAGTGCTAGTGCTTCCCTTTCTGCTCTGTGACAAAATTAACGAAATACAACATTTTAATAAACTAATTGTTTTAATATTTTGATAGATTTTTGATGTTTAGGAACAATGAATATTTTCATAAAGTTTCAACTTGATCCAATAATTGGAAGTGGGAGAAATAATATGCTCAAAATGTGTACCAGACAGACAGACAGACAGACAGACAGAGTGCGTTAATAGAAGATTTGTAATAACGGACAGATGTCCGTGTTCTGCTCCTACATTGGACATCCCAAGAACTACAAGGAAAGAAACGGAAACTGTATACATCTAGCAGAATGGTAGTACTGGTGTGTGTGTGTGTGTGTGTTTGTGTGTGTGTGTGCATGCGTGCGTGCGTGTGCGTGTGTGTGTGTGTGCGTGTGTGCGTGTGTGCGTGTGTGTGTGTGTGTGTGTATTATTGTTATTTGTATTAATTCTTAATTCCCCACTCGATGACGTCATGGTGATAAGTTGAGTTCACTTTTAATTCTATGTTTATCTTTGTGTTGATGATTGAAATGTGAGGTGGGGCTGGCTGTTGAGAATTTTAAAAAATACTTTTTTTGGGGGGGAGGGGGAGGGTAGTTTCTCTACATGAAGTCATTGTGACCGTCCTTATATACCAGTACATTAGAAATCCTTTATCTGTGCCGCTTAAACGGTATTATTATTAAATAATCAATGGTATAAAACTAGTAATAATATTTCGGAGCAGTTAAATTTCAATCTGCACACCTGAAAAGAGTGACCCTCAACCCTCAGTACTTGAACAGAATGACTGGCTAGAAGGCGAAAGAAGAAAAAAGCAAAGCTATTGAATGTTTGAGAAAGTCAAAACAAAATTTCCAGGAAGTTGATATGTCAGAAAACACACACAGACACATACACACGTCATGTTTAATTTTAAGTCCCACAGGGGTGGTTGTTCTTACCCCTGCTTGGTACGGACCTGGTTTTGCCATGAATGCTTCCATTTATTAAGATTTTGGCTTGTTTATTGTTTCTCTTCTTTGTTGAACACAAACTTTTAATAGTGCCGCCCACACAAAACCCTTGAGACCAAAAATAAAATAACATTCACGCTGCCCCGAGACCAATCGTTATAGAACTAACTTTCTATATTTACTTATAAAAATCATTTTTTGTAAAAAGTCAGTAGCAAGAGTAACGTTTGGATCAGGTGGCCACGTTGTAAGGAGATAGAGCGAAAGATGTTGGGTTCCAGTCCTGGCGAAGACAGTGCGGCTCGTGCGCCGGTGGTCGTAGAATGAACTACTTTTGAGTTGAACCAGCAGCTCCTAATGGGACCTCACATCTCTAGTAGTGGAAGTACAACCTTTGTCGTTGACTTCATCATAGAACCTTCTTGTCAATAAACGGCCAATGTTTGATGTCCGTAGGAAAATTAGAAGGGGGCTGCTTTATAATTTACAATTTAGAAATAAATTACCGTTAGTAAAATAGTAAAAAAGTAAGTTCCCCTTTCAGAGATTTCGATCTAGAGGGCAGATGATGTAAAGGTCACCTGTTTCTGTTAACCAGTGTGCCATGTGGCCAGCACAACGACCAACATTCTTTACTTTTCCCCACGAAATGTCAGGTACCCTATAGATCCCGAAAATTAAAATACCAGTCCTCACTAGGTTTCGAGCCCGGCGCCCCTCGGTTCGGAAGCCAAGCGCTTTACCACTCAGCCAACAATAGTAATATAGTAATCATCAATTCTTTTGTTATCTCTGATCTGAGTTAGAATGAAATACTGCAGTTTTTAAGCCCCAAAACGTCACATCATTGTTAATCTTATCTTACTAACGTTTTACAACATTACAAATAGCAGTATCGCCTTGTGTCACTAGCAGAATCGTGACTTTGATCATTGACTAACGCAGTAATTCTCCAACACGTTAAATAGGTCGACTAAGACTTGTTCTGTTTTGTTTTGTGCCTTTTTTTTAAAAATAATTTGCCGAGTTATTTTTAAAGTTGTATTTCCTTCCCACTGTGTATCGGCCAATGTGACTCTATTGGTAGCGTACATACAAGTGCACGCGTCACTTTGATTGCAATGCCGGATCTAGCTTCTTCAAGGCCTCGGCGGTGTTCATCTATGAAGTAAATTAACCAAAGCGTCTCATCTAGTTTTGTCTGTCTCGCTTCAAATTTCATTCAGGGCTGCGCCGGGTCATCAGTTGTGTGGTTGAACTCAGTCTTACTGTTGTGTGTTGTCTATTTTGTCAAAAAGAATTCACTATTCTGAAGGCAAATTAATATATCACACGAAATCGTTGTGGGGATTAATGTTATTTCTAAGCGGTAAGTTTCTTGTTCCTTATGGAGAAGAGAGCGGGGCAACCGCCCCAAGCCCCGCGCCTTATGTGGGCCAGGCGATAAAGAGAACCTTTTTTGTCAGCTCATCGTACAAATAAATATTCGTGGCCCTGACACTGGCAGAGGGCGCCTCTGTTCAACAAGTTTCTCGGGTTGATTGAGTACCGTGCTACCATCTACATATATTGTATATGCTAGTAATACGGAAAATTATGCAGGAGTAATTCCACCAATCTGTTATCTCGATATTGTGCCACATTAAAACTGTCGTCTGCTAGTGGTTGATACCAGCTGCCAGAAGCTCTCCTCTATGCCTGCTAAGTCAAGCCAGCGACCTGAGATGGTCTTAACAGCTTTTTTTTTTATTTGGTGGGTGATATAAAGAAAGCAACTTCTCATACATTTTAACCTATCACGCAAATACGATGGGCAAAATTAATTACTTAAATTTGTGACAAAAATGAGTTTCGCAATTTTGCCAGATTTATCTCCACTGACTTCGTTTATTTCTACATCGAATTCGCGCCGCTCTGTGTTCCGGCAATCGACTTAACAGCGTGTATACTGTATAGCATGGAGATAGGAATAGGTAGAGCATATATGAAGCTGTTTGATAGTGTCTATGTATATGTTATACATGTTTACGATACACGAAGAATAGTGAAACTGTAAATATGAAACAGTATATGTTATTTTCTCAAACAACTATAGACATATAATGAGTATTTGGAAATTAATATGTACTACATTAAGCCCTCCCCCCCCCCCCGTCATATATTATAAGTGTTAATGTGTATACCCAGCAAATAATTAATTCCACTGTCTTTAAAATAAATTTAATAGAAAGCGCATTTTAAACATGAAACAATATTCACACACATTTAAACCTTTTATTTTTCATTTATCTTATCTTATATTACCGTCTATTTTACTTTTTGAATAGAGCAGAACGCAATATTAAATAATGTAATATAGCCATTCACTTGTGTTACTCGTCTTATAAATATCACAGGGAGGTATTTTGCGTTCAATCCACATCCTTAATCTAAGGAAAGGGGAGACCAATAAGGAATTCGTCTTTCTCAAATCAAGCTTTTTCTCTTTCAAGTTCATATTGTGTTCATGTGTTTCTTATCTCCACTTAGTGTGGTTCGTTGTTTTTAAACAACTCAGATTTCATCACTTATGATAAAAAGGCTATTTCTGCTTTCATGCATCGTCGGATACTCTTGGCAGAATAGGATGACCTTGTCTTTGTTGTGTAGTACTGGGTATTATTATATAATAGTATATTTACTAATTCACAGTTACTAAGCTAAGAAATTATCTACCTTTGCATAGAAAATAAAAACGACATATACTTTACAATCTTTATTCAAAAAGGGTAAAATTATAAGGTTACAAAGACAGTTTGTGTGAAAACACAAGCTCAAAATCGGCCTCGAAGAGGTCCACCCATGCAGCTATAAAGGCAGGTTTCAATATTTTCAGGAAAAATAACAGAATGATATTCTATCAAGGGCAAATAACAGAGAAGTATGGAGAAAGAAAGTTGACAGATCTTGTGTGGTGCCCCAACGGTCCAGTAGACTAAGGGATAGGTGAAAGTGAAGGTGAAGTTAGATGTGAACCTTCCTGGCTGATGTCATATAATGATTATCTAATTGTTTTGTAAAGTTTTAATCTCTTATTCAAAGCCTCAAGAAAAACAAAAAAGCATTTCCGTAATAAAATAAATCAACTTCCTTTCATTAAGTGTTGTATGTATATAGTGTTATTTATATATAGTGTTGCTCTGAGGTTCACGCGATAATATGAAAAACTACTTATAAATTGTTATAAGCCTATTTGTAGAAAAAAAATTGTCCAAAAATCTAAAACCGTTGGCATAAAGGTGTAGAAATTTTGTAAATTGTCATCTCCCTTACTAAATATGTTCCCGTGTCTGTAACTATTAATAGTGAATAGTTGTAAAAATGTTGTATTTTTATGAAAAAAAAAAAAAAAAACAACTACTTGCATAATTCATTTTAAAAATTAAATTTTTCGCTTTCAAAAAAGAACTTTGAAAGGTCTAAAATATCATGATGTCGGATTTTTAATATCTTTTAATATCTTTTTAGTTTACAAGATCTAAACGGGACGGAAGGACGGACAGACAGACCACATAAAACTAATAGCGTCTATTCCCCTTTCGGGGCCGCTAAAAACGCAAGATAATAAATAAGAACACAAATAATTTTTTTATTCCATTACTTTAAATGCATTTTTTTAAAATTCGAATATTTCCATTTAAAATTTATACTTTATTTGTGTATGTAGTGTTTTAATAATATTATTGTTAGCAGTTGTACAATTAATTTATTAAGTGAAGCCTGAATTGTCTGCCCTTTGTTAGATCCTTGTTTTCTAGAGGCCTGTTGGAGACGCTGAAAGAGCCAATGATTGAAGATCTGTCTGCACGGCGTTGTTCATGCTTGGTGCTATTGTTGTCTATTCAGGACTACTTCTCTCCCAATAGACAATAAGGAAGGTTGGCGGGTGGTGAAGTATCGGGGAACACATATACATTAAAAAATATTTAAAAAAAAAAACAACTTCCAAATCCTTGTTTCAACTACCCTCCGTGATTTTTCTTTTTTCTCATGTCTTTTCTCTTCCCCCCCTCCCCCCAATTAAATCCCAGCAACGCACCAAAAACACACAAAATAAATTCGCCATTCTTTTTTTTTTTTACTTATTTTTTCTCAATAATTTTCTTTTTTTTCTGTAATAGAATTCAATTAAAATACAGAATATTGAAAGCTATTGCTTATCCCCCGCCGCTCGTGAAAAACCGGATGGATGCCTGGTCGTGTCGTATCGAGACCAATCGTCAGGGAAGGCCTAAACATTGTCTTGCAACGTCGCAACCTATGGGCGACCTACGAGCTGTTGGTTTCCACAGCCCACAGGCTGTGACGTTGCTGATCAGTGTTGAGGTTTACTATAATGAAATGGTCTCGGTAGTACGCGCTTCGGACTGTCGTCATGATGATCCCGAGTTCGAAACCCGGCCTCTCTCGTCCCCCTCCTTCTAGAGGTTTGCGCTTGGGCGTAAATGAAGACGCGTCACACACAAGTCAAGGGAACTCTCTTGTAACAGAAACAAAAATCTACAACTTAAAATTTGGTGTGAGAAGTGGGTGCGCTATTTCAGATCTGAGAATGTTCCCATTGATTTCCCACTACCGTGGCTGTCGTGTTCTACTTTTCATCGGACACAGAGAATGACTTCGCTCCAACCCAGTGCTTACTTTCTCCCCCCCCCCACATGGAAAAGGACTAAAGCGCCCTTTCATCGCACTGAAATTAAGCTCCGCCCCTGTGAAGCCCCATCCCCCACCTCCAATTAATCTCCAACACAGATACATCTACATACCAATATATTCAAGTTCAGCATGTGCCTTTTTTATCAATCAAGTACTTTAGTACTCTGTTACATGACACGCTGGTAGGTGTGTGTGTGTGTGTGGAAAGTGAGGTAAAGGGGGGGGTAAATGAGATAAGAGGGGGAGGGGGGATATACTAGCGCCGTTGTGACATCGGCAGTTGGCTGCTTCACATAGTACCCCCCACCTCACCCCAGTCAATTTTTACCTGTAATAAGCCTGCGTGTGGGGAATCCCCCCTCCCTTAAAAGTAAATGATCTGGATATTGGTCGAGCGTAGAAGTTGTACATTCGCATGTTTTGATTGGTCTTCTAATTATAGCTTCAAAAAACCATTGAACGTAGACAGCTTGTAAGACTTCACCGTATATCCGAGGGACCTAACCAATATCTCGCTCTGCCTCGGTAATGTGCGGACACTTGTGTGGATTACGCCGAACAGTTTGATCCCCCAGACCTTTATCCACAAAACATGGATTACATTGCCGAGCTGCAGTAGTCTCTCTAGAAGATTCTTATACGACCTCTGACTCAGACGAACTGAATATTGGACTTATTTTTTAACTGCTAGCCTCCACGGGTACAACTAAACTAGAATCGACAGTTGTGCTGACTAGGTATACCCAGTAATAATACAATTATTTATCATCATAATTGATATAAGATTTTTTTCAGGTCATATCCTTTATATGTGCAGTAATACTATCGTGTATATGTGCAGCTATTTGATTAGGTTCTTCTATCTATATCTGATTCAAGACTGAGATGTGCTATTTTTTCTTTTTTTTAATTTGGTGAGATAATTATTTGTATTCATAAATCTAGATCTAGATATGTTTTGTTTTTCTTAGAGGATATAATGAAGTTATTAGTATGATATACAGGGGCATAATTCACTGAGGCTACACTCATCTGGGTGCAAGAAAGAATACTTTTTTGTTTACAAACAAGGATGTCCCTAAACCTGTTGATTAGATAACTAATAATTCTCGACCATGGCAGTGCCAAATAATGAATATTCGTTCGTTTCTAACATAATAATAATAATAATAATACTATTAATAATAATAATAATAAATTCATAGGAACATTCTCGTTGCCTGTCAGAGGGCGGTTACTGCTAAAGACGTGCCACATCACCAGAAAGTTCCTCAGTAATAATTGAAAAAGGGACTACGATGAATTTTGTTTCCCTTTAACGAAACTCGACCCTGACAGCGCCAGAGAATGAATACTCATTCGTTTTGAACATAATAATAATTATAATAATAATAATAATAATACTAACGTAAAATAATAATACAAAAATAATAATAATAGTAAATTGCGTTTCTTTTAATAAAGCTCGACCCTGGCAGTGCCAGAAAAAGAAAATAAATCCATTTCTACGACGAATAATCTGTATTACCGCTTTTTTATGAACACACATTCAGAGCGTTTTGAAATTCTGGGATTTCGGCTTTACATGAAAACAGTTTGCGACATTATCAAATACAAATTTATTTATGGAATCTTCGCTACTTGACCAACAAGAAACATTTCTAGTTGGAGACGGTTTATAGAAATGAGGGTAGTTAGGAGCGCAAGCCATGTACAGGAGTGATAGAAGTTATAAGACTAAACATAACACCATTTTATACTTATGTTTATTGAGAGAATTTTAAAAAAGGCTTTTGTTTATCTCATCTTTCATGTTATATATATTATCATACCCAGCGCCTCCCGTCCCGTATGAGAACATATATACAGTGCTTTTGTGTAACAAATTAGGTGCCGGTACACATTGATGTTATTGCCTAACTTTTAACTGCTAATAAATTAATAATAAACGTTAATATTCAAGAAAGTAATTATTTTTTCCCACCTTGAAAAAGGTCCCATTACGCCGTACCTGTGCGTACCTTCACAAAAAAATTAAACCACTAAATATAGGTACATATGGAACACTCTAAACGAGTGTAAACAGTTCAATACTTCACATTAACTCTTACTGTACATTTGCGGTAAAATTATGATGTAAAAATAACAAAAATTGAATAGAATATATAATAAAAATTAGTTTGAAAAATTGATAATTTTAATTGTAAATGTAACTAATCATTAAATTAACATGTATAATACAGAATAAATTTGAAATGAAATGACGTTACAGAAAGCATTCATGTTTCCTAACTTGTGAATTTTAAGTAGTCAATAAATAAATATATATAGATGCGGCCCCCCATTTCAACATATTAATAAAGCACTTCTTCATAGGAAACGTTCACCCAGCCCTGTCGAACTTTCGCTGCAGACGCTGTGTGTCTGTCATACTCAAGTTTATAATAGCAATAATGAGACTAAAAGGTCTATAGGGAAACTCACTTAACAGTTAAAGTATTTACAAACCCTATTGACCAAAACTTGAAAAAAAAAAAAGAACAAATATAAATATAAAAGCAATGCATTCTTCAAAAACTAATCGTAAAACATTAAATTTGAATTTACGTAAAGAAAAAAAAAGTCAATCAAACTCTCAATGAATAATGGGAAGCTTCTTTTTTTATTTTGGTGTAACTGGTGTACAGAATAAATGAGGAAATGATTTATAACGACAGCAGTTTTTTATGACCTTGATAATCTGATAAACTTGGCAATGGCTACGACTGGAACAGATCTGCTCTGCCACTTAAATTTCTGCTCTTGAAACGAAGCTTAGCTAACTCTGACATGTTAAGTCTGCGCAGAGAAAATACTTTTTTTTTATTGCTGAGTTTCTTTTTTTTTTTTTTTTTTTAAGTTTCCTACGTTGGGGTGTTACTAAATAATAGTGTGTGTGTGTATGTGTATGTGTGTGTGTGTGTTTTCTTTTCTTTTCACGGACATTGGAGAAAGAGTTAAGCGTTAAACGCTTGACATTTGAAGAGTTTAGGTTTCTAGACTTTGGTCTATACTTGATTGTCTAAGAGAGAGAAAAGGAGAGAGAGAGAGAGAGAGAGAGGAGAGAGTATGTTACGTTTAACTGAATCGGCCCGATTAAATCACCCTTCTAAAAACACTCACTTTTGGCCTGTAACTCTATACTCTTTCGACCCGCTCTTTTACAGCTCATGAAAACACTTTAATATCTGTTACATCTGATTGCACGGCCGCTTTAAGGTGCTATCCCTTCCAAACACATTTGTTTTTGTTTTGCCAGGGCATTAAACACCATCAATATTTTAATCAAGTGTTAAACATCATCTCAACATCGAGGTTATAATTTCCGCTTCCACTTTATATAAACCAATGTAATAGAATTAAATTATGAGAAAAACACTATTTAAAAAAATATATGAAAATAAAATAACTGCAACTAGTGATTTGAACTGCTAACTTTCAGATTTATAGTCTAATGCTCTGAGCTAACGGAGTACTATTTAAATAGAAATTACGCCCAAAAAGTAAAAGTGCTTAAATACTGAAGTATAAAAAAAAACAAGTTTAAATGTAGAAGAAAGATCCAGAATAATCTAGATTACTATGCGTCATATTCAGAATTAGATTCTACTGTGAGAATTTCTTTGAATTTTGTTTTAGAGCTATAATACATGTTTATCTAAATGTACACTAAATCTTTTATTTTAAACTACAGAAGTTCCTTTCTAGCAGAAGAAAATCGTACTAAAATAATACTTCGGACGCAAAAGATTTCCTGTCTAGGTCGACGTCTAAATGTGTATTTTTATGCTGGAGCCAACAGGAGGTGCTCATTTTGTATTATGTCGTTTTTCAACAAATAACAAAAAATTGGGTTGAAAAGTGCGCCTAAAGAATTGTAAATTTAACCGCTGCGATTTCGATCGTGAAAGGTGCTTAGTTGGTTTAGGCACATTTTAGTGGGGGGGGGGGGGGGGGGGGGTTTCTACGCCAAGTAGAAGAATTAGCGATATATCAGTCAGTGAGTCAGGATCCTGTGGGATATAATATGTATTGGGTCTAACTGTTTAAAAAACCTAAAGTGATATGTTTACAGTTCAAAAGTTTTAACTTGTTTAAAAGAAAACATTCATAATACTTTATAATTCTGATATTTATATTTATAGAAATAAAATTTAAATATATATTATAATAATAATACACTTTATTGGTGCAGTATGAATATATTGAATTAATTTAGCAATATGAAAAAAAAATTATATTTTAAATCTATAATTAACTTTTATAATATAATAAACTATAGTATAATACAATGTTGACAACATAATTGATGTATATAAGGCTCATTATTATCTTTTTCTATTTTAGTTTGACTTGGCTTGCAATTTAATAAACATAATTTAAAAATTAAATCCTTTTCTTTTCTTTTTTTTTCATTCTATCAACGCTTAAAAAGGTAAAGCGAAAAAATAAATTAAAGGAAAAGGACATTTGATGTTCTTGATAGTACACGTCTATTTGAACCAAGTTGATATCAAATGACTCTGTCTGTCTGTCTGTCAGTCTGGGGTACACATTTGAACATGTTTTTTCTCCCATTTCTTAGTCTCGGATCGAGTTAAAACTTCGCAAAATTATACATTTCACACGATAAGACAAAAATCGACCAAAAAAAAAAATTAACTAATTAGTTAATTAATTGTTTGTGATTTATTATTTTGTTTTATATCGAAATAAGGGGATTAAATGCTACTTAATGAGGTATGAGGATGTATATATGGATTTAATCCCTTTATTACGTTTTGACACTTTTTCCCCGATTCCCTTTCTCGATCAAGTTGAAATTTTGCATAATTATTCATAGTCAATGACAATACACGAATCAAGCCAACAAAACATTTACCAATTTTTCAATCATTTAGTACTAATTAAACAATTTTGCTTGATACAGCAGTAGGCGAAGCAGGACGTTTTGGCGCCGCCGTTTTGGCCCCGCTGTTTTGGCGCTAAGGTCCTTTTGGCGCGAGACGTTTTGGCGACGGGACGTTTTGGCGCGAAGTACATTATGTACGTTTATTGTATTATTTCTTTTAAAAAGAATTATTCATATCTATGTTTTGCATGAGTGTTTGTGTTAAGACATATTTTTCACGTACTAAATAAAAATGTGTGTTTGTGTTTCACATCATTTTCTTTAATAAACATTTTGGCTTGTGTATGTGTGTTTATTGAGAGGCACACTTTTATTTTCAAAAAAGTTTGTTAAGATATTACTTTAAAATTAAAAACAAAATGAAACGATGATAGACTAAAAATTGATGCAATGATTTGTTGACATTAACATTGGTTTATTTAATGACTGTATGGTATCTCCAGTGCTCGGTGCTGGTCTTGTCTTCATTTGTTTAACTCTACCTGCGTCAATGCGAGATGTGTCACCCAAATCACCCCTACCCAATTTCTCAAAATATCTCTTTTCAAAGTATCTTAGTGTCGTGAATTTCTTTCTATCTATTGTCACCCCTAGTGTTTGTTTATAATTGTGGATTCACATTAAAGTTTGTACTGACCACTTTCCGTGTCTTGATCCCTTCTATGTGTGGAGTTATAGTCGTCATTAAGCGTAATAGAGCTTTAGATGTTAACATGTTAGCTAGTTCGTATATTACACTAATGTCAAATAAAAAAAAATCTTTTTGAAAGAAATCCAAAAATGTCATCCAGTGCGATTAGCAGAACTCACATATAGCATGTCATTACCATTCAGGAATCTGACGTATTATAGGCCTATATTCATGAAATAAGCAAAACTTTTATAATTAAAAAAAAACAATTCGCTGAACGGTGTTAGAATTCCTACTATACATACAATATTATGGTAGAGTGAAATAAACATCTTTATAAAAGCTACGTGCTTATTAAATTATCGTCAAATGATAACTCGCGCCAAAACGTCCTGTCGCCAAAAACGGCTCGCGCCAAAACGACCCGTCGCCAAAACGGCGGCGCCAAAACGTCACGTACCGGCAGTAGGGGAGCTAAACCCTGTAATTTCCTGATAAATGGCAGTAATAAGCGGCTCTTTCTCTTTGATTACCTTTATATACCTATATGTAGACATTTGTATTTTTCTTTTTCTATTGCTTGTTTTATTATTGTCACATTTTGTTGTTATTCTGGTTTGCATGTTTTTACATAATACATATCTTGGTCTTTCTAGTCATGGACTTCACTTCTCTTCAATCTCGTAGTCACTCGCTTTATTGCTAAGAAAGAAAGAATATTTACATACATCTCTCCTTACATTCATGTTTGAATCCATGAACTCTATACTTTAGTTTAAAAAAAAACAAACACGTTTGGAATGCTAGGTGCACAGAATTAAGACTTTATTTACAGTAAAACTTATATTTCTTTATTACATACTAATTATTACCACATTTCTCACGACATTTTTGTTTGTGTTACACGATTCGGGTGTTCCTTATGAAATTAACTCTTTATCTCCGTAATTATTTTTCCATGTTCTGACAGAATTGGTCATTTTTCACATTTGTACATTCTACCCTGTTATTTTTAAACCTTAATAACATTTTTGTCAGTAATCAGAAAACGTTACTTTTGGTATAGAATTATAGAATGCATGCTCTTTTTATGTAACACAAATTAAGGTTAATAAAATCAAAAATTAATTCAATTTAATGACGTCGAATCAACGATAATATCGTTAATTAGGAGAGATACGGTTAAGATTATTACACCCAAGCCCAACCCTCCCGCAGGACAACGGGCTATAGTGGCAGATAGGGTTCGTACCTGGGTTCGTACCAGGGTTTGTCTTCACGAGATCCACCAACCTTATTAGAAAGATGAATAAATCTCTATTCCTGTAACCAGCTTTTGGCTGCAGAGATGGAAGATGGTGGTGGCAATCGAGACAAATCGTTACAGCAGGCCTTGACACTGAACTGCGACTTTTAGCGCTCAGGCCTTCTGTGACGTTTGGTCTCGTGGTAATGGGGTCTGTCTGAGGGGAATTAGAAAAAGAGTGTGTGATTGACAGTTTTGTATGGGAGGGCACAGTGTCTACATAAACACTTACTTCATACCGGCCCTGTGTTGGCCTGCCAGTTTATCGAGCATATTTCTTCACAGATAATTTATTTGGCTGAAAGCTTACTTTGTAAACATAGACAAACATTAGGGCCACAGGAAATATTGACAGTTTTTTAGACCATTTTCTAATGTATGATTTTCAACTCTATGTAAGTCAATGTTGAATCAGCCTTAATATATGGTATGTGCTACTGTACCGCACTGGGAGCTATTATTACGTTTTGTAGCTATTTTTATTGTTATTATTTTAGTTATTACACCCAACCGACGAGTCTTACGTGAGTAGTCGTACTGTTTACTCATTTCCTTTTCTCGTTACGCAGACATCGCCCACCCTTCACACTATAGCAATTAGACCCCACGATTGTTATTATTTTAGTTATTAAAATTAATGAATTTCGTCTAAAAGTTGGACATTATTGTTTTTAATTTTAAAAATATGAAGATAAAAACAAACTTGCAAATTTTAAAAATAATATTATCTAGATAAAATTTGCACACACAAAAAAAAAATACACAAAAAACAATACACAAATATAATCATGCGATGTGTAAAATTGTACTCAGTTAAGCGCGCGGGTACAATCTTGTGGTTTCCACATGACACCCTCGTTAACAACCAACCACGAAACAAATATTATCCGCCCTCATAGATTCTATTTTTTTCTTACAAAGCTACTATCGACTCTGTCTCTCTGTCTGTCTGGGTGGATTATTTTACACCTTTTTCTTCAGTCTTCCCATTTTCTAATCAAGTCGAAATTGTGCACATATATTAATTGTCGATGACAACACATGAATCAATAAAAAAAATAACTAATTATTTGATCGATTATTGGTAATTAATCAATTTTTTAATTCATAAAATAGAAGATAAATCTTGAAATATTGAGAGATCTGACAGCATTTGAACGGTCCTCTCTCTTTACTCAATATAAAAATTGTTTTTAATTTTTGTATAGTCCGCTAGTTTCTTCTTGTATTCACGTGACAAGTTACACAGTAAAAAGAATATTCCTATTCCTGTATGTCCTGTGTTTCAGGTATCTACGCCAACCAGTTGAAGTGTCGACTACCTACACGTGAACGAAATGGCGCTAGGATACGAGCGACCTGTTACTTACGAGTCTTACGTGAGTAGTCGTACTGTTTACTCATTTCCTTTTCTCGTTACGCAGACATCGCCCACCCTTCACACTAACCTCCCCTTCCCCCCCCCCCCCCCCACGACTTCCCAGTTGTCATTGTCTCTTGTTACTGACACTTAAAGCCATAAACCTTGACCGCGCAGCGTAGGGCGGCCTTGACACTCTTCACGTCAGTGATTACTAATGTATGCTCATTAAGGTAGAAAATACACCCACTTCAAGAATTAGGGTCGCACGAGAAGAAAGGAGAATAAGAAAAAAATATTGATATAGAATAAAGTTGAAATGGTCATGCAAACGTTTTCAAAGCACGGCTTTGCAGGCATTTAGTTGAAACTCTTAGAAGCTGTATATTGATCATTATCTCTATTTGGTATAGAGGAGAACATTTGATAGAAAATAGATGCAGAAAGGTTATCGCTTACGTAAATGACGGGATACAGTGTTTGAGACCAATCTTGGTTCAATCTTTTCTGATGCGCTCTCTGAGGAGCTGAGCGATCTCAAGACGGCTCGAGTCAAACATTTCCTAGTCTCCATCGGAATTTTTTTTTTTTAATTCAGTAGCCTATCAGAATCGTAGTTTTTTTACGAAGACCGCATCACGAATGAAGAGATTAGAAACATGATTAATATAGCAATTAGACCCCACGATGACCTGCTAGCTAAAAAAAAAGCACAACGTTAACTCAAACTCTATGGCCACATTACAAGGACCTCAGGGCTCGCAAATACCTTTCTTCAGGGAACAATACCAGGACGAAGATGAAGAGGAAGACAGAGAAATTGATGGCAAGACAACATCAAAGAATGGACACTCCTGTCAGTGAAGAAATTCTATCCAAGGCAAAGGACAGAGAAGAATGGAGAAGACGGTTGACAGATCTTGTGTGGTGCCCCAACAGACTAAGAACTAGGTGACGGTGAAGGTGAAGTGAATGCCTCCTAGTCACTAGTCACTACATGCATGGCATTAGCCTGTAGAGAACAAGAACGAGAATCAGTCGTTGTGCTGGTCACGCAACACCATCTTCACCTGTTGACCCATTGTGCCCAATTAAATGTTCATCCACGCTGACACATAGCCTCGTTGACTTCTGCTAACTGCTCACTACTGTAATCCGCTTGCCTTGCGATCCTCTCTTTGTTACCATGGAGATCATTTATTGAGCTTAAATGAGTTAAATGAGTTAAATCATAGTCTAAATCAGTTGTCGTCTGCTAATAACTCGACCACGCTGTCTCACCGCACATCCTTGACATCAGTCCACTCTAACCAGGATTCTATATCCCGTTTTGGTATTTTTTGTTTTGCAATGCTATTCTAAGAAAAGATTGAGGTCAAGCGTGTCCTGTCTTTCTTGGAAGGTGACAATGATGATGTAGTCTCTATGCTAATGTTCCCCGGATGTTTAAAAATTAGGGAAAAAAATGATTTACATCTAAACTTTTTGACGTTACCAAAAACAATGAAACTATTATCTGTAACCACTATCACGTGATAGTGTTTACCTGCTCTGTGTTTGTGTCCACCAATGAAAAAGTATAAGTCGTCATAGCAACGTGATCCCAGACTGGACATTAATACTCTGCAAAAGAGGTCCTAGCTCAGCAGCAAAAAGTTGGCTAGTAGAACTTACCTGCTTCAAAAAGGAGAAATGTGTCCCAGTCAATTATTAGACAGAAATTGTGATAAAAATCTGTCAGTAACAAGCTCAAGTTGCACGTCATAGCCTCTCATTAGGAGTTATATGGCATTTTACATAATTACAACGCCTTTGCAAATGTACCAACATTATTTGCGACATTGTTAGTCGATAACTTTTTCTATGAAATAAAAACGATTAACAAAATAATATTAGGAATACAATTTTAGTTTTCTAGTATTGATATAAGCAGACATAGAATAGAGAATAGCGACATCTTGTCTCAATTATGACTCTTTCCGGCTTTCTCCAAACTTAGGCCCCAATATATGTTTCCAGGGCCGAAAAAGGTAGAGCACAACTTGGCTGTTTAATGAAGTTTAGATACAAACTTTCCACGTTCAAATTTTGATAGATTCTAATTCATTTCATTTTTTTGGTTTGTCTCTTTTGTTTAATGGTAGATTTCTCTCCTCCCAGCAATAATTATGTGAAAGTAAAGTTCCCCTCTCAGACCTTGTGGTCTATAGGGCAGATGATCTATTTATGTTGCCTACGGGTGTCATGTGGCCAGCCCAACGACCAACCGCCTTTACTTTTCCCTAACTAATATCAACCACCCATTAGAGCTGGGTGGACTCAGAGGCGCCCAAAGATCCCGAAATTAAAAATCTTCCTGCACCAAGATTCGAATCCAGAATCCCCTGTTCGGAAGCCAATCGCTTTACGGCTGGGCCACCGCGCCTCCCAATTATAATGCAATCGCTCATAGTTCGATTACTACTATATATTCATATTGTTCGCTGTGTGTTTTATATCATATTTGTTTCTTGGTCTGCAGGCACCACCACATTTCCTCCACTACGACAGCATGAACATCAAGAAAGAGCCGGGCACATTCGATTACCACAAAAGATCGTCTGAGAACAGTTGCATGTACAGCTCCATGGAGTCCAAACGATACTTAGCCAAGGGCAAACCATGTGAGTGGCAACAGGCTCATTAATATGACTTGTGTAACTCTGATACGTCATCGCATATTTGCACTCACCCAAAAAAAAAAGTCCGAGGTTAAAAATAGTTCTTTTTTTTTCCCAAGTACTGTTATAAGAGCCCTGCATAATAAGCTAACAAAAATATCATTGCGACAATTGTGTTACTTTATCACAAAATCCATACAAAAGCGAATCCTGCAGTCCTACGAGCTAGATTTATATTAGACTTACATCTGTGAGATACGCTAAACAATTCATTTCACAGCGAACTCGATGCT
This sequence comes from Biomphalaria sudanica, assembly GCA_036873155.1. Lineage (NCBI taxonomy): Eukaryota > Metazoa > Mollusca > Gastropoda > Planorbidae > Biomphalaria > Biomphalaria sudanica. The sequence goes on from JAZGLO010001033.1 coordinate 433,986, forward strand.
TCAATGGTAAATGTTTGTATCCATTTAATATAGAAATCAAAGCTCATGTTGTTGCTTTTTTTTTTAAATACAACATTTCAGTACAAAGATGATGGCGTTTTTTTTTTTTTTTGACTGGCGATAATTAGTCCACATTTGTTTGATGATCTACTCTGCAGAAGTTTGATTTCTAGATTTCCTTGTATCTTCTGCAGTGCCTAGTGACTGTGAACTGAATAGCTGGGTCAACAAACATCCCAAGCACTGGACTAAGACAGAAGTCCTGGACTGGATCTACTCGGTTGTTGAAACGGTGAGTAACGCGATTTAAAGAAATAGATCCGTGCGTGGATTAATGTTTCCTTGCACATGCACAAGTGTGGAGAAATACTTATTTCTAGGGGAAAAAAACTAGACATAGTTTAGGAAATACCGATTACAAATGCGTCATGGAGCTCAGTGTCTATTGTTTTGTGACTACGTAAAAGACGAGATGTGAGTCCCATCTTCATGGAACTATGTTGTTGTCATTGTCATGTATTTAAAAATCTATCATCAAATAATAACAAGGCATTTACTCACTAGCTTGTTTATGGTAAAAAAAATAATGTATAAATGCCATTAAATACTATAACAAGGTAAACAAAAATTAAATCTATTTGCTGTAAATGCATTGTGCATTCATATATGTACATTAAGATACAGATGGATGTTTCACTGTTCTGAGATTGGTCTGCCTTGTCAATGTATTGAATCACTCTGCACATAATTGAGTGTCTAGTGAGAACGTATTACAGATTGAGATTTTGAACCCAATAGACACCTTGACAAACTACAGGTTAAAGACAAAGTCCAGCCTGTATAACATTTTAATTGATGTTTAATGCAGAATGGGACACAGTCGAAGTATCTGTCTCTTCTAGAGATGTGAATCAGACTAATGGAATCATTTTATTCCCCCTTTTATAGGATGAGCTTGACGGGTCAAAAGTTCAAGGTGAGGCATACAGGGAGTTCACAGGTGAAAGGTTGTATAATATGAGCAAGAAAGAATTTGAGAACGTGGATCCGAACTACGGCAGCAAGATGTACGACACGTTCCGGGGTTTGATCAACAACAGTAAGTGACAGAATTAGTTTAGATTTTCCTTGCAGCGTACCACCCAACAAAGTGTAAAGGTTTGAGTTTGTGTGTGGGGAAGGGAATAAAGGGGTTGGTCCAATAGGCCAAATGTCCTTCTCTTTCGAAAGTCAGTTATTGTTGTAAAAATATAATAAATATAATATACGTCACATAATGCAAAACACCAGGACTTCTTGACAGTACTTCTTGCTAGGACTTTTTTTTCAAAGACTTTTTTGCAAGATCTCTTGACAGGATTTCTTGATATCTCCTCTTGTTAGGACTTTTAAAAATTACTTTTTCCCAGGATCTCTTGTCACGACGTCCTGTCAGGACTTTTTGCCAGGACTTCTAGTCAGGACCCTTAGATTAGACTACATAGTTGCAAGTTCTTTTCTCTATTGCTAAGAAAAGTTAAGGCTTTACCCGAAGGGCATCCGGGGTTTTACCTGGTTTTTCACAGACTATGCAAATGACTAACAGTAGATAAAACAAAGGGGTTTTAACCCAAACATTTTGTGATTCAGTGAGTATAAGAGTTTCTGTTCAAACTGAAAATGGTTCCATACGTTAGAGGCATTTTAAAATTGTGCAATGAAATAGTCAGCATTAAAACCTTTTGTATTTTTGCTTCAGAAGATTTGAGAGAGAGTGAGAGGAGGGAGAAAGTGAGTGAAAGAGGAAGGAAGAAACAGAGGAAGAGAGAGTGGAGGGAAAGAGAGATGGATAGAAAGAGCTTAAAATTGCTATTAGTTAATTAAAGTTAAGTGTTTTGCTTCTTATTAGCGACGAATTGAAACGTTGGACATAGTGCTACGGAAGTGCCAAACTTTGCGTTCTGTTGTGACTTGTTTCGGATGTTCATTAGATTTTTAAGATAATTACACCCTAGCCCAAACTTCTCGCTGGACGAAAGGGGATTGCGGCGGGCAGGGTTCGAACGCAGGTCCATCAATGTCATTGAACGATAGTTCACAGCGCATACCACACGACTAGGTAAATATTTAACTTTAAGAATATCCGGAAGAGTCGCCTGATGTACGAACATTCTTGATCTCGTTGACCTGCTTCAATTTTAGGACACAATTATCAACTTTAAGTATATAACGTTACGTGCAGACTTTTCTTCTCTCTCCCTATATAAGATTCCTAATGCGTCAGGTGTCATTGAGACTTTCAATGTATGCAATGTCAAGGTTGTACTCTAATTATAGACATTAATATCGGGCTACATCCGGGAACAAAATACCGAAGCATGCAGATTCTTTTTTTCTTGCTCTACGTAAAGCTAAAAATGTGTACACCTATATAGAATAGATAGCACTCGGGGTAGATTGGTCTAACGAAAGTTATATTTAGTACTAATGGGTATAATCTTTATAGGTTTTCTAAGTGAACAAGGAAGTGTTTTGATATTGTTGAAGAATTGTGCGTGTTGTTGCAGCTAGTAGTAGCATTTAAATGGGTACTGTACCACTATTGGATAGTTTCACGATAACAATTCAACGTCACTGTCGGCTATTAAATTTAAAAAAATGAGCCATAATTGTACTAATATCTCATTGCGTGGCGGTCTACCGTCGTTTCAAGTCTCCCTCATTACCGCTAATTCGTTGCCCATTTGAAATAAGTTAAAAATCATTGAGTGAAAGTCTAATGTCTACTTCATATTGAAATGATTTGGTACTAAAACGGAAGAGCTCTCATCGCTAAAAAGTGCCCAAAAAGTATCTGATACTTTACAAATTGTATGTTATGTTTTTTTATGTTTCAATGTTTTGTTAATTGAAAAGTTGTGTTTATTACTATGTCTACGGTGGCGTGTTTATTACTGTAAGTTGTCTCCTGCATTTATGTGTCAATTTAAAACAAAAAAAAGGGAATATGAAACTGATTTCCCTAAACATATGTTCTAGTTTCCGCTGATATAGTTTTGAAAGTGTCGTGTGTCTGGATATTTGAACCCCTGAAAAGTTTATAAAGGCCAAGAAAATATTACCAGCATGCCAGGTATACATTTCCATTAAAACGTTTTTTTTATTCTTCACAGAAGTAGTTTAACACACACACACACAATGTCTTAATCAGATAAACCCAGATCTAGAAAGAAACACCCAACGTTAGAAGAAGCCTAAGTGCTGTTGTGTGTAATTATTGTTATCGCCCAAGCGTTATCTTTCCAGGAACTGTTTCAAAATTTGTTTTAGTTGACAGTCCCAGTTTCACATAGTGTGTGTGTACAACTGGGTCCACTAAATCAGCGGTGCCCATCCTACGACCTGCGGGTCACATCTAGCCCTTGTCTGTTTGCTGTCCGTCCCTCTGAACATCTTGCCACGGTGCTAAATAAAACCTCGGAATGTCGGTTCTGTTTATGTAAATGATATTTTGAAGCGTTACGGACAGTGAAATGCATATCAAAAATATAAATGGCCCACAGGTTTAAAAGTTTGGGTTCCACTGCGTTAGCCACGTCAGGGCTTGCAGCGTGACTTTTGTTGACATGGTAACCCGTCACCCAATCCGGATTCACCATTTGTTGAACATGATTGTCCGGGAGATAATAGGCTTAGAACTTAACAAACCTTCCGATGAGATTCAAATGTTAATGGTGCGACTGTGGTCTATTAGAGTATAATTAGACATGATAGCGTAGCATGGTACCAGTGGACAAAAGTTTAAGTAGATCTTGGTAGATCTTCTTTTCGTTGTTTGAGCATAGCGAAAACCAGATTGAACAGAGGCGAACTTGCTATATGGGGATCTCGGCGAATGCCCTCGGGGCCGACAATTAATTGGCCACTTGTAATTTTAGGAAGGCCCCTGTAAAATTAAAATAATATTCTCTTAAAAAGGGCACAACGGCGCTGCATAATTGGTCCTCGCCATTTAGAAATGATCTTCTGCATACTTTACAGCCATTGGCGTAGAACGCATGGTGCTAAGAGGCTCAAAGGGCTCTGGCTAATGATTAGACAAGTGTCATGTAAATTTCCTATACCGTGTCACGGTTATTTTTTTTTTATCTACAAAGCTTATACCAACTCACTCTATCTATTTAGTACTAATCTTATACCAACTCACTCTATCTATTTAGTACTAATCTTATACCAACTCACTCTATCTATTTAGTACTAATCTTATACCAACTCACTCTATCTATTTAGTACTAATCTTATACCAACTCACTCTATCTATATAGTGAATGTAAAGTTAAATGTGAACCTTGCCTAACTAATTTCTTATAATGAATATCTAATTGATCTAATTGTTCAATCTCTTATTTAAAATCCTCAAAAAACAAAACAAAAAAATTCCGTAAAAAAATATTTTCTTTAGTGAAGTCTTTTATTCATGTAGTCTTTCATTGTAGTTCACGCAATAATATGAAAACCTACTTATTAATTGTTGTTTTAAATTATGTCCAACTTATATGCATACTAAATAAATTTTTTTCTTTAAAAAAAAGTAAACATTATTTTTGGGTAAATATAGTAGTTAGTAGGACATAATTTACATAACGTAGCAATAGAAATGTAAAAAAAAAATTTTTAACAAAAAATCTAAAACTATTTGCATAAATGTGTTAAAAATATGGTAAATAGCCATTTCCACTACTAAAGAGCCTCCCGTGTTTTGTTACTATTAATAGTGAATAGTTGTAAAAGTGGTGTTTTTTTATGAAAAAACTGGTCTTATAAGTGATTCAAAAAAATAGTTTTTTAGAACTTTGAATGGACTAAAATATTATGCTGTCGGATTTTCACTATCTTTTTTAGTTTACGAGATCTAAACAGGACAGGCGGACAGACGGTCAGACGGACAGACATTTCACACAAAACTAATTGCGTTTTTTTCCTTTTTTGGGGGCCGCTTAAAATTAAACACTTATTTAATTGATTTGTAGTATTGAGATATATGCCAGTGATAGTGCGATTCTTTCCCTTATATAAACTTTGGTGTCTTTTTTTCTCTTAAGTTTTTTTTTGGTTATGTTTTACTTGCTTCTTTAACATGTCGGATTTCCCTCATGTTGACAAAAGTGTAATGAGGACGGATGTGGCCACGGACAGTAGTTAGTGCAACACTGGCTAAAAATAAATTCTTATGGTGTATCGATGGCTTGGTGGGGGGGGGGGGGGATGTTTGATGCAGATATGAACAGTGACAGTGTTATCTGCGCTTACTTAGAAAAGACGCCAATCCATATAAAAGCCACACACCAATAGTTGCAAGCTTTTTTTTCTTTTAACCAATGTGATTCATTGCATTTTGAACATGTAATCCAAATATAGAGTATTTTTGTTTGTAAAATGTTTTACATGTTTCGGATATTCCTTCAGAGTTGAAGATAGTTACTTCCTAGTCCAAACCTCCCGCAGGACGACGGGGGATGGGAGCGGGCAGGGTTTGAACCCTGGACCATCGATAAACCGCAACACCAGGCAGTCATCCATTTTTAACCCAAGGAAAAAAAAAGCCAAAGAAAAAAATAATTTCATCACGCACCAAGATTTAAACGTGTTATGGTTTTGGGAAATGCGCGAGCATTTAAAATAATTTCCCGTTGATAGATATTGATTCTAATCTTTTTTGAATTATATCTAGCGTTCAGTTTCCTAATCTAATAAGTTTCGATAATCGTTGTTTAGTTACCTTTCCTGGAGAATGTATTCACCTTTTTTTTTACAAACATTTTATCACATTTACGTCATCCACTAGGGATGGCATCTATTGATTAGGTCACCTCAACAAGCGATGCGGTTCACTTTTGTCTTTTGGGAATGTCTTAGTTGTGTTTGAGTAGCTAAATGTAAACATTAACGTCCCCCCCCCCCTCCCACCAAAGTGTGGTTAGGGAAGAGCAAGGACCATGACAATATATTACCAATAATGACTGCCCCTATCGTATAACACTACCGCATGCATTCTATTTTTAGATACATGGTTGATGAATATTAATATCCTCTCTCCAAACCACGTGATCTAATATATGTAAACCCGAAGAGAGTACTATAAAAGTCTACTTTTGAATTTCTAATTTCAGGTTGAGGGATTTCCATCCACCTCCCTCCCTTTCCACAACTATGCTTGGGATTAGTGGCAGAAAAGTTGCTAGAATATATTTCAACCTACTCTCGCATGAAAAGATTAGAAAAAAAACTTCAATACAATAGTGCTAGCTTGTAGTGCTAGCTTGTAGTGCTAGCTTGTAGTGCTAGCTTGTAGTGCTACCTTGTAGTGCTAGCTTGTAGTGCTAGCTTGTAGTGCTAGCTTGTAGTGCTACCTTGTAGTGCTAGCTTGTAGTGCTAGCTTGTAGTGCTAGCTTGTAGTGCTACCTTGTAGTGCTACCTTGTAGTGCTAGCTTGTAGTGCTAGCTTGTAGTGCTAGCTTGTAGTGCTACCTTGTAGTGCTAGCTTGTAGTGCTAGCTTGTAGTGCTAGCTTGTAGTGCTAGCTTGTAGTGCTAGCTTGTACTGCTAGCTTGTAGTGCTACCTTGTAGTGCTACCTTGTAGTGCTACCTTGTAGTGCTACCTTGTAGTGCTAGCTTGTAGTGCTAGCTTGTAGTGCTAGCTTGTAGTGCTACCTTGTAGTGCTACCTTGTAGTGCTACCTTGTAGTGCTAGCTTGTAGTGCTAGCTTGTAGTGCTAGCTTGTAGTGCTACCTTGTAGTGCTAGCTTGTAGTGCTAGCTTGTAGTGCTAGCTTGTAGTGCTAGCTTGTAGTGCTAGCTTGTAGTGCTAGCTTGTTCTTCATTTAGAAAGGATACTTTGAGCGTCCTCCCTTTGTTTTGTTATTATCATTCATTTGGTGTTTAATAGATCAGTTCATTGAGGCCCATACACAAGTCAAGGTTTAATCATTTGTAGGATTTTAACACTGGAATATCTACAGTGACCTCTTTTTTTTTAAATAGTGAGTGTTACTTGTGTCAATTATTTGTGCCAATGAAGCTTGGCAATCAGTTGTTCAAAAAAATGTGTGCCAATTACACCTATGCAGGCAATGTTGTAAGGTATCGACTACAAAATGGAAGAGCTTGTCTTCCGCAACGAGGAATCTTGGGTTCGAATCTCGTTTAATAATTGAATTTCGAGATATTTAGGACGTCCTTGAGTGTACCTATCTCCTGATATTGGCTGGGAGGGGTAAGGGCAGTTGGTCGTAGTGAGGTCCATATGACGCCCTCATTAGCCGTCAGCCAACACCTGAAATAGATTATCTGTACGTGTCATTGCATTGTGAGGAAATACACACAAGGAAATGTGTTCGTGATTTAAATAGATTGTTACGGTATTATGTGGTGTTTAAATTGCGTATTGCCTCGCTCATTAAAAGCATAGTCTGGAAAAAGCTCTTATTTGTTGTTTTTGTGAAATAAAATTGGTGACAGGGTGTGTTTTCAGTCCCATTACCTCTCTTGTTACCATGACGACGAGCAAGAGTAAACTAATTAAAAGATATAAAAGTAAACCGACAATTTTGGTTGAGCGGAAATGTGACCTATTTGATTTTTTTAAATATAAATTAAAATATAAATATGTTTTCTTTTTACATTGATAACATTTTCCTTCCGTGTGCTTCGTTTGTTTTACACTTTGAAATGTTGAAGTCACTGGCTAGGCATAGAGAGTTCTTCTTCCTTGTAGCAGTGCTGTCTACATTCTAGATTTTAGATTCTACTTGAGAGCTAAGAATTACACCTTTTTGTGGTTTACGGTCAAAAGGGAGATTCTTGTATTTAAGGCAAGTTGATAAATCTCATGCCGGATTGTATAGTGTAATTGTGTCACTAAGGAATGTAGATAGAAATCTGCTATTGAAAACATCCGATAAATAATAAGTGGTAGTCTATTTTTAGGAAACAGCAAGTAGGTCACTGCTCAACTTTATATCTATAGATCTATTACCGTACATATCCCATTCTATGTTACGTTGTTTGTTTCTGAGAAATTGGTCACAAACTAACGACGTATATTTTCTTGATGAATTGCTTTCTTATTATTTTTTAATTGTATCATTCATTAATCAATGCATATTAATATTATACAACTTTTAAAAACAAATTGCTTTTTGCGTATTTTTTTTTTCATTTTGTATATATTTTAAAGAGTTACGTGAAATGGGGAAAATGCTTAAAAGTCCATTAGCGGATAACAAAATAGGCCTACACATTGTCTCAGTGACAAATGTAAAAACTTAAGAAAAATTATAAGTATAGTTATGACTCTTTTTTCTTTAAGGAACACCTTAGAAGTAAAGAGCATTGCTATAGCTGCAACAGCATTGGGATGGGGGATGTGGATAGTAATGATTTTAGGCTTTCCTGATTCTTGGTTAATTTATTGGGTTTCTAACATCTTACGGGGGGGGGGGGGGGACAAAAAAAGTGTGTTGGCCTCGAAAAACGTTAGCTTCCTAAGTTGTCAATCTTTTCCATAAGTAAATATGTCGATGGGTTAAAATGTCAATTGGTAAATATGTCAATTTGTGAATAGGTAAATGGGTGAATTGTTCAATAAGTGAATAGGTCAATGGTGAATAGGTCAATGGGTGAATAGGTCAATGGTGAATAGGTCAATGGGTGAATAGGTCAATAAGTGAATAGATCAATGGTGAATAGGTAATTGGGTGAATAGGTCTATCTGTGTGAAACATTGTCTTTACTTGTGACATGTCTAATAATAGATTATTTGAAATTTTCAGTTTCTTTTGAGAAGCCTTCCTCTGATTTAGACGTCAACTTGCTGGATGACTTCAACGCCCAGAACTGCGACTACAGTCTTCGATTCAACAAAGACATCTTAGAACGTTTCAGGCCCAACCATCCGCACAGTGAGAACAACTTCTCACGAAATAAGAGAAATGGTTTCTCACAAAATGACACAAGTCAGTATTCAGTGTACTGTTTTTGTGTGTACAGAAAAGTCCGAAAGCGGTTAGAAGGGAGTTAACAAAAAAAAGACAAAGTCAATTGTTTTCTGCTTTATAGGTTAGAGAGAGAGATGGGAAGAGGGTCTGGAGCGGGGGAACACATGGAAAAGCTAGATGTTGTGATAGAGAAATTTAAAGAGAAATATAATTTTCATAAACATCATCATCAGTATAGTGATCAATCTCCGTGTACGTGATAGGTCGAGTGGCTCAGGTCTTCTCTTCCAAACTGGACTACTTGCTGTTGTGAGCAATACATAGAATAGGAAAGACACGAGAGAGGAATGAAATAATCGAGAGAGAAAATGAGAAAAAAGGAAGTATGGAGAGAAAGAGATGAAGGAAACTGAAAAAAATAAAAGAAAATATATTTCTATATGTACCTACATTTCATAAGTGTGTCCCATTTCCGGTTAGATAAAGGGAGGCAATAAAGAACGATTATTCTAAACTTTTGTACTCAAGTCAAAGTGGTCTAGCAACATGATCATTTAGATTGTTCCAGAACTGCGTGTTCTTTTAGGAATCTATCAGCACCGAAGCACAGGTTGGGGGAGTGACAGGCAGGGGCGAATGCCAGATTTCATATTCTTTTTGTTGTATCAATTCAGTTACAACTCTTCTTGAGCCACACATCGTTCATGATTCAGAGGAACGCTTCCCTCTCTAGAAAGTTCTTCATTTTTGTTTTTTCTTAATCCAACACTTATTGTTGAGCTAAATTGATGTACTTTAGTGAGCCCCATGTATAGAACCACCAGATACGCCACTGGACGAGCGCCAATGCAATTTAATGCTTAGCTCGCATTGAGAAAAGAAACGGAAGTAAGTTACGGTAGAATGTAACTTTAGATTTCTTAATGGGGACTTTTAGTTTGTCACACTATCAACAGGAAGACAAATGTATAAGTAACACCTGAACCGCTAAATGACAAGTCGACTAGTCCCACAAGTTTATATATAGAGACAAAGACCCTTGTGTGACCTATATATTTTATTAACGTTACACGGAGGAAGCCGAAAAGTCTAAAGATGACTGAAAAGAAATACCAAATAAAATAGAAATTACGCGAGCTCGCAAAAAATACAATGCAAGAAAGAAATAATGTATAAACTTTGAATCATTCTATTTAAAAGTTTTTTTCCCACATCACTATCGTCAAGGTTCTCATCTATTTTGTTTAGTTTATTCAGTTACGTCATCTTGGTCAGTGTAGAAAAGCGAAGCTATAAATGGTTGAGTGGTTAATATTCTCTGAGCTTAGGAGAACTTTTAACTAAAAGAGATGAGTTTATTGCAGAGTTCATTCAGTCCATAGGTTTAAGCTTGGAGGCGCGAAGGGCGAGGGGTAAAGCGCTTTCACTTCAGAACAATAAGACTGCAGAACTTGACCTTAAGTCAAACAGGCATCAGATGTGAATTGTACGTTACTTGCTTTCTTTCCTGTAAACCAAAACTTATCTAAATTTGTACTTCAGTTAGTAGCAAACTCTCCATGGGTTCAGGAATCACAAAGTTGGAAACTGGCTAGAAACTCGTTGGGCAGGAATTAGAAAAACAAATATGAACCATTTTTGTAGTCATTTCAAAGTTAATAGAGATCTTTTAGGAAAACAAACATGAACCATTTTTGTAGTCATTTCAAAGTTAATAGAGATCTTTTAGGAAAACAAACATGAACCATTTTTGTAGTCATTTCAAAGTTAATAGAGATCTTTTAGAAAAACAAATATGAACCATTTTTGTAGTCATTTCAAAGTTAATAGAGATCTTTTAGAAAAACAAATATGAACCATTTTTGTAGTCATTTCAAAGTTAATAGAGATCTTTTAGAAAAACAAACATGAACCATTTTTGTAGTCATTTCAAAGTTAATAGAGATCTTTTAGGAAAACAAACATGAACCATTTTGTAGTCATTTCAAAGTTAATAGATATCTTTTAGAAAAACAAATATGAACCATTTTTGTAGTCATTTCAAAGTTAATAGAGATCTTTTAGAAAAACAAACATGAACCATTTTTGTAGTCATTTCAAAGTTAATAGAGATCTTTTAGAAAAACAAACATGAACCATTTTTGTAGTCATTTCAAAGTTAATAGAGATCTTTTAGAAAAACAAATATGAACCATTTTTGTAGTCATTTCAAAGTTAATAGAGATCTTTTAGAAAAACAAATATGAACCATTTTTGTAGTCATTTCAAAGTTAATAGAGATCTTTTAGAAAAACAAACATGAACCATTTTTGTAGTCATTTCAAAGTTAATAGAGATCTTTTAGGAAAACAAACATGAACCATTTTTGTAGTCATTTCAAAGTTAATAGATATCTTTTAGAAAAACAAATATGAACCATTTTTGTAGTCATTTCAAAGTTAATAGAGATCTTTTAGAAAAACAAATATGAACCATTTTTGTAGTCATTTCAAAGTTAATAGAGATCTTTTAGAAAAACAAACATGAACCATTTTTGTAGTCATTTCAAAGTTAATAGAGATCTTTTAGGAAAACAAACATGAACCATTTTTGTAGTCATTTCAAAGTTAATAGAGATCTTTTAGAAAAACAAATATGAACCATTTTTGTAGTCATTTCAAAGTTAATAGAGATCTTTTAGAAAAACAAATATGAACCATTTTTGTAGTCATTTCAAAGTTAATAGAGATCTTTTAGAAAAACAAATATGAACCATTTTTGTAGTCATTTCAAAGTTAATAGAGATCTTTTAGAAAAACAAACATGAACCATTTTTGTAGTCATTTCAAAGTTAATAGAGATCTTTTAGGAAAACAAACATGAACCATTTTTGTAGTCATTTCAAAGTTAATAGAGATCTTTTAGAAAAACAAATATGAACCATTTTTGTAGTCATTTCAAAGTTAATAGAGATCTTTTAGAAAAACAAATATGAACCATTTTTGTAGTCATTTCAAAGTTAATAGAGATCTTTAAGAAAAACAAACATGAACCATTTTTGTAGTCATTTCAAAGTTAATAGAGATCTTTTAGGAAAACAAACATGAACCATTTTTGTAGTCATTTCAAAGTTAATAGAGATCTTTTAGAAAAACAAATATGAACCATTTTTGTAGTCATTTCAAAGTTAATAGAGATCTTTTAGAAAAACAAATATGAACCATTTTTGTAGTCATTTCAAAGTTAATAGAGATCTTTTAGAAAAACAAACATGAACCATTTTTGTAGTCATTTCAAAGTTAATAGAGATCTTTTAGAAAAACAAATATGAACCATTTTTGTAGTCATTTCAAAGTTAATAGAGATCTTTTAGAAAAACAAACATGAACCATTTTTGTAGTCATTTCAAAGTTAATAGAGATCTTTAAAAAAATAAACGAAATTAAAAAAAAACTAACTTATTAGTCACACATTACAATTTTTCAAATTATAATAATTTAAAATTAAATTTGGCTTACATTTTCTTATTTCAAGTTTTCAGCGGTAATTCCCTCTCTCGACTCAAACGTTTCCATGTATTCAATAAAGAGTTGAACAAGTAAATAAATAGAAGTATATGAGCATTTTACGCACCATCTTATATAGAAATTAGCTGTACTGTTAACCCTCTGAAACCGTGTGGTAGTTTAGCCTCTAAACAGCAGAATTGTAATTCCATTTTTGTATGCACTCACTGTAAAACAGCTCAGCACTTTAAGGGTTAATTGTCAAGAGCAGACCTAAAAGACTTCTTTTAACTCTTTCTCTCCGTAATTATTTTTCCACATTCTGATGGAAGCAACGTTTGTATCGTCGGTTAGGAAAAAAAGAGTTAAATAGAATGAGTAATTAATAGAGCACCATCAGCTTCAGTGAGGAGGAATTGATTAAAAGAAGTAACACTTTTGACTGTAAATTTCTACATTTTCTTATCATTTTTCTTTAGGTCTCAAAGTGATTGTCAAAGAAGATGAGATGAATGTGGACCTTCCAGATTTGGGCATCTATTCTATAGACCCTAACATTAACCTGCCCTTAAATCTTTACAGTGCGGCGTCGTTTCAGGCGCCTTACCCATACACCTGCTATACGCCGCCCCAGCACGTGTCTTCCTCGACGCCGCCCTACGCCCCATCGTCGCATTTACCCTCATCGTCGTTACCACAGCCAGCGTCGTCATCTTCGTCGTCCATGCCTAACTTCCATCTGACTTGCGACGATGACATGAGGGTCCGCAACGGGTACCGCAGTCTGCCCTCCACCAGCAACAGGTTACCCGTCTCCGTCCAGCACACGCAGTCGGCACGCACTTCTTCGGCGTCTTCCCTGGGATCCTCGCCTCGAAGGCTGGATGACAGCGGAGATCTAGATTACTCCAGTGATGGTAAGTCTAAAAAAAAACAAAAACAAAAAATGAACACCAAAGAAATGTACATCACATAGTGATTTAGAACAGTTATGTGCTCGGGTTAGGATTTGGGTAACGGTTAGCTGTGTGTGTTTGTGTTGTTAACTCTGGCATGACTTTATCTCTATGTCACGTGGTGCACGCGTCACAGATATGTAAATAGGAAGTTTATATTTACCATTCTATATCTAGCAGCTTCGAGTTTCTACAAAGAAGAGTACAATTAGTAAGAGGAAGATAATTCGTTTCTGGTACCAGAAAATAGGAGAACTTTCATTCTCTGAGTTTTGTGAAACCTTTAAATAGAAGAGAGGAGTTTATAGCAGAGCTCATTCAGTCCATAGTTTTAAGCTTTGATGCGCGGCGGCTGAGGGATAAAGCACTTGGCTTCATAACCGTAGGTACCGGGTTCGAATCTTGGTGAAGACTAGAATTTTTAATTTTGGGATCTTTGGGCGCCTCTGAGTCCAGTTAGCTCTAAAGGGTATATGCCATTAGTTGGGGAAAAGTATATGCGGTTGGTCGTTGTGCTGGCCACTTGAAACCCTCGTTAATTGTGGGCCACAGAAAAAGATGACCTTTCCATCATCTGCCCTAGAGATTGCATGGTCTGAAATGGAACTTTACTTTTTTATAGGTTTAAACTTTATGTTTTGTTTAGCTTTCTAAATCTAATTTGAATGTCAGTTAAAAAAAAATATTGCTTGATATATAGTGAGTGTTCAATCTTGTCATGATTATTGCTTAGAGTATTAACATATTCTGTTTTCTAAAGAGGAATGCTCTCATTTCTGTATCTAATCAAGAATACACCGCTTATATTGGACATTGTCTCATTAGAATTAACTTCCGAGAATAAAACGGCACTCTTCTTCTTCTTCTTTCTAGATGTCCTAAGATTTGAGTCGAAGACTCTTGGAATTCTAGTCCAATGGAAGCTTGTCTCCATCTGTCTGTCTGAACAAAAAAAAAATGCCTAGGAAATATCCAAGCAGATGTAAATGAATACATCCTTATTACCGATGGCTCATATCCCAAGGCGCTTGGATTAGAAGGGAGGCCAAAGGCCGAGCTTTTTGGGGAAACTACCCCATACTCCTAGTTTGTACCACATCAGCCGTGTTTGTTAGGGCTTTTTTCCATCCCCGCCAGTACAATGGTCTCGATCCTTAGGCACCCCAACAGGGGTTCTTTCTGGCTTCCTCCTATAGGCCTAATCGTCTCCTCTATCGACCGTTTCCGCCCGAGCGCCACGGTTAGGCAATGCCGAGTTATTTAGCACTCAAAATCCATTGTAACACACGAATATCATCAACATTGCTTGATGTATTGTGAAATAAATATCATTTGATGTTGTTTCCAGAGTCCACTCCTAACAGCGTTGTAGCGACATTGGGTTCCAGCTCTTCTCTTGAAGATATGGACCTGAGCGAATCCTTTTGTGCCGGTATGCCTTACAAGAATAAAAGCCAGACATCTGGAATCAAACTAGCCAATGGCAAAAAGGGTCGAAGCCACGCAAGTAAGAATTGTATTATACATTTGTATCAAATATCAAATGTGCATATCACATTCTAGTACGATGAGTCGAATTAGTTGAATGGAATCCCTGTGTGAAAGACGCACACCTGTACTTCTTGTCTTTGACAGCTATCACACTAATTAAGTAGCTTGACACAATCTTGAATATTTTCTAAGTCTAAATTAAGACAAAATTAGAATGATGTTTCACATAAGTATTATTATTAGTATTATTATTGCAGCCAAAAATGGAAATCATCTTTGGGAGTTTGTCAGAGATTTGCTCCGTGATCCAAAGACAAATCCAAATTTATTGAAGTGGGAAGACAGGGAGGTAAGTCGAGATGTCGTCTGCTTTGTTGTTCATATTGTTACCAGCTGATAGTTTTACTAGAGATAGAGACGGACAGACGGACAGACCGAGAGAGAGAGAGAGAGAGAGAGAGAGAGAGAAAGAAAATAGATAAAGTGATTTATACAGAGAGTGACAGAGATTGATAGCTAGATAATGAAAGAGAGACAGACAGACAGAAAGAGAATTAAAAAGAGAGACATAGAGAGATCGACTACGATAGATAAGAAAGACAGAGAGAGAGAGAAAAAGATTAGAACGAGCAACAAAAAGATTGATACAGAGAGAGGGGAAGAGAGTTTGTATAGATAGATTAAGGAAAAGAGACATACAAAAGAGAATGAAACAGAGAGAGAGAGAGAGAGAGATGTGAGAGAGAGAGAGAGAGAGAGAGACAGGGATTGCTATAGTTAGAAACAGATTGATAGAGAGAGGGAAAGAGAGAGATTAAGAAAGAGAAACAGAAAAGAAGAGAAAGAGAGAGAGAGCTAAAGACAGACAATAGAGATGATAGGTAGATAGACAGATAGATAGAGTGATAGATAGATAGATAGATAGATAGATAGATAGATAGATGGATAGATAAATAGATAGATAGATAGATAGGAGAGAGAGACAGAGTGAGATAGAGACAGAGAGATATATAAAGGGTGAAAGAGAGAAAGCAGATTTTTCATGAGCATTCGCAAAGAAAATTTTAAACCACATTTGCATATAATCTAGTCTCGCTGAGTTCCGAACTATAATCATGAGTTTTTGAGTTGTACAATAAAAATGGAGGATGTATTCCTTTCGTTAGCTTAATAATAAGACACACTCGTACATTATTTCAATAAAGATGGACTATATACTTGAAACCTCTTCTACTAGATCGCCATCGGACATTGACTTAGATTTTGGGTTAGTTGGACCACTTGTCTTCCATGCATATTATTGGACTTGATTAACATTATTCCAAGAAGTCAGCTTGCATAGTTCCTTGTTCTTATATCTATTTGTATGGGTCCTTGTTATTATATCTATCTGTATGGGTCCTTGTTATCATATCTATAATCTATCTGTTTGGGTCCTTGTCCTTCTATCTGTTCGTTGTGTTACTTCCCGTATCTCTTGGAGAGGGGATTTTACGCGCTGACTACGCTAACGTCAGAGCGATGTCGCCATCGAGCTCTCAGTTGTCGTAATCGACGGTACGATCGCACTGAAGCCGAAATAAAATCTACATTACAAGGAAACAAAGATGCAATTGATCTAAGCCCATTAAATCCTGGCGTAGGCGTGGGTAATGACCCAACACTCACTCAGTCACACACACACGCACTCACTGGTATCATTAAGGAAGGCTATTGTCTTATAGTTGTTTTTTCCCATAATTTCAAATATTTCATTTCAAATGGCGCACGCTATCTTTAGTAGAGATAATATTTTGAATCTGATGCTATTCTATATTCTCCTTAGTTCATGATATCTACGACTGTTCAATAAAGTCGTTGTTGGTGTTTTATTCTATATCAAAATAGTTATGCGGGTAATAATTAAAACATGTAAAGTAAGCTCACCAAAAATTAAACATTCTCGCTTTTTATTTTAACTCTTCTCATTCTATTTAGGATAACAGCATCGTAATGTCGCATCCAATGGACCTAATTCACCAATCGTAAACAAACATTTAGTCACGTGATAATATTGATAAAACAATGGAAAAAACGTATCACGTGATAACATTTATGGATTACGCAATTTGTATAGAAGAGATAGAGAATCAGAAACAGAAGGTCCCGGGTTTGAATTCTGGGGAAGTCAGGGATTTTTAATGTTGGGGGGATCCCTAGTGCTCCCCAGAGTCCAGCCAGCCTTATCCGACATTAGTTGTGGAAAAGTAAAGGTGCTTTTTCGTTAGGCTGGCCACTTGTCAACCTTGTTAACCGTGGGCCGCAGAAACCAAAGACTGCATGGTCTGAAAGGGTAACTTTGCTTTTTCTATTCTAGTCACGTGTCTCTCTCAGGGTATTGCCCCCAGAAACTGGTGTCTCATTATCTCGCCCCCTCCTGGCGCACTTCCTAATATAATGCAGTCTTGCTAAAGGTTTCACCTGTGTTAAATTATTACAAGGCTTTTATCGACTCGTTCTGTCAGTCTGTATGGTAAAATGTTTGTACACTTTTCCCCCCCCCCCCATGCCGATTCTCTGGTAAATGGAAGTTTCGAACAATTATTCATCGGCATAGACAAGGCCTGAATAAAAAAAAAACAGCTATTAGTCAATCACTGGTTATTTATTCTTTTGTTTGATACCAAGGGAAATAAATCCTTCAGTATTCACAAACATAGCTAAATATTTAGGGTTTGGTCCTCTTTGATAATTGTACACTTTATTCTCCCCCACCCATTCTCGGATCAAGTTTAAACTTTTAGCTATTGTTTATTGTACCAAAAAAACATCATAAATTTTTTGTTTACATTACCAATTATTCAAATAATTATCGTTTAATTACAAAGGAAAGTTAGACATCGAGTAAGGGAAACAGCTTCTACATTATTGAGTGCAGTGTTCTTCACCTTTTTTTTAAGGATTTGTATATTTTGCTTGTTTCTCTTTCGAAGTCAGTCCTTATTAAGATTTTCAAAAGTACATTGTCCATGTCTTTGT
Organism: Biomphalaria sudanica; assembly: GCA_036873155.1. NCBI lineage: Eukaryota > Metazoa > Mollusca > Gastropoda > Planorbidae > Biomphalaria > Biomphalaria sudanica. The sequence continues at coordinate 451,907 of JAZGLO010001033.1, forward strand.
CGTATCAACCAAAGTTACAAACATCTTGTCCTATAGATAGTAACCTATAAATGTATTTACACAATTGTATTTTTTGTTTCCTTTCTAGAATGGAGTGTTCCGCTTCGTCCAGTCAGAAGCCGTGGCTCAACTGTGGGGTGAGAAGAAAAACAACCCCCAGATGACCTATGAGAAACTTAGTCGAGCCATGAGGTGAGTAGTCACGCGATCATAATGAGAGTTTGAGAATGTAGTAAATAGACTCTTGACAGACGCTCGCAAACTGAACGAGATAATTCAGAGAAATAAACAAGTGTGGGCGAGTGAAGTGCCAACTGTGAGGAAGAAAACAAAACGTTTGTGTGGGTGTGGGGTAGTGTGGGAGAGGTGGCAGCCTTGTGCAACTTCCAGATACTTCAGGATAATAATAGAACCTTCAGCGTGGGGTCCTCTCTCTGTACACGACATGGATTCAAGAAGACCAGTGATGATTTACTTGTTCGAAACTCTTGCTTTTGGGTCTGTTATCTTAGCGCATCACCAGAATGTTTCTTAGTAAACATCTGCTAAAGGGACTACAATGAATTTTGTTTCTCTCTAACAAAGCTCGACCCTCGCAGTGCCAAAGAATGAATATTAGCTCGTTTTTTCACATAATAATAATAATAGTAATAAATTGATTTTCTATAGAACTGTTGACCAACTAAATAATTCAAGCTTAGTCTGCTCGCAATGAGTAAAGAAGCCGGAAATGTTCGTTCCAGTGGACTGTACCATTTTGTTGCTTTGATTCGGTGCGTGGCATATATGTCAAACATTAGAATTCAACCGAGGCCGAAAAAAAAAAAAAGGTTGTGTTTTCAACGGACTAAAAAAAAACTACTGCAACAGTAAACAAAAAAAAACAACAACAGAAAAATTAAAAAAAAAATTTTCACGATAATTGTAATTTTGTTCAACTATCGTCAAGTGCAGTCATTGAGGCTGTTGACAGCAGACGATAAAGCTACTGTTTGTTTAGAAGTTAGAAACAAATTGCAACGGAACAAACTAGAATCTAATTTATTTCCTCTTTACTTCCAACACTTCAGCGGCGACTAGGAAGATAAGTGTTGCAATATATCTGTCGCATTATTTTAACCTCTTGCGTTGGTTGAGAGGCTAACTGACCTAGATTTGTTACAAATATATTTTATATTAACTTATTTTTGTTTTGGTCATCAATTGTGTAACGATCTCACGTTGGAGAAAACGGACAAACACCTAAAAAAAAACAACCACACAAAATCAAAAAAGATCTGTATCTCCTCCTTGACCTCGGACTCATTTTCCTTTATAACAGAACGCTCGCGCTGTTAGCTTCTAGAGAAGTGATTTGATTGGTAGATCGCCCCTCCAATCATTGCAGGCTAGATAATCAGCTGGGCATGCAAGGGGAAATAAGAATTCAGGAAGCACCAGACGACAAGACAGACCCTGACGTCTGCTACTTCTATGAGTTCGGTTATTTTGTTTTCAATGTGATACTGTAAGCAATCTTGTGTTAGAATGACTTCTGAGAATGTAGATACCAATACAATAGCTTGCTACAAATCACGCAAATCCTCATGAAACTTGGCGGGAGATTTGAAAAAAGGGAAAATAAACAAGGCTTTCGTTTTCGATTCGATCTGTTCAGGCGTGATTTTCATGAACTCGTGGTTAAAGTAGGCATTGATTCAGGCCTGCCACCAAGGGGGAAAATAAAAAAAGGACACCAGCCCGGCGCCATCACAGAGATGGGCCCATTTGTCCTTTTGTTTTATGCCTATTCTATACTTATTTATGGGTTTTTGTATTGGGGGTGGGGGGGGGGGGAAGCAATGGGGCCAACACGTACCCAGCTGTCTGGTACTCATATATTTCTGGCTGCGGAATCAATCTGTCCACAATAAGAATTATGTACATTAGACGTTCGTCATTTTCATACTTATGTTTGAGATGAAAAGGGAGAAGGTTTCCGTACTGAGCTTATTTCGAGTCACAAATGTCAGTTAAAAGTTCCTTGCCCTACATAAGCTTTTGAACCTGAGCCCCTTGTAACAAACCAGTTCACAAATTGATCCGAACATAAATATCAGAAAGAAACACGAATTCTAGCCCAAAAACATCTCACTTCTAGTCAGACCCACGCATCATCCAACAACACTCCGCCTCCACTGTCACGCTTGATATTATTTCTTAGCCTGAACGCCGAGTTGATAAGAATGCTACTTTGTATGAGTTGGCGGATCTTTTGTTGCCAACTTACTCAAATCAAAAACCCTTGAAGCGGCAGCTGTTCATTTGCGTGGGTTTTACTAGGCCAGTAATTAGAAATGGTCACCACGTTGCCTACTAGGCTTGTAAATACACACAAAGTTCTTTGTTGATTAGCATTTTGTTTCGAATAGTTCATACATAACACACGCCTACAGCTTCTGAAGTTATAAATACGCCGCTGGTGTCATTACGGATCTTGAGATAAGGAGCGACAGTTTTAAGCAACTTTCTGATGACAACTGTTCATTACAAAGCCTATATTGCCTTATATCAACTCAGTTTGTGTGTCTGTCCGTCTGGTAAAAAGTTTGTACACATTATTTCTCCCACAGCCAATCTCGGATCAAGCTGAAATTTTGCACAATTATTTATTTCACCCGACAAAACAAGAATCAATGAAAAAAAAAAACCCAAATAGTTAATTAACTTTTTTAAATTAATGATTTTGTTTGGTATGTCTAAAAACAAAGTGAAAGAAATCGTACTTGACTAAAGTGGTGGTTTAAGCTGAAGTAGTTCACCGCTTTAAAGTAAGTTTAAAACATACAAAAGATAACAATGCAATATTTTATTTTCATAAACACTTCACTAGCCGAGTGGTTAGCAGGTTGGCTAGAGGGGGCTTGAGCCATAAGCTTGAATTCAGGTCGTTGCCCCCTTCTTTATAAATGCTTTTAAAAAGCGATTACTGTAAAATGCAGCCAGATATCCCCTTTTTAATTCCCCCTCCCCTCCCCTCCATTTTCTTATCTGGTCCCAGCAAGTGATAGAATCAGAGCGTAGTGAGAAAACTAAAAGCTTGATATAGCGCTAGACAAAAACAATTGTTAAAAATATTTTTAATCACACAGATATATTGTTGTTGGTCTTGATCTATTACAAATATAATTACATAACTGATCCAAACTAATCGATACAATTACACTTAGTAATGTTTTTTTTTCAAAGTACTTTTTTTTTCTTTTTTTTCTTAATTACTTTGATAATTTGTATCACCGCGCTAAAAATTACAAGACCAATCTATGTCCGCAAAGTTTGTGAACCCTTTACAATGATTATAACTAAAGATTCCATTCAAATGCTCCTTCTTTCCTAGTGCTAGGGCATGGAATGGGTTGCCTGAGCCAGCAAGGTAAACAAATGACTTGGCAGAATTTAAGTCATTGGTTAAGATGCATGACGCGTAGGACGTAATCATCTTCTTTTTTTTTAAGTAACGTCTGTATTTTATAAGATAAGATAAGATAAACTGGCACTATTAAGTTTCATCTCAGCTCATCTCATCTATCCCTTTCTTGGTGCTCACTCCACTGTACCTTGAAGGATAACCAACTCACCAACACAATGAAAATGTATCTCAGACATGGAAACCCCTTGCCTTCTCTTTTGTACATGTGACAACAAGATATATATGACTCATCATGTCCCCCACACCAACCACATTCTCTATTCACGTTACTCTCTGGTTTCACTTACAGTCAAATTTAAACGACCAACTGTTTGACGGTCACGTGGTTCCGGATGTACCACTTCAATAAAACATGCGTTGGCAAACACTTTACCTTGACTGCAATACCGCATGTTCCATTGTTTAGGGCGTGCCATTGATGGTGCGTGGAAAAGGGAAAGGGGGGGGGGGAGAACAATGCTTACCTGAGCTCTGTATAAATAATGCGGTCAAAGTCGTAATTGTATCCGCAGTCATGTTTGGAAAACGCGGTGAAAATATTTTCTAGACACCTGCAATATGTAAAAACACATTAAAACAACAACAACACAAAACTAAAACAACCGAATGTATGTGATTGACATAAAGGTCGCTTAGATGAATAGACGTTCCTACACAGGCTGTCCTCGTAAGAGCTTTCAATCTAAGCAAACAAACACAAAAGATTTATTACAATATTAATGACGAGCGGTGGCTGAGTGGCAAAGTGCAAGTGGTCCCGGGTTTGAATCCTGGTGAAGAAGTAGTGGCTTAACAATGGTGTTGAAGAGCCACATCTTGGTGTTGGTGCTTATTTCCGTAGATCTCCATGTGTTCTTCAGCTGATGAAAGAGGTGGAAAGTTTCCCCTATCCTGGCAGTATCCTAGACATCCATTGCTAATCCAATACTACTTTATGGAGCAGAGACCTGGAGGAACCACTATCACTACCATGAAAAAAAAAAGGGCCGCAGTCTCCACCATAAAGTAATGAGTAAAGATAGAACAAAATTAGGACTTGCTACATTTTTACAGAAGTAAACTTTACAAAAATAATTGGGACCTGATATTTTTAGAACGCTTTCACTTGCCCCTCCCCCCCCCCCAACATAATTATTTGTTTGTGTGTGTGTGTGTGTTTTAATGTAATGGAGCTCTCCATTAAGGTCTTTCAGCACTGAGTGACAGCACTTCAGAAGTACTGAGTAAAAGGGCGAGGAAGTTCATTCAAAAAGATGCATCCAGTTGGACTGAACTTCCCATCCATCATGCTGAAAAAGATGTGTCAACGAAACAATATTCAGGACTTGTTCAGTGTTTTCAGGGTTGGCTGTTTGAAGGGAGATCGAGTGGAGGAGACGAGGGGAATAATTGCCCCCCGGGAAGGATTGGTTTAAGTTTTTAAAGATGTTCCTTGGTTGATAGTTGAAATAAAAAGGATGGGGAATGTGAGACTAATCAGATTTAAACATCTTGTCATCATGATGTCATTGGCTTCAATCATTGTCACTTTTGAGTGGTCAGCTGTTTGAAAAGTATAGTTTCCATATAGCAAACCAGTGTCAATATAGAAAACATGTCTCTATATCGCAAACAAGTGTCTATATAGCAAAAAAGTGTCTATGTAGCAAACACGAGTCCATATTGCAAACAAGAGTCTATATAGCAAATAAGTGTCTATATAGCAATAAAGTTTTATATAGCAAACATGTGTCTATATAGTAAACAAGCATATATGCCCTATAGCAAACAAGTGCCCACATTGTGGCACATGACTTGTTTCTCCTTTCTGTAACCCATCCGATACTTTCAATTTTTTTTCTCACTAAAAAAAAGGCGATGCATATCTTTGGTTATTAATACAATAATAGTTCGAACACGCACCACATGCAGACGTGATATGATTTGAATATAAGCTGTATTTAAGCGTGTTTCAAACATATTAAAGATATTCAGCAAAAATCTCAAAAAAATATTTAATGGTGACCAACATTTTTTTCGGCTTGGGGAGGGGGGGAGGTAAGGAAACAAACGTGCTACAAGCCACATTATCACAAACTAACCGTTGAGTTTAATGGAACCTCTGTGGACACTGTGTGCAAGAGTATAGAAGTGACGGATATGGCCCGCTGGCCGTAGTTTGGGCATCGATACATAAATATCTATATATATATTATGTTCATAGCTCTCAGCACTTTGGACACCAAGAAGTAAAGGAAAAATCACTTTTTTTTATTTCTGCAAATCGGACTAGAGTTATCCCTCGAAAAAAAAGAGGGGGAGGGAGAACAAGTATTATTCACCCGCCATTAAATAGCAGGGCCGGAGCATTGTGACCAAGAAGTCATGGCAAAATCTCTCTTTCATTTATTTCTACCCCTCGTAACTTTAGCGGCGAAAAAAAAAGAGTGGGGGGAGAACAAGTAATCTATTCTGTATTCACCAGTAACTAAATAGCAGGGCCGGACTTAACCACCGTGGGGCCCTATTCGAACGGATTTCGCGGGGCCAAGTTTAGGTAGGGATACGGATTAATAAGTGAAAATTAAGAGTTTGTATTAGAAAATGATTTCTTCTAAGCATTTTATTCATTCTTTACTACGTACATAATTACTTAACGAGCCTTGCGTTTACCGAAGTCATACAGTATATCATAAAAATTATGTTTCCTACATAGATCACGCTCAATAGCAAGAATTAACAAATGTTTCAATCTATCTACGAGAATTGTTGAACTAAAGTAATTCATTAGTTTGAGGAGCGAGAAGTTTCTTTCACCGGATTCCACAATTACGGGTATTGCATAATGCAGTTTTTATTTAATCGCTCGTAGAATTGGTGTTTTCCATATTGAATGACACCCCAAAATGACATTTTTTGTCTATATATTTCAGGAGGTTTTTATGAGTTTTCAAAAGATTTTAATAATTTCCGATAATTTCGTATATTTTGCAATTTCAGGAGATTTCCAGGAGCTCCTGGAAAATCAGGAGGCCGCGGGAAATCTGTTATAAGTTATAAAATGGTTTAATTTAGTAATTTACACCTAGAATTAGCGCGCGTCCTATGAAAGTGCGGGGCCAAAAAAGCGGCTTATGCTACGCCGTGGGTCAACTAGTATAATTAAATAAAAACATTGTGAATTATCACTCTTCACATTTATCTTTAAATACTCCTTAGTTTGTACCGTTTGGGCACCACTCATGATCTTTCGGCCGTCTTTCTCCATTCCTCTGTCTTGTATAGGGGAGATGATTCATCCTACATGTAACAATAATTCTAGTGGGACAATTAGTCTTATGGAGAAAAAATTCGCTGTGTCCCGTACTTTTCAAGGATGGTAGGCGGTTTATTTGTGGCCGCTATCTCCATGTCTTACCTCCCCTGTTCATTCTAGCTCAAGGTCAGATAAAAGATTGTAAGAGTTAAGGTAAATGGATAAAATGGGAGGGAGAGGGAATTGGAGTTCAGGGAGGGGGGTGGGCGGTGTAAAGTACCATTTAGTCCCGAAAATGTCACTTTGACACTTGTCATAAAAGGGATGGGGCGGGGGTGGGGTCATTACCCTCGCCCAGGACACCTATCTGTCATGTGTTACCAAAAGTTGTGGGCTGTCAATCTGGGCTGTCAATCTTACCTGGAGCTCATTAGTGTATTTACTTCATCTAGCCTGGGTCAGATTTGGTAAACCTCCCCCCCCCCCCCAATCTTTTTTTTTTGTTACCTTTGGTGTCCATCTCACCTAAGATCAAAAAAGTGGGCCGTAAATGTCAAAGTGTCAGTCCTAGTGGAGAAATGAAAGTCCGAGGGCAAACGAGCTGTTAATGAAATTTTTACTACTGGTATAGCAATCTGATCATAACATTAAAAGATACACTTTAGACTATTCTAAATGCTGCTAGTAAGGTCATAGGCTCTTGGACACTTATTTGTGAAAAACATTGCTAAAAAATCTATAAAAATTATAAGTACAATAAGTCATTCTCTTCCTCATGACATGAACATTTGACCATCACAAAGAAGATCTAAGACACCAATTACAAATACAAATAGACACAAGAACTCTTTTGTTCCTTTTGGCAATTAAATCGTTAAACAAAATAGAACTTCGTGTTGTACATTTCACATGAAATGTCAACCAGAATCGATGCTCTAAGCGTATACCTTATGTTCTAAACGTATACCTATGTTCTAAACGTATACCTTATGTTCTAAACGTATACCTTGTGTTCTAAACGTATACCTTATGTTCTAAACGTATACCTTATGTTCTAAACGAATACCTTATGTTCTAAACGTATACCTTATGTTCTAAACGTATACCTTATGTTCTAAACGTATACCTTATGTTCTAAACGTATACCTTATGTTCTAAACGTATACCTTATGTTCTAAACGTATACCTTATGTTCTAAACGTATACCTTATGTTCTATCGTACAAGTTGTAAACCAATTTCCTCACGGATAATGAAAATTATTATTATTATTATTTTTTACTAAATTTATATCAACTCACTCTGTCTTTCTGTCTGTCTTTCCGTCTGTCTGTCTGTTAAAACGTTTGTACATGTGATTTCTCCCACAAGCAATCTCTGATCAAGCTGAAATTTTGCACAATTAATTCTTTTACCCGAAATCACAAGAATCCATAAATAATTTTTAACCAATTAGTCACTATAGGAAATAAATTATTTTGTTTGGTATCTCAAAGAAGGGAAAGAATTTGTGCTTCACTGAAGTGGTGGTAAAAGCTGAATTAGTCCCCTTTATAGGTCATCGTCTGAGTCTTAATGAACACAATCCTGAAAAATAGGACAAGACTATAGAAACAGTACAATCTATACAATCTTCCAATGTTTATAAGCTTTCTACTAGCAGAGTGGTTACCGTGTTAGATTGAGAAGCTGAAGTTTGAATTCAGGTCATTCCCCCTTTTTTACTTTTATAAATGCTTTTTTATTGTTAGTCAACATCTATTACAAATTTAATTAATGACATGACTGATCCAAACTAATTGATACAAGTACGCTTAACATAAGCTGTGTTTTCTAAGAAAAAATATTCTTTTCTTGTGACATGTATGTATCAGCGTCTAGGAGCCTACAATCGTGTAAGATAAAAACTAATGTTGTATAAGAGCAATTAAAAACTAAAAAACTTTAACATTTCCGATGGGGGAAAAATATAGCAATATTACTAGGCTACTTAGACTGGGGAAAAAGTGAGGAACCATTTTGTGTTTTTATGTGTGTGTTTGATTGTGTGTGTGTGTGGGGGGGGGGTATGACTAAACTGTTTTAATGAACAAAAAAAAAATTAAATGTTACAATATTTTTCTTGAAAAAAAATGTAACCTGAAATTCTTTACATTCGTGTGTTTCAAGCAAATCAGCCATTTAGTTTTTTCTCTCGTCCTTTCTCTCTCTCTCTCTCTCTCTCATTGTCAGTTTGTCTGTCTGTCAAACAACTGTTGAATATGTTTACAATATTATAGAAATGCAAAGACTTGTTGTGGGTATTAGTATAAACTCCATTTTTTTTTACTCAACAGATTCTGTCGGACGGCTGGTTACTTTGACAGCGTGCCCAAAAATGGGAAATTCCCCAAAAAGTTGTGCTTCATGTTCGGGACAAGAGCTTATGGCTGGAAAGACTAGAATTCCCACTTGGTGTGCTTTTCAATATGGGAAGTGAAAGATGAACTGATTCGAGTGTCATCTGTGAAATCATTACATAATACCATTACACATCCTGTATATAGAAACACAATGTGAACTGATGTTGTTTTTTTTTCTTTACACAATTCTTTATTGTTGTTTTTTTTTTTTTTTTTGGGTTTATACGTTATTGAAACCAATGATTATTGTTGACTTTGAATTGTTGCTAAAATCCATATTGTGTCAGATCTCTAAAAACAATGTGCAGGTTCATTGGAACTGTAGATATGGCTCTCTCTGATATTTCACACAAATATTTGATCAAATGTATATTTATTTATTGTTTTCTTTCGCGATTTATTTAAAGCTGCTTTTATTTATTTTTTCGGTGAGGCTTCACACAAAAGTGAGCGAGGCCTAACATGATAAGTGAGTTCATATCAAATAATCCAATTACTTATCATTCCATTTTTTTTCCATGAGAGTCTTAGTTTGCATATGTAGAATGAGTCTTCATGTAACAAGAGAGAGACCTTATTCCAGTAGTAATGCTTCATCTGAGTAGCAAGGCCTCATCGTTGTTTCACGGCCTCATTCCAGTATCATGACCTCATCGAATATTGAGGCCTCATCCAAGTGTCCAATTATTTATCATTCCAATATTATTGTAATTGCATTTCATTTTGTATCTATTAATTGAAGCTTTATCAAAGACTAGACCTCATTCGAAAAGTGTCTTTATATTCATCCTTCTCTTATGTGTTTGTGTGTTCAGGAAGCGAGAGTGTGTAATACGTAGTCTAAATAGAGTCTAGATTTCATAGGTTCAAGAAGTGTAGATCAACATGAAAGTCTGTCCCGTCGTCGAGCAGTTTTGTCTTCTCCAAGACCTGTCCCTTGCAAAAAAAGTCCTAAGCCAGATCACTGCTGCTGTGTTTACCTTCACCTATCCTTTAGTCTGTTGAACCGTTGAAGTACCACACACAATGGTTAGAATTTTATTCACAAACAGGCCTGTCCATTCTTTGATGTTGTCTTCCCATCGCTTCCTCCGTCTTCCTCTTCTTCTTCTTCTTCCTGGTACTGTGCACTGAAGGAAAGTCTTTGCGAGCCCTGAGGACTTTGTGATGTGGCCATAGCTGTCATAAGTACTATAATATTGTGTGTTTTTTTAACAGTATATTCTTCTCATCTCTGTTGGCTTCCTTCAGACTATGGTTTATTTCGTGGTTTACTTTTTCATGTGACTGTGGAGCCCTATTTTGAAGAGACACTCCCAGCCACATATATCGCACTTTAAGATGGCTTTCGCTTTGGTAGTAGAGGAGCCAGACATTTTTTTGTATGGTATACTTTTTTTTCCAGCCCATGATTTTTCGCTGTCCATAGCTTTCTAGGTCACCATCTCTGTCCACATAGTGCGGTCTAATGCTATGTCTTCCCAATAGTCAATATTAATGTTCACTGTTTTGAGGTCCCGTTTGATTGCATCTGTGTAATGGAGTTGGGGCGACCAATTTTTCCTGTGCCAGACCCGAGTTACCATAAAGAATGACTTTCGGGATGCGATTGTCCTCCAACTGGTGAACATTGTCTAGCCATCGCAGGGGGCGTTGTCTGGGGACTGTAAAGAAGCTGGGTAGATCCGCAAGGATTTCAGTATTGCACACTCTCTCTTGTCATGTGATTTTCAAAATCCTTCGATGGCAGCGCTAGTGAAGTGAGTTTAGTTTTCTCTTTTGTTATGCATAGGTAGTCCACGACTCACTGCCGGATACTAGCGTGCTAAGACCTTGAAGATCTCCATTTTGGACAATGTAGTGAGCTTCTGGTTTTCCCAAAGTCTTGGTCTAAGTCTAGTCGATTCATCTTTCCCTCTGTTTTTTTTCTAGAGACTTGTATCATTTCCCCATAAAGATTGACCTTTAGGTAAAGTCTTTTTTTTTTTAGTATGTCATACAAATGTCACAGATAGTTTTCATGTAATCTTTCTTGAGTCGTAAGCTATTAAATATTTAAGTATCGAAAAGCAGATATACATTTACTGTTTGTACAGGATTTGAAGTATATCTTGTATGCGTTTACTTTGTATTTTCTGGTGTTTTAATATATTAATAGACACGGGAGTACACAAAAGTATTGCTCTATCTGTTCCCGAAGGGTCAGAGTTCAAAACTTTGTTAGCTAGAAACGTTGTTGCAGTAGGCAATAGAGTTAAGGAAAAAATTAATTGATTTAATCATGCTGCAGAAAAATCAACGTGTAAAAACTGATAACTACGACCGGTGACTATGTTACATTTTAACCTATAAAATATTACTTCTAGTCTTCTTGACAGGTGAGTTATTAAAAGACAACCGGTGCAACAGAAGTATTGATCATGTTTTTTTTTTATAATTATTTTTTCCATTGTCCACTTTAAAGCTTCGAGAGAACCTTTCAAAGTTGTGGCAAGGTTTAGTCTACGATATAATAAAATTGCAGAATGTAATATTGACATGAAATGTTACCATCATTATTTGATTATTATTTATATAACCACTACCACAAAAATGCATATTTCAGTGACACAAGAAATAGCAATAGAAACATCTTACAGGCGTATAGACAACAGGTTATGAAATTAATGCAAGAAATATACACAGAAACAGAAGTACAGAATTATTATTTGGACACTTTTAGTTCAGAAAAAATTCTGCTAGAAATTTTTCATTTATGTATGAGTTATCTCTCTTAAAAGTCTGTACTAGAATTAATTTATAATTTGCATCTTTCGCTCTTTGTTTGTACCTTTAGCTTTATAAAAATAGTTTAAAATTTACTTTTTATAATTTCGATTCTTTTCTACACTAAAACAATTACCATAATGACATAGTACATACATATGCATTACTCATTACTTTGTTTGAAAAATATCATTTATTTATATAAATCAATTGTTTGTAGTTCTGAACATTTGGAGATTGAATTCATTAGACAAGTAGTTTTGTTTAACATTAGCAATTTATAATTCATTGAGAATATTATTTATTTTTTCATGCATTCTCTTTTGACGTGACCTATCTTGGTAACAATAGTTTCTGACAATGTATATATATATATCTATCTGCATGTGCATGTACTCCAGACCCTGTCACACGCAAGACACCTTCAAAAGCTCATTGTATTTTTGTTTTTGGTGAAAAGTCTCAGCGCCTTCTAGAGTCTCTATTCAACTGTTCACAGTAACAACGTTTATAACAGCCTTAGTATCAACTGGGGTGGGGTGGGTGGGTGGGTGGAGGTTGAACTATAGTTTTATTTTCTTTCTTCCCTCGACTGCCAAAAGTCTTTGCTCATTTTACGACATTTCTATTTTTAACCCTCAGGCTACACCTCAACCCCCCCCCCATCCTTTTTTAATCTTATTATAATTTGACACCAAGCCAAACAGAAATCTTCTGCACCCCCCCCCCCACTCTCTCTTTCTAATTATCTCTCTTTCTCTCTCGACGTTAATGTTATTAGATGATGAATGGAGATTTGTCCTTCAATGTACGTATATAATTGTAGCAAAGATCTGCCACATCCTTTGACTCTGTAACTGTCACCAGAACGCAATATGTAAGCTCTCCTAACGCCGCACACGTTGTTGCTGCTCATACGTACCTTGTACATACAGACATCATACAGTATATTTGTTGTTATCAGATATTGTTATGTACTAACATTATGACAATCCTGTTGTCTGTTGTTGGCAATGTTATCATTTTTATTTGATTGTTTGTTTGTTTGTTGCACTGGTCATTTGGACACAATTGTTTTTCGCTGGTGTCATCATTATACTCTCTCATCATTATGTTGAATTTGTTGTTGATTGTTCAGTGTGAAGACTAATAAAAGACTTGTTCACTTATGACCTCGTTCCACTCAGGTATCACGTGATTTCCGTCACATAAAACTCTTGTCTCGTCCAAATATGTCCTTGTTTTTTTTTATTTGTCCTCAAGTGTAAGATTCTAGGCAGCTACATTATTTAAATTTTAAATATAAAAAAGTTCCCCTTTCAGACCTTACGATCTGTAGGGCAGATGATGTAAAGGTCACCTATTTCTGTAGCCCACGATTAACAAGAGTGTCATGTGACCAACACAACGACCAACCGTCTTTTCTTTTCTTCAACTAACGTGAGGTACCCATTACAATGGGTGGACTTAGAGACGCCCTAAAGATCCTGAAATAAAAAATCCCAGCTTTCACCAGGATTAAACCCATGATCTCTCGGTTCGGAATCCAAGCGATTTACCATTTAACCACCGCGCCTTCAAATTTTTTAATGTAGTTTTTTAAGTCAAAAGCTGAGAGGGGGGGGAGGAGGAGGAAATTAACTCGAACACATTTTTTACAATACATATCAGTACATCGCACATGTCATACTACAAACTACACAGAGAACCCAATCTCTTTGTAGTGCAGGGGGAAAAGGGAATCTACGAGAAGGTTTCCAATGAGTTTCCAGGCGGATTTTAGGCAATTACAACTCGTGCTTGAGTCAGAATTTTTACTTGAGCACCCTAATTGATAGCCAAGAGATTTCAGCACTCAACCATACGTCAATTGCACGCTATACCCTTGCTCAAGCCAACTAGGAGGTCTCAGTTCAGTACACTTAGTTCACATCTATGTTACTTTTTTCATGCTCCAAAAATTCTATGTTGGAAATCTGGCTGCTCGGATGGATTGTTATACTTGTACTGTGCAAAGCGGGGTAGTCGAATCGAATTTCATGGTTCGTGCCCTCGTTTATTGTGTGACCATATTTGTGGAGCACTAAAACATTGTTCAATTGTTCCCTTTTATATCTGTAATACTAACCGGAGATGACCCGCGGATTGCGGGCCTTATTTTATGTATAACTCAGCTATGGATTGAATTTATATCTATTTAAAACATGGCTTATGTTCCTTTAACATTATTTGTTTATTTTGTCACGAAAATGAAATTAGAGTGTGTACGTGGGTTTACCAATTTAGCCGACAGAGATATCTAATTTAAAATGCTATGAAAACGGGTTTACCCGATTTGTTAAAAATTTTCGTTCTTTAATAGAGATAAAATTAGGCACTTCCGGTTGTGGGAGCAACATTAAACATATAAAACGTCTCAGCCATGATCTAAGGAATATTTATGCCAAGTTTTATCAAGATTGGTCAAAGGGTTTTGATTTCTATGAGGGACATACATTAGCATATATATGCTATTCGTGCAGAATGTATACTCCTTACATTCTACTGTATATATTAGATGTATGATTGTTAACTTATATTGGTATACATTTGCCCAAACATATTGAGAATCTTAGCACATAGAAATATATGACATTTCAAGTTCATAACAAAATTTTGATCAGAAACAAATCGATGTTTGTAGCCATTTTATCTGTATGTCTGTGGAGAACGTATGTCTAATGTTTCTTGATTTATTGGTTGCCAAGGAACAAATTATGTTAACTTTTGGCATTTTACACAGTTTCCAAAATACATTCCTCTATATCAGCTCAAACGTGTGTCCAGCTCCTCGAATGAAATCTTGAATTTCTTCTTGCACATTGACGGGGAAAGTTCGCATTAAAGCGCATTGTTTATTTAGTGGAAGCATAGGCAAACCTTCCATAAACAACTAGATTCTTACTGAATTTTGATTTGTCAGAAAGAAAACATGTTTATCGTCGTGCTTAAATGTCAAAATGATGAGATACAAAAATGGTCTTTGTTTCGGTGTTTATTTTGAATGAAACTGGTTTTTTTTTTCACTTTTTGTTTTGGAATTTGTTTTCTTCTTATTTGTACATGTATTTTGATCATGTCCTTGTTGTTTTTTTTCCAAAGAGAACAAATAAAGACTAAGACTTTTGACCTCGTTAATTATAGTACTTCTTATATGTTGTGTCTTGATGAGCGCTTTGGTTGGGATCATACTAGTAGTTGTAATAGTAAGAGTAATAATGATAGCATATGGAGATAACAATAAAGGGACTACAATGAATTTTGTTGTTCTCTAACGAAGCTAGAGCATGGAAGTGTTAATAAAGAACATTTAGTTGTACAAGAATAATTAATGGTCAATAACTAGATTATTTAAAACTTTTGTCTGCACGAGTAGCCGAACAATATACAGGGCGCAATGCACCCATAAGACTCCCGTGGAAGTACTGGCTGGCGTCGACTACCTATATTGATTGTTTCGGCCTTTCGCCGGTGTTACTGAAGTAGTTCGAGTTCCGCATTACCTCCAGCCAGACATAGATTTACACTAGATATACCTCCAAGCATCAACACCGCGCGGAAGCCTGAACACAAGCATACCCAACATTCAACACAGTTCTTAATAACATTGAATAAATATTGATCAGAGATTGTGTCTTGAATTGAGTGTATTAAAGTATAGGTGTCGGCGGGCGACATAAAACACTTCGGCGGGCCGTAATTTACCCTCCCCTGCATTAATACATTCCTACGATTGGGTCGTGTCATTTACATGTTGTTCAGACTCTAGTCGCAGGTCTCTGATGACGGCCTCCATGTGGAATGGCGAGGCGGACTTGATGAACTGGGTCTTCGGTACTCTTATCCCCACTTTGGCGAGGAAAAAAAATCATAAAAAATCACCAATATAACTGGAAGGGGGCCAGCTTCTCCTGTTCACCAACAGGTCGTTTTCATAACAAAATTCGTCAGTGGACACTAGGGTTGCATTGAATTTTGTTTCCTTATAACGTACAATAAAACCTTCTATACAAAATTGCAAAAGAAATGTAAGCAGGAAGATGCTTACATTCTAGTACAGCGGTTCTCAACTTTTTTAGTTCCGCGACCCTTTAATATAATCTCCCATAGGCGGCGACCCCCAACCGTAATTTGTACAGATAAATAAATTTGTGCTCATAATTAAATTAAAAACAAGATTACAAAGAGAGTTTGTGTGGCAGAGAGTTTGTGTTGCCACACAAACTCAGAGGCGGCCCCCGTGGCAGAAGGATCACTGTCGGATCCACATATTCGCTGGTCGACTGAGGATGGCATCGAGCAGGGTATGAAACCGAGACCGTAGAGATAATCAGTTCTGCGCCTAACCGCACGACCAGCCATTGCTCTTAATCTAATGACAAACTGGTTACAAACTAATAGCCTACTATTGATAATATACCTACACATTACGGAATGACAACTACCGGATATGTACAATATGTCAGAAGAGCGATTTTAGATTATCTTTTGGTATTGAGCATTTTTATTAAGGCATAAATGGAACTAGAATGAGGATATAGATCTACCTAAATTAAACTACCAATTTAGCACTCTCAATATCTATATCTACTAGATCTAGATCTAAAATATATATTTGGGATAATGTAGATGTAATTTAGATAAGATTTATATAAAAAAAAACACTAGATAATCAATCAATAGACTAATTGCAAATCTAAATATTAAAATAGTAGATAAGTTTTAGTATTTTATAACATTGCAATATTGACATATTGACAATTTAGACTTTAGAAAAAAAATCTACACTTTAAGCCTAGAAATTAAAATTATAGATCTTGATCTAGTCTAAATCATGGCTGTCTGGTAATGCGGTTTGCGCGCTGGACTGTCGTTTGGATTCATCAATGGTCCCAGGTTCAAACCCTGCCCGCTCCCATCCCCCGTCGTCCTACGGGAGGTTTGGACTACAACTGAAGGAACATCCGAAACATGTAAAACAACAAAAATTCTAAACTAGACCAAGAAATTCTAGATCTAGATTCTACAATGATTTTAATTAGAACTTAAATCTAAATCTAGTTTTAAAAATCTAGCTCTAGTGTAAGAAAAATAATCTAGATCTAGTGTAAAAAAAATCTAGATCTAGTGTAAAAAATCTAGATTAGATCTAAATCTATTATGTCTTTTTCAAATGCGAGTCACATTACGAGGTTTAATAAACATTACTATACCGAGTTGTTTTAGCATTTAAAGAATTTATTCCATATGACGTCAGAGGAAAAAAATCCACTAGGTCACACGGCCTAGTTAGACTAAAAAATGTCTTCTATACGAGCAGCTTCTCGAGGGTTTATAGACATTGGTGCACCAAGTTCTTTTAGCATTTTATTTGATGGGCTAGTTAGACTAAATATTTATATATATATAATGCCAACGTATATATATATATATATGTTACCCGCGTCTTTATTTGCGCGTTACTGTCAATATAGTCACTGAGAGTGTTTTGTAAACAAACGAAATAACAATGTAATTAGTAAAGTGAATGTATCAAAGTAAAAATAATGTGAATGAAGCTATCAAATCAGATTAGCTAATAGGCTTAAATCCATTTGTTCTAATTAAAACATTTGCTTGTTGGCCTACATATATTTGATTAAAATTTAAGATGAATAGGCTTAATTTTGTATGTTCATATGTTACAGCATAAAATAGATCCTGAGGTAGACATAGATCTAAATCTACACTAATCTAGAGTTAAAAATTGGCTTTTATAGAGTTCATTCTGTGTTGCGCATGCCTGACCTTTTTTCATGAATGAGTATAGGCCTATCTCAACACGGCTACGCAGCTTTATTTAGCGAACAGCGAACGAATGTATTAAAAATGCTTTAGAAAAACAAATTTGAATGTTAATTTGATTAAAATATGAAATGAATGGACAATAATTAGTATGTTTATGTGTTAAAGCATAAAAACTATCTTTGCGAAAAGAAGTTTTATCATCTTAGAGCTCAATAAGAGTTTTAGACCTAGTCCTAGGAATAGACACAGTAGAGAGATGTGTTAATCACTGTTACTGTGTAACCATTTGGTAATGTCTAATGAAAGGATGTTCGCCAGGAAATCTGTAGTCACAGATATAAGGAACTAATTTATGTAAAAATGCTTTTGAAACACGATATTGAAGGTTAATTTTATTATATAAAGAAATCAATGGATCTTCTTTTGTATTTTCATGTGTCAAAGTAAAAAACTATCTGCGCAAAGTGTATTTCTTAAAATTAGATCTAGGTCTAAATCCTTTCGATCTTTTCTCATGTCAACAATGTTAATCATGGCCTAGATCCATAAATACTATAGCTTTAATAGAGTCGGACAACTTTATTTTTTTTGAGGGTCCTAAGTTTGTTTTAGGGCTACAATACATACACTAAGGTCTAAGTTAGTACCCAAGGAACATTCCTGCCTAGTTTTATCATCAAGCGGTTTTGATGTCTATAAGTAACATACATACATACATAAATACGCCTTACATTCTACTTTATAATATAAGATATATATATATATATATATAAGAATTAAAGACGATTTTTGTTTGTTTGTCTGTCAGTCTGTCTGTCCGTCATGTTAATAGCGAGAAAAAAAAAAGACTAAAAGCTATTGAAAATCTGATTAAAATTTAATTTCCCTTCCGTAACATCGCATTAGTTTAAAGTTTCTATACTAGATTGTTCCGGATGTTTATATATTTATAGTGAGAGAAAATAAGAATTCCAGATTAATCCAATACCGTTAATTAAATTTGTGGGATGGTCTGTTATGGAAATTAGATGTACTATAGCTTTATGGAGAGAGCTTTAAACCATACTTTGGAGTTAGAAAGTTGTTTTCCTTAAATATAGGAGTATAATATTAACGATAATTAGATTTTCTAACATTTTAGCTAGAAAGTTAAATGTAGTGTAAGAGAGAAGTGCGATTCTACATAAATGAAGTTTAAATATTTTTCTTAAAAAATCCGGAACAACCAATTTTCGTAAATGAGAAAATTATAATATTTGTTTTATTTATTAGAAGAGGGATTTCAAAAAAATTATTAGCGTTATTAGATTTTTCACATGAAATTCGGATAATTTTTGGCGACAATTTGTAAGAAACATTCTTGTAACATTCTTGGAACATTCTTGGAACATTCTTGGAACATGCTTGTAAAATGTTTTACATAATTCGGATGTTAGTTTACTTCCTAGTCCAAACCTCCCGCAGGACGACGGGGGATGGGAGCGGGCAGGGTTTGAACCCTCGACCGTCGATAAATCCGAACGACAGTCCAGCGCGCAAACCGCACGACCAGGCAGCCATCCAATTAAACTGATTAAACAACTTTTATTATGTTTCGGAAGAAAATTATCTGTAAAATAAGTCTAAAAAGTAATTTTCAATAATCATTTCTAGAAAATTACTTTATTATTTTAAAATCCTGAACAACCTATTGTCGATATTTTTGAAAAAAATAAAATTATTTGACATAAATTTGTTGTAAGTTAAAAATTCGGAACAATTGATATTGATAAATAAACTATAGTGACGTAGTGTCAAATAATATAAGTGTAATATTAGTCAATTATGCGATTTCAAACAATCATTTGACATAATTTATTTTTTATAAAACAATATCCGGAACAACTTTATAGTTAATGAAATATAAACCAGTAAAGATATTTTTATTTAGCATTTATATGCTATTTACATTAAAAAACCGGAACAATATATTTAAGATCATGTATTAATTGCAACGTTTAAGCATGGACATAAAATGTAATATAAGTTAGAGGAGCAAACAAATATTCGTTGGCATTAATTTGATTTTCACAAAACATCCGGAACAATTTATTATAGATTCTTAAAACTATTGCAATAATTCTGAATGAAAAAATAAAGGTTAAATTTTTCATTTACAATAGCCTTTAGTGTTATTTGTTAATATAATCGTGACGGACAGACCGGCCAACAGACAAAACGCACCAAAATAAGCTCTTTCATTCTGATTGGGGCACTAAACAAAAATAAATAAATAAATAGAATCTGATTTTTAAAAAAGTTCAGGAAATGGTTTTAGCACCACGTCATGTTGCGACGTTAAAGTCGCTGCATAAAAAGTCCATTTAAAAAAATGTGAGTGATATTTTCATACAAAGTGCATTATTAGCCTTTATAAATAAACAGAAATGTTTTCTTTTATTTTTAGAAGCTAGATGACCAGAAAAAACATCGTTAACTATTATTTATATATGTTGTAAACATTTTCTGTACATTTTTAAAATATATTTGACTTAGTGAGACTAAAAATACACAAATAGTTCCGATCTTTGTTAGCATATTGTAACGTTGCCTCCCTTACATTTATGAAAAAATCGCTTGCATAAATAATTTTATAAATTAAACAGTTTGCTTTTGGAAAACTAAAAGTAGTAGTTGCACTAAACTTTTCAAGCCGCATTTAATGGTAAAATAATATTTTTCATATCTCTTCTAGTTTTTGAGACCTGAGTGTGACAGACGGACAGACGGACATTTTGCACAAACCTAAAAGCGCCTTTTTCCCCATACGGGGGCCGGTAGAAATTGTGTTTTGAGTTTGTGTTTTTTAATTAACTATATATTTATTGTCCTTAAGAAAACGCCATTGTCTAGATATCTTTTCTTTTAATCTTTTCATTTTGATTCTCGATTTATTTTCTTACTTACAGTAGGCCTATTAATGAAAAGTCCAAAATGTCAACGCTCCTCAATAAATCCCCTGGCTCGCAACTTCTAGTATCTATGACGTTGAATTGTAAATTCTAGTATCTATGACGTTGAATTGGACCAGACTGTAAATTTAAGGCTGAAACAAGGAAAACGTCAACCTGGACGTCCTCATAAAACATGGCGCCGCATCTTCATGGAGGATCTCAGTGCATTGGACACCAGTTGGGAAGAGGCGTCAAACTTTGTTGGACACCAGTTTGGAGGGAGCCACTCAATGCTCTAAGTAACAAGTGTGCAACAAAACACTTAAAAAAACAGAACTGTTTTATTTAAAAAGTTTGTGTTCTACTGTGTACATCAACTTCCCCACGTTTTAAACATAAGGAGATGTCCTCAACAACTACTGTGAACATCAACTTCCCCACATTTTAAACATAAGGAGATGTCCTCAGCAACTACTGTGTACATCAACTTCCCCACATTTTAAACATAAGGAGATGTCCTCAACAACTACTGTGTACATCGACTTCCCCACATTTTAAACATAAGGAGATGTCCTCAACAACTACTGTGCACATCGACTTCCCCACATTTTAAACATAAGGAGATGTCCTCAACAACTACTGTGTACATCAACTTCCCCATATTTTAAACATAAGGAGATGTCCTCAACAACTAGTCTCTAACACGTTTAAGTTTGTTTTTTTTTAAATTACTTTTTTGTAGAATGTCTCCCTCAAAAGCCATCAACTAGTGGCGTAGAGTTGAGTGACAGTGGGGGGGGGGTTCCAAGTTTGAATGACCCCATGGGTCCCTACTTGAGGGGGCCCCAAATAAATATCCTTTTTTTTACATCAAATATTAAATATGACGCCACTGCTATGTGATCTTGCTTTTCACTTGGAGTTAAAACAATACAAGACAACATTGATCTAGATGATTTTATAGATGACCTTTGCTGCACAGAAATCACGTCGTGAGCCGATATGAATTGAGATTTGTCACTTGTGCATTATCTCGCCAATAAAGAACGTTATTATTCAATAAAAGAGTCTTAATGATTATTTTTAGTTATTAATTTTGCTTGTATAGTGTACCAGTTGTAATGTAGACATACATTTATAAAGTACATTATCTCATGTCATGATGCTGAATGTCAAGATGCAGGGTCCCTTAGAAAGGTCATACTCCCACCCCACGGCGCCCCCAAATCACCTGCCATCAACATTAACATCTGTTCTTGTGTCTTGATGCTTCTCAGACTATTCTTATATACTATAACTGACAACCTGTGACATTTCTAGAGAGCTACCAGTTTGAAATGGAGGCTTCTTTGGTAGTGAGCTAATATACTTTGAACGTGTACAATAATTATTGTACAAACTGCTTGCGTAAATACCAACATATACACAAAGCTAACTACAAAAGAAGCCAGCATTAAAAATTGGTAGCTCTCTAGAAATGTGACATTTGTTGTCAGCTGTTCAGACAGCTGTTACAAGGAACTGTACTAAATCAATGGATTTCAATCAAGCCGTGTCTATGACAGATCTGTATGATTAAGAATTAATTCTAAGTCGCCGTGCTCCAACTCATTGAGAAGAAACAAAGTCATGACCCGTCAGGTCAATCATTCATGGACGAGCTACACTGTACAGTTTTCATTGTGGATATTGACGTTACAACTTAAGAACAGCTTTGTTGAAACTATTATTTTTCTTGACCTATAAGTAACGCTGGATTATTTTTTTTATAGTGTCCTCTTAACAGACTATAATAAGAATGTTAGTGAAAGGGAAATAAGCAAAAATAATTTGAAAGTCCAGTTTATTGAAATCGGTAGCCTCCCTTGCATGAAAATTAACTTTAAAGAACCAAAATTCCGTATTAAAGGTTCATATGTGGTGTATATCGGTAAATGTGTAAATACTATAGACATTTTTTTTCATAATCATGACCTAATATAATTGAGAATAATTTGTTAAAGATCATCCTTGTGTTCATCACTACGTCTTGTAGTGGTCTTGTAATGTTCACGTCAACAACACATTAGTACATCACTAGGAAGTGATTTGACCATTGTAACTGATGACATACAGGGAACCGTTCGAGTCCCATTGTCGAGGATACATCGTAAAAAGACGCTCTCCATCTTTTTACAGGCTCTTCTAGCGATAAAAATTTGAACTTGTGTGATAAAACGCGAAATTTAATTAAATAATTTATTACTTAAAACATTGGTTAGGATGTTGGTTTTTACTTGATTAATAATCAAATACAGATTTATACTTACTATGAAAATACTACAGATTTCTCGGCTTTAAAAATAATAGAGAAAGTATGTCGCGTCACTTAATTGTAATCTCAATCCCCTCCATGGGGACGCACCCACAGTTTGAGAAAAGAATACTTGTGATTCTTAGTGCGAATATACAGAGAAGGTCCAGGATTCGGGCTCACGGACGTTTGAGGGATAGCGGTTTTTGACGTATCAGGGGTTAGGTCGCAGAGAAAGGTCAGCTTCTGCAATCAATGACGTATTAGGGTTAACGTTCTGTGACATAACATGTCACCAGGGTTAGGAGCTTTAAGAAAGAAATTGTTTCCGTAAGCTTCTAAACATTTCTTATGCAGTTACCACCCAGTTACCAACCAATTACCACCCAGTTACCACCCAGTCTTGGACATAGTCTGTCTTGTTGTTAACCCACGCGGAACTGGTTGATAAGGTTTAGTCACGTGCTCTCTCTCCTCTCCCAAAGACGCTCCTACCGCGTGAAGCACCAGGTGAAAGAAAGCTAAACGGACCTTAAAATATGAATGACATTAAGTATAGTACTGGATTACTCTGTAAAACTTTCCAAGTGTATACCAACACATTTTAAACTTGTGGACGTGGCCGTTTGCACCATCAAATTAATTATCTTCTATTTAACAACTGAACAAGTAGTGCTTCCACTGAAGTACTGTTGTAGTAGACCAGCCTAGGCTTATCAGGAATTGATGGCTGGCCATGTACGTGCACCCCATTTTTTATACCTTTAAATTAATTGACTTTTTCTAAGTAGAAATTTAACAAGTAGTGCTCCCACTAAACCACAATTATAAAGATAAGCTTTTATTGCAATACAATAGAATAGGCTAATCAGTTGATGGTCGATCATGTACGCATTTTATAGGCTTGCAATTTTTTGCACTATAAAGGAAGTGAAATTTTCTATAGCATGTTAATCGTGACGATCGTTTTCAATTGTACATAAGGACTAGAATAAGAGAAATGTTTATTTTTAATTGTTTATTAAATGGATGCCTGGTCATGCGGTTTGCGCGCTGGATTGTCGTTCATTTTGTTGATGGTTATTGTATTTGAGCAGACTTCATTGGCCTTGTACCTGATGTTCAGAGAGACGCACTGTCTGTGTCTAATGTCATTATCAAAGAATACATTATGTACAAACTATTCGGCCAAGGCTACGATGGCTTCCCCGTGATGGCTAGCCTTCGGAATTATGTTTTTCACATGATTATGTTTTTTTCTCATAAACACTAGACAGTATCTACAGATTGTATAGAGATATTTGAATATTTGTGCAGTGCATTTGTTGCAAGGGGGAGAAGCAGCTTTTTGTTTATATTCTCAGTAACAAGAGAGTTGAAGCTACGTCTTAGTCCATTGTTGGTAACTTGCAACCCCTTGCAAAAAATCCTGCAGGCGCCCATGCTTGTGGAACCCTAGATGAGAAATGTTCAAAACTTATGGTAACACTGATGACTTAGTGATGTGTCCAGGAAAATATCTGCTTGACAGCGACAACCCTGATGTAGTTTTCTCTACTAGTACAAACCAATGTGAAGTATTATTATTGTTACTCGGACGTTAGTTTGTAGCTTCAAACAGTTAATTTAGCTAAACCAATGTAGCCCTATTTAATTAATATTATAGAGAATATAAACGAAGCATAAACAAACATATTTTTGAAATACAACTGATTGTAACTTTTATTTATAAAATACACAGATTCAACGTGAAAATAGGTACATGCGGAAACACACGTAAAATGATAATGTAAACAAGATAGTTCACTAAACATAGACTTTATGTCTGTCTCACTGTCCCTCACATGTTCTTCCCTGCTTCAACGGTCTCACCTATTTATAAACTACGACAGACCACCGCGTGATCTCATCAGAATCTATTTAACTACACAACCAAAACCATCTGCCCAAGTTTACTCATTAACGCACACGTACGCGCCTTAACAATCGTAAATGAATAAAAAATATTCCTATTTCCTAAACATCTATAGTGAGAGACGTACCCTAAAAGCATTACTCCTCAACTACCGCCAATTGCCCAGGCTTCTTACCCTAGTGAATTACAATTATTGCGATATTAGTATACGAGTATATTATAAAGTTTATAATGGGCATGGTGTATACAATGACAGATCTTTATGGAGACAGCTTGTCGCCCAATGCGCCGAACGGCGCGGGAGGACCTAAGTCAAAGTCTAAGTATACAATAGCTCATGAATTACATCATGGTTATATTGTTTATATCGATTGAATTTGAATCAGTGTGTTCTATGTAACTTTCATATACAACTATTCGAGACTTTTTAACTTCTAAAAACTGTATTCACAATCAAGGTTTAAATAGTTTAAATGTATCAAAACTGGAATGACCTGGCCCGAACATTAATAACGCGTGTGTACCATTTTGCATAATCTTTAACTGAAAAATTTAACAAATTATAAACAAGGGAGGTAAGTGTTGCGCTTTCTCTTTAAAAAATGTTGAGTAGTCTCCCTTTCACTGCCGCTGTATTTATTTGAAAAAAATTGAGAAGACAAATCAGACAGATGTTGACTTTACATTAGTGTCAAGACCTCAGTGGAGCCGTAATACTGTAGATAAACATTCCAAGCTTCTAGTTGGCAATTGTTTTTATACTGACCTATATACATTACATGTGATTATGATCACACTATATTAGCATTAGGAGGTCGTTATTATGATTGTAAGAGAAAAAAACATTATCACTGACGGGAAGTTGTAGATTGTATTATCACGACCCAGGGTCTCAGTTAAGTCGTTGTGCTATAAAATATCTGTTCGGCTATGTTAGACTAAGTTCACACGCTTACAACAATATTAAATGTTACAGCTTTGTGAAGAAAAGACCCTTTTGCAAGAAACCTTCTAGTAAGACAAAAAAAGATTTGAGCAGGCACAAGAGAAGAGTAAAGAATTGATGGACCAACTTCTTTTTACAGAGCTTAAATCAACTCCTAAGGTCTGTCTGCTACAAATTGTGTACACAATATTTCTCTTTTTTCTTATTCTCGAGTCAAGTTGAAACTTTGCAAAATTTTTATTGTCCTTAAAAACATGAATCAATATATAAAAAAATTATCCAATAATTAATGAATTAGATCGAGGAAAATGATTAATTTTTCTTGGTGTCTAAAAAAACAAATATAACCTCACAGTATTGAGAGATATGGATTAGAACGATTTCCCTTTGTGTAAGAGTTGAACTGTTACCTTGCAAGAGTTGAACTGTTACCTTGCAAGAGTTGAACTGTTACCTTGCAAGAGTTGAACTGTTACCTTGCAAGATTCCACTGCTGCTGATGGTGTCTGGCCAACGGATGCGAAGGAGTTACGAAGGCAGCTGTTATTAAAAGTTGGCACATTTCTAATGGCAGTTCTAGTTGTTCTCAAGAGTTTTCAAGTTTTCAAGATTTACTTGATGGGGTGCTTAGTGTTTTTATTATTAGTTCATGTCAAAGGTACTTCAGACACTTAATCAAAAGAGAGACTTCCTCCAGAGGCAAGTAATAAGACAGAATCAATGTCCGTAGATCAACCATCAGTTACAGCAGTGTTTCCCAATGTGGGGTACGCGTACGTCCAGGGGTACGAGAAGAGTTTAAAGAGGTACGCGTTGCACATATCTAATAATGATAATTTTTTTGAAAAAAGTACCCATTTAATTAATAAATTAGAATAAAATATTATAGGTTTTAAATTCTTTTTATTATTTATTTTATGTTTTTACAAACTCAGATACGGCGCTATTTTACATTTTAAGACTAATTTTTACAAATATCTGGATAGGGATGTTACAACTTCCGTCGACACACACACTTTTTCAATGGTAAAACTATATTTTCATTTTTCTTAGAATGTATTTGATGTATCTCTGAAGGATGCAAAAAAAAAAAATACACAAATAAACAACAAAAAAGTCATTTATTAAATACTTAAATGTGATAAAGTAATTATTATATTGTGTATGTAGACCTACTAAACAAAAATAAAATAAATTTTTATTGTTATTAAAATAAATCCTTTGTTTGGGGGGGGGGGCGATGGGTAGGCATAGGTCAAATGTTTGGGAAACGCCGAGTTAGAAAATCATGTAATTAGGCCAGGCTCACACTGAAACATATTTTCACGACAAATCTGTTCATTAAATATTAATGAATTTTAACAATGTAACAAAAATAATAACAATGTCAAACACTACGATGTCGTCGGCAACACTTTTAACTAGGTCTCTTTTGTTGCGAGGGTTGTTGCATGTGGTTGTTGTATGTGGTTGTTGCATGTGGTTGTTGCATGTGGTTGTTGCATGTGGTTGCTGCAGATGGTTGTTGCATGTGAGTGTTGCATGTGACTGTTGCTTGTGGTTGTTAATATTTTGTGGCTTACATCTTCTGATATCAGTGCTAAGAATGTTTAAACTTGCCTTTTACCATTATTGCATAGCAAAGAGAAAACCCATGGAGCCATTTATGAGTTTGTTTGCAAACTTCTCTTGGTATTGTTTTTTAATTTATATTTAGTGAAATGATTGTCTTGTCAGTCCATTGCAAAAGTTTCAATATATCAAGATGACAAGATCTCTCCGTTATTGGGCTATATTAGTTCTACTTCCACAAATGCTTTCAGTACTTATGGTGGTGCTGATTTGCACCGTGATGATAATATAGATGGCCTGGCAGGGACAGAGAAATAACTATTTAACTTTGTGGTGCGCACATCGATGCCGCGAAAATGTACATAATGACCAACATCGAACAAGGCTATACAATGGATATCAGTTTTTAGGAGGCGAAAAACTGTCAGGTTTTTAATATCTTGGAGCTATCGCCTTGAACGAAGAAACCAAACCTGAGCTACTGGCCGGAATTGCACGGTCCACAGCAGCACTGGTAAATCTGGAAAGATAAAGACATAGACTGATGCGTTCCTTGTTCATGAGGACGTTCCTATATGCTTGCAAAACTTGGACGTTAACTGCAGAATTAGGGAGAAGAATCCTAGCTATAGAATACTAATGTTATACAAGGGATCACATACAAAGACCACATCACAATAAGGTAATTCAAAACATGAACACGTTTGTAGCGGGTGTCCTCCAATGACATGCTGAGCA
>JAZGLO010001033.1:485000-667500 GCA_036873155.1 Biomphalaria sudanica
AAAAATTTATTTTGAGAAAAATGGGATTTAAAGTTTACAGGGATGTTGATACACACGCTGTGCATTGTGGTCTAAAGTTAGCCTCCGGTTTCCAAGATGGCCGCCTTGAGACCAATCAAAATAAACCTCTATGTAGTTGACTACCTTTTAGTCAATCAAATGTTACCAAAAACCTTGAGATCTACGCCATTTCTCGTGTTCTAGTTTCTATAATTAGTTTTAGCTTGGAAAACAATCAAGAAAATGACGTAGTACACAGCGTCCTCTTTAAATCGATACCATTACCGTGTGTTGAAATTAGTTGAATTTTTCATTTTTTTCAACAAATTTAGATGCCCCCCTGATATTAAAACATGTTTTTAAGTATTAAAATGCAATATTTTAATAATTATAATAATAATATAATAATATTTATATAATTTGAAGTATACCAAGTGATTCTAGACATATTTTGCTATCAAAATATGCAGTTTTTAAAAAATCTATATTTTTGTCCCATATGGACTATTTCATGACCCGTGTATTTAGATTTCTCTTTCCTGTTCCTGTTGACATGTGCTTAATTCAATCTTAATTAATCTAAACTTAATTCTAAAATGTCAGCGAGTACATCATCATGTAACGACGTCGATAATGTCTCTTACTCAGCAAATTGGCTGAAGGAAGCAATCATGAAAGGTCAGATTGTTATGAAACCAAATAATGATTGTAAATCAGAATCATGGAACAAATGTCGTATACTTGAGACATGTGACGGCTCCCCAATCTTTGGCTGGACCGCGTGTGCGGATTGTTTTTGCTGCATAATGTATAAGGCAAAAAGTAAAGATGGTTCAGTGAAACTTTATGGAACTAAAAACATGGCAGATCATGCTAAGAATTGTTTCTGCAGTCCGAATAGACCATTGACAATGGCTAGTTTTGTGAAACGGGCGCCAGGAAAAAAGTTTAGCGCAGCAGAACGAAACACAGTAAAAGAAGCAGAAGTTCGCTTTGTTGCAGAGACTGGCAGTTCATTTGTTATTGTCGACAATCCATGTTTTCGTTTTTTGGCCCAGACGTTAATTAATATCGGTAGCAAGCATGGAAATTTAGATGTCAATGACGTTTTATATGGGCAAAAAACTGAAAGAAATGCGGCTTTTGACAAAATGAAATACTGTCAAGAAAATATCAGAAAACAGATTTCTTCTGCAGCTGTACATAATACTGTAGCTTTCTGCACTGACATGACTACCGACGATGTCAATAAAAACTCATTTTGTGATTTCACAGTCAATTGGGTTTTAGACTGGGAACTCAAGCATGCCATGTACAAGTGTCAGCATTTTCCTGAGCGGCACACGGCTGACAATATCCGTAAATTCATTGACGAAAACCTGAATGAGCTGGGTCTGAGTTTGACCGACACTCCATGCACAACTGATAGAGGATCAAACATTGTTGCTGCCACAGTATCAAAAACTCATCTGGATTGCACTTGTCACCGTTTTAATACTTCCATTGACACAGCATGGAAACGAGTTTTATCATCTGAATCCGACTTCCGCCAACTAATACTTTTTGCCATGAACTTGTGAAATATGTTCGACAGGCAAGTGGAATACAGTCGCTTCTTCCATCAACATTAAAACATGGGGGTGAAACTAGGCCTTGGCGAAGCCTAAGTGGGATGTTTCTCCATATCTAAAAGTCATTCAGCACTTCATAATATTCTCAAGGAAAGAAAAAAGGAACACCTGATAGCCCGAATTGATATCGATCTTCTAAGACAGGTTGAAGAATTCTTGGGCGTGTTTCCAACTTTTTTCAACCTGTTAGAATACGCAAATCTTTCCACTCTCAACAACGTGTTGCCAATTTATTATACAATGCATGAAGCTTGGCAGCCACAATCCTCAGATACAGAAAATATTGCACTTCTTAAGAGAGAATTTCTTTCTGCACTGACCAGTAAGTACTGGGGAAGTACGAATATGCTACATTTTGTTGCTACGTATTTAGACATAACATTACGGGAAATTCATTTTGTTAAAAATCATAATGATCGAGAATCGTTCCAGAAACAAATCAAGGAAGGTGTAATTTCTGTCATTTTGCATGGTTACAAATGAAAACTGTTGCAATAAGATAAAATTTTGTTCAATAAAAAACTGACATCTTTTTACATTTTACTTTTTGTGCTTTAAATTTCGTAGTTTGTTGAGGCATATTTTTACTTTTAAACAATTTTAATATGTCCACTGTTTGATTTAATTTGATATATTTTATTTCGCCAAAATTTGTTTCAATGGGTCATGGGTCATGATGGGTCTCGGTCGAGAACTTGATGGGTCATATGGGTCATGGTTCAAGCTCAGTGACCCATTACTTGCTCTGAAGTGAAGTGTCCCAGCACGAGGCGCGTCTACACATGTATGTACTGAATATGAAATAATATGAAATATATAAAATAATATATTCTTTTATACATTAAACTTTATATTTTTCAATGAATACCCCCCCCCCCCCCAGTTTCCCCTTCCCAGATCTCTCCCCGGCAAACTTAACGTATATGTACATTGTGTTCATACTGAGCCTACACCTGAAGGGAGACCTAATTCATACAATTAGACCGTGAAGTAAGCTATGTTACGCCATAGAGGAGACAGGAATCTCACGAATGTGTGTGTTTTCAATCCTGGATCTTTTGGTAATGCAGCCAGAACTCATTGTGGAGGATTCTTTACATTTGTTTGGCAAAGATATGAAATAAATATTCACTTCAAGTTTACTTAAAACTATAATATAATAAAACATCGACTTCGAGTGACTTCACTTCGTAGGAATAAGAATGTGTGCAGTATTGTACATAACAATGAAAACCCAGTCGCAATCTGTATATTTTGACATATCACAATGCAGACAAAGCCGTTGTCCGCCGGACGGGTGGGGGGAGTATTGAAGTTTTCTTTTCCCCCTCAGCGCCTGTGAATCTTGAGATCTTCAAATGAGCTCTGCAGCTGTTTTTCAAAGGCCATCTTCTTCTAGTGAGGGCAATATGGCGCTTGGTTTGATTATAGCATTCCGGTGGGGGAAGGGGCAGCATTTTTCTATGCTTACGGAGACCCAACTGTGACCTGCATATTTTGCAAAGTTTACAAACAAACCGGGAGTCTACTTTAAGAGGGTAGCTTCACTTTTTTCAAGTTTCATCATGTAGATCTGATGAGAGTGCTTTCATTTCTACAGAGCTCTTTCAAAATCAGCAGAACCTCTACTAATAAGAAAAGCATCAATTCCAATGTATAGCCACTAGCTGTAAGTTAAACGTAGCATTGGTTCAGGTTAGTTTAATGCGGACCCATAGACGGACGCATTGGGATGGGGGCTTCCTCTGAGTTTAGAACAAGTCTACCCACTCTACCAGCAATCTCTACGTGTTTATGCATGCTTTTAGAATCTCTGGACGGCTGCCTAGTCTTATGGTATGTGTGTGCTCGGAAAGTCGTCATAATGGGTTTGGATCTAGCCCTACCCGATGCTGGAAGGTTGCGTGGGATTTAAAAATCTTCTTTTCTGAAGGAACATCCGAAAATTGTTCAACAAACAAACAATGATAGGCGATATGAAGACATTCAAAGCAATCTAGTTCAGCGACAACAGGGTAATTGTTGAGTTTTCATATTACCACTATAATTACGTTACTCACACACACACACACACACACACCTGAGACACACATACATCCCACACAATTCCACATAGACCTTTGTTCATACATCGTGAAAATGTAAAATGACTCGTGGTATGTAAAAAAGTTCTAAAGTAAAATAACATTTTAAAGAGTGAACATTTCTCTATTTAAAAAGAATGACCATTTCTCTATTTTAAAAAAATGACCATTTCTCCATTTTAAAACAATGAACATTTCTCTATTTTAAAACAATGAACATTTCTCTATTTAAATAAATAAAAATTTCTCTATTTAAAACAAGGTTACAAAGACAGTTTGTGTGGAAACACAAACTTAAAATCGGCCCCCGAAGTGGTCCACCCAGGCAGGCTTCAATATTTTCAGAAAGAACATCCAAATGAAATTATATCAAAGACAAATGAGAGATAAGAATGGAGAAAGAAGGTTGACAGATCTTGTGTAGTGCCCCAACGGTCCAGCAGATCAAAGGATAGGTGCAAGTGAATGCAAAGTTAGATGTGAACCTGGCCTACTAGTTCCCCTTTCAGACCTTGAGGTCGATAGCGCAGATAATGTAAAGTTCATCTGTTTTTGTGACCTACGGTTAACGAAGGTGTCATGTAGCCAGCACAACCACCAACCGCCTTTACTTTTCCCCAACTAATGTCAGGTACCCATTAAAGCTGGATGGAAGGTGTCATGTAGCCAGCTCAACCACCAACCGCCTTTACTTTTCCCCAACTAATGTCAAGTACCCATTAAAGCTGGATGATAGGTGTCATGTAGCCAGCTCAACCACCAACCGCCTTTACTTTTCCCCAACTAATGTCAGGTACCCATTAAAGATGGATGGAAGGTGTCATGCAGCCAGCTCAACCACCAACCGCCTTTACTTTTCCCCAACTAATGTCAGGTACCCATTAAAGATGGATGGAAGGTGTCATGCAGCCAGCTCAACCACCAACCGCCTTTACTTTTCCCCAACTAATGTCAAGTACCCATTAGAGCTGGATGGAAGGTGTCATGTAGCCAGCTCAACCACCAACCACCTTTACTTTTCCCCAACTAATGTCAAGTACCCATTAGAGCTGGATGGAAGGTGTCATGTAGCCAGCTCAACCACCAACCACCTTTACTTTTCCCCAACTAATGTCAAGTACCCATTAAAGCTGGATGGACTCTGAGGCACCCAAGGATTTAAAAAAATGTTCAGAAAAATGAAGTTAACAAGATTAGGTCTAACTTATAATGCATACTAATTAGCTTTTTCTCTTTAAAAAACTGCTTGCATAACTGATTTAAAAAATTAGATTTTTTTGCTTTCAGGAAAAAAAAAGAAGCCGTTGCATCAGAACTTTTAATGGTCTAAAATATTGTGATGTCGGATTTTCAATATCTTTTCCAGTTTACGAGATCTAAATGGGACAGACGGACAGACATTTCACACAAAACTAATAGCGTCTTTTCCCCTTTCGGGGGCCGCTAAAAATGCATATTTCTCTATTTAAAAAAACAAAACATTTCTCTATTTAAAAACATGAATTTTTCTCTATTTAAAAAAAAAAGAACATTTCTCTAGTTCAAAAGCAATTACAATTTAAAAAGTATGGAATACACTTTAATAAAGTCTCCAATTTCATTTGAAAGCAAACGCAAACACTTTCAACACATTGATAATGTCAATACTGTAGTCACTAGCAAGCATCGACACATTTCTGTGTTTACAATTCTGGATGTTGTTCTAATTCACTGTTGCGTAACGCTCCGAATTCCCGGTTGTATTGATCTTTCTTGTATGTAGGAAGTCGGGAATTTGTTTGTTTCTGGTTTCACCTAGACATGGCCTGATGGCATTTTTTTTTCAAAGAAATGCATTTCGACACAAGCATGTCTCTTCTTTTTATATCTTTTTTATAGTTATAGATAGTTCATAGTTTCTGATATTCTTTTTGAAAATATTGAAACCTTCCAATTTACCTCCCTGAGCGGACCAGTTCGAGGGCCGATTTTGAGTCTGTGTTTCCACACAAACAGTTTTTGTAACCTATTACCAGGAGCCTAATTAACTTGCTTTCCTACCAGCAGTAGGATTAGCTGTCTAAGCTACCTGAAATAAGATCAACTGTTTCTGTTGCCAGGTGCATGACTAAATTTTTATACTGTTGACCTCCTTCAGTCGTAGAACGACTATGGTTCATCTCGAAAAACTTTTTCCCCGTGACTGTCGAGCCCTGTCTCGGAGTGACAATTCTGTCCACTTATAAAACAGGTTAGGTGGCTTTCGCTTTGGTAGTAGAGTAGCATGCCATTTTTCGTTTGGCTCGTTTTTCTTCCAAGAGTTAAGGCCCAATGTTTTTTTACTGTCCCACGCTTTCTTGGTCATCATCTCTCTCCATGAAGTGCTGTGTATGGCTGTGTCTTCCCAGTGGTCAGTATCAATATTCACTGCTTTGAGGTCCCGTTTGATTATATCCACGCATCGGAAGTGGGGGCGACCAGATTTTTTCTTGTGCCAGAAGCGAGTTGTCCATTAAGAATGATCTTCAGGATGTGATAGTTCTCCATCCGGAGAACATGATGCAACCATCCTTGTTTAACTCCGCTGTTTATCCTAAGACTTTCGGAGCAAGCACTATTGTAGTGCATGTTACCAGAGGCGTAGCTAGGGTGTGGGGAGAGAGGGGAAGAATATAAAAATCCCCCCGTGCCCCAAACTGAGGGAGTCCCAAAAATTTGTTCTTTAATCATTTAATATTAAAACTTACGCAAAATGGAGGGGCACCCAATGAGGTCAAACCTCCCGGGTCCCCAAAATGATGTCAAATTCTTAGCTACGCCTCTGCACATTACCCATCATATTTTGGTGGAGACTATTACATTTAGCATTCTCTGCTACCAGAACTATAACTAACTGATGTAATAGGGCTAATAGCCGCTGTGGCAAGAAATATCTGTCACTGTTGCTAGGAATATAAGTATCTGTAGCAGTTGATAGGAATATGTATCTGTCGATGTTGATAGGAATATAAGTATCTGCCGCTGTTGACAGGAATATGTATCTGTCATTGTTGATAGGAATATAAGCATCTGCCGCTGTTGATAGGAATATGTATCTGTCACTGTTGATAGGAATATAGGTATCTGCGCTGTTGACAGGAATTAGTATCTGTCACTGTTGATAGGAATATAAGCATCTGCCGCTGTTGACAGGAATATGTATCTGTCACTGTTGATAGGAATATAAGTATCTGCCGCTGTTACTAGGAATAAAAGTATCTGCCGCTGTTGCTAGGAGTTATGTATCCGTCACTGTTGATAGGAATATAAGTATCTGCCGCTGTTGACAGGAATATGTATCTGTCACTATTGATAGGAATATAAGTATCTGCCGCTGTTGCTAGGAGTTATGTATCTGTCACTGTTGATAGGAATATAAGTATCTGCCGCTGTTGCTAGGAGTTATGTATCTGTCACTGTTGATAGGAATATAAGTATCTGCCGCTGTTGCTAGGAGTTATGTATCTGTCTCTGTTGATAGGAATATAAGTATCTGCCGCTGTTGCTAGGAGTTATGTATCTGTCACTTTTGCTAGGAATATAAGTATCTGCCGCTGTTGCTAGGAGTTATGTATCTGCCGCTGTTGCTAGGAGTTATGTATCTTACGCTGGTGACGTTACTTTGCACAACAATTGTCAGTACCAAAACGAAGGATGAATAAACTTAAGTACGACACTAAACTGTCAAGTACATTGTCATTCATCCCAGGATTTGAATCAGTGACTTAGAAACCTAGAGCCTAACAGTTAATTCTACATAGTTTGACTCCATCTGATGTAGATTCAAATCAAACTATTTTGATAGCTTACTACGTTGTTGTTGTTGTTTTATCTATCGACAAGAATAACCCGCCACCCCCTTTTTTTTACACACAGACAACCTTCTGCCCACACAACTAAAGTCTGCTATAATCTAAGATTCACTGTTGCGACCCCCAAGTGACTTCCTCATTCCAGAGTCGTTCTGATCTTCATGACCTATTGAAGAGAAACTCCGATAGCATTAACAGGCTCAGATTAGATTGAACCGTACCGACATTGGATAAAATTATGCCTCAAAAAACAGGTCTGGTAAAAGGCCAACACAGTTAATATTGGACAATAACTGTATTTCTATAGAACTGCACTTAAAAACTCAACTCCCGATGACACTTCTTCAAGGTGTCTTTCAGTATTCAGGCGTGGTCTTAAACTCGAAATTCTATTCTTATGTTTTGATTGGTTCAATTTTTTTGTGTGTAGAATCCATTATGATGAAAATTATATTTCACTGTTGTATTGATTTCGGTAATTCATTTCAATTTTAACTAAGAAATCTTTGATACTTATTAATTTTTTTTTGTAGAACATAATTATAATTTATTTACTAATAAGACCAAAAATACTAGTATTATTAAATATCTTAATTTTGTGAATAATTAGATTTGACCATCGTTGCACGGTCGTGTGGGATGCAATTCGAACTATCGTCACGGTGATGCTCTGTTCGAATCCTGCCTGCTGGGGAAGAAGTTATTTTCATGAAGGAATGCCTTCGTTCTATAAATAGCTTACCACTTGAAGTTATAGAAGTTTTCTAATGACCTCTTTCTTAATATGTGCGCATTATTTATGTTTTATGACGTCACCTAATACATACTTCATAGTTAACACCCTTTCGTAGGTTCCACGTCAATTTCGCTCTAAACATACCATTTATAAAGCGCAGTTATTCATAAATCACTGTGGCGTAACTTACAAAAACACTAATAAAATACTCAGAAAAAAAAGATAAAATAGATTTCTTTTCCCTTATGCTAAGACAAATATGTCCAAGTGCTTCTTCTTCCATAGTGTCATTACAGCATTGAATGGGTTATTCGAATCAGCCAGGAAAGCCAATGAGCTGAAGTCTCTAGTCAACATGTACGACTTGATGGATAGGCGTAGGATAAAGGCAACAAGCAAAATGCTTTTCTAAAAAAAAAGCTTATACGAAGTGTAATTGTATCAATTGGTTTGGATCAGTCATGTACTCCAACAATAATAAATCTGTGCCATTAGAAATATGTTTACTAATAACTTTTGTTTAGCGCTATTTCTTAAGACGATATGTTCCTATCACTTATCTGGATCAGTGAGCAAATGGAAAGGGGGGAGGGGTATGAAAGAGAGGGATATCTGGATGAATGTTACCGTAATCGCTTTTGAAAAACATTTATTTAAAAAAAAACGAACGACCTGAATTCATTTCAAGGCTCAAGCCTCCTCAATCCGACATACTAACCACTCTGTTAGTTAGGTGCTTATAAAAATAGAAGATTGAATAGTTATCTAATGTTTGTTTCAAACTTACTTTAAGCGGCGACCTTTTAGCGTGAACTAATTCAGGTTATATATACCACCCATTTAGTCAAGTATAATATCTTTCTATTGTTCGAGGTACCAAACAAAATAATCAATCACCAATAGTTAATAAGCTAATTGATTATTTTTTAAAAATTGATTCTTGTATTTTCAGGTAAAATAAATAATTGTGCAAAACTTTAGCTTGATCCGAGATTGGGTGTGGGAGAAATAACGTGTACAAACATTTTACTTAACAGACAAAAGACAGAGTGAGTAGATATACACTTTTTAAAAATCATAATATATCGCATTTTATATAGTATCGCGTATTCGATTTGGCTTTAAACAACATACTGTAGAATCTTCCCAAATATTAAAAGTTGAAAGCCAGTTGTTGCAAGAGTGAATTCAATTAAGTAGATCTAACAAAATCTACTTTAACACTTCTTGATTTCTTGCTGTTAGATTAGTTCTGTAATTTTAAGCTAACCCTATAAATAACCAGATCGCTTAAAACTTGTCCCAGTTACGTTAATTGGTTTCCGGTTGGCTTCATTTCTTTGACAGGACAATAAAGCCATTTTATTAGTTTCTTTATTTAGACACACACGCAATTAGGCTATTGACAGGGTCTAGGTCTAGCAAAATGTCTGGGAAGTATAACAAAATTTTTCTTCTAATTGCATTTAAATTTAACCTCCTATTCCAGGAAGAACACTCATTTCAAAACCAACTTAAGAATTACTGTTTATATATAAAAACAGTGTTAAAACATTAATACTGAAGACAGTACTTTACTTCAATATTTAGTTATAGTCGATAATACAACCTTTATATACCTGGTGTCCTAAAAATGTATACACAGTTTAAATGATTATAAACTTGGTGTTTATTATAATGTTTATTTCTTGTTTACAAAGCTTAAATCAACTCACTGTCATTCAGTCTGTCTGTCCGGTCAAAAGTTTGTACACGTTATTTCTCCCACACCCCTTCTCGAATCAAGCTGATATTTTGTACAATTATTTTTTTTACCCGACTACACAAGAATCAATTTAACAAAAATACAAATTAGTTAATTAGCTATTGATAAATATTTTGTTTGGTTATCTCGAACAAGGGAAAGAAACTGTACTGAAGTGGTGGTAAAAGCTGAATAAGTCCCCTTCATAGGTCGTCATCTAAGTCTTAGTGAACACAAACTTGAACAATAGGACGAGACTATAGAAACAATACAATCGCCCATGTTCATAAGCTATCCACTAGCAGAGTGGTTTTCGTGTTAACATGAGAAGGTTTAAGCCATGAGCTCAATTTCAGGATGTTCCCCCCTTTTTATTTCTATGATTGCTTTTTTATTGTTAGTGTAGATCTGTTACAAATTTAATTACATGACTGATCAGTGGCGTAGCTAGGGTAGATGGAGGCGAAAAGGAGGAGAATTTGACCCCCCCCCCCCCCACCGGGCCCCCTTAAGTCAAAGGACTGTATTTTTACATTAAATTTAAATATTACGCAAAATTTAGGGGCTCCTAAAGAGGTCATGCCTCTCCAGGCCCCCAAACGATAGAAAATTCCTAGCTACGCCCCTGTGACTGATTCAAAGTAATTGATATAAGTAGGCCTACGCTTAATATAAGCTTTGCCTTTTAAAAAGTATTTTTAAAAAATATTTTTTCTTGTAAATTTTCCATTTACAGTCGCTTAAGTCAAACATTAGAGAAGACTTTGAAGATGTGGTACCTTCGCATTACGATAGCAATTAAAGAAATAGATTTCACAAGAAATAGATTTCAGGCTATTTGGTTTTATCAATCCATTGGTTTTCTTATCCGGATTTCAAAGCAGATAGTGAAACTAAGCAACTATACAATGGAATTGGAATCGAAGCTATTGATAAGTATTATTAATCTGTATGTTTACAGACATTACATAATCTTAGCAGACAGGCTTCTTTTTGTGTCTTTTAGTTCCCAATTCGTTTGAAACTCTAATTTTAAGTAATTCTTATCTGCTGGTACCGGTGCTTCGCTATTGTTGAAATAGTTGGTATATGCTTATTTTGATAAGGGCACTTTAGTGTACATATTTCAATGGAAGATCTGTCTTGCTAAACTCCCCTTCCATTACCTCCCTTTTTATCGTTTCCCCTTTTTCTTTTTCTCTTTCATCCTTCAATCAAAAGGTCCAAACTCACTTATTTGGTCTTTGCACACTCACATCTTTTGGTCCATCAGTAGTTGACAAAACATAAATTGCATTTTCATAAATTGAGGCATAAAACTCTATACATCAACTTATAGTGATCAAATTTAAGTATCTACTTCAAGAGGTCAACTGTAAAATAACAATTTAAACGTTAGGCCTGATATCTTCAAATTTTATGTTGAGTAATTTACTTTAAAATTATGGATAACTACATGACATATGTAGATTGGGTCTGCTGCGAGTTATGCCTACTTCTTGTCTCATCCTTTACTGCAGATCTACATTCGTTCATGACGGCCAATCCAAAAACTACAATGGCAACCAAAAGTAAACTAAAATAAGTATGGGCGTAGCCGGGGGGAGTTGGGGTTCAACCCCCCCCACGCCTACTGGCGGATTAATTGGGGAGGGGCGGTAAGGTGTATCGCCCCCCCCCACTCGTCGCCCCCCCCCCCTAAGGGGGGGCGGACGAATTTTAGAATAGAATTCACACAATTTGTATACGAATTTATTACTTATGTTAATAATATATACTAATTATTTATATTTTTAACATATTTTTAGATTATTTCGCCCACCCCCTCTAGTATGTTGGCCGATTTGGTGGGGTCGGGAGGGGGCGATGACATCAATCCACCCACCCACCCCCATAATAAACTTTTGAGTGGGGGGGGCGGTCCAATTTATTTGTAGAAATCACAGCTTGCTAACAGAATCAATTAAATATATATATGATTAAAACTTGTTATTGATATTTTAACCGATCTTTATATTATGTCGTTCCCTTTGTTGACCAATTGGGGGGGGGGGGGGGCGAATACCTCTACTGCCCTTCCCACCAAAACCCTTTGAGTGGGGGGGGGGCGGTCCTACTTTTATGGACAAATCATAGTTTGTGAACAAAATTATTTGAATTAATATATACATTTTTTATTATGTCGCTCCCCTTCTGGTATTTTGGCCGATTCGGTGGGGTTGGGGGGTATGCGATTGCCTTTACTGCCCTCCCCACTCTAGCTCTCTTAGTGGGGGGCGGTCCTTATTTTATGAAGAAGTAATAGTTTGTGAACACAATTAGTTGAATATCTATATAATATAAACTACGTATTGATATGTGAATCCATTGTATATTATGTCGCACCACACTCTAATCTCAAATTTTATGATTATTAGATATAAAATGAAAAAGGGTTGTACCAGGTGGGAGGGCGATACATGCAATCGCCTTCCCTCCCATTGACAAACAAATACTTTTTCTTTTTGTATTATAGATAAGAAATTACAAAATAAAAAAAGTCTGTCACTTATATAATTTATATATGCTATAAATAAAATTCTTATATCGAGTCGCCCACCCCTATTTTTTAATGCCAAATGCAATCATTAGCAGAAATTATAAAAAGGAACGAGGATTAAACGTTTTCACTCTAGCGCCCCTCCCCATTCCAGTCAGAGTTTATGTAATTTCACATGAATTTATCATAATTATTTTAAGAAAGTTAGAATTCAAACGAAATTTTTCAGTACAATAGTCACGATTAAGATAAGTTCTAAAGCAAAATAACAGTCTCCTAGTCGCCTTTTTCAACCTTTGCTCAATCTGATATCTTCTAGTTACATAACATTTGGGACTCTAACTCACAATTTACGCTTGAATTATATTGATTATTATTTATCGAAAAATTTTTTTTCTTCGGCGGCTATACTCAAAGCTTTAATCTAAATATGCGGGGTATCTTATCTTTTCAAGGAACATATCGGTTTTATTTGCAAAGTATTAAGGGCCTATAAATTCATATTAGAATAGTTTACAACACTATTCAAAACGTCCTTTTTAATAGGGAGCTTTAGGTCAGGAGAATGCGTTTCTTCAGTAAAGAATGCAAGAAAACAGTTATGTCGTTGGGGCTTCGCCCCGAACTCCACTGAGGAATAATGAGCTGTAGATGTCAGGAGAATGCGTTTCTGCAGTGAAGATTGCAAGAAAACGCTTTTGGAGTCGGGGATTCGCCCCGAACTCCATTGGTTAATAATGTGCTGTAGATGTAAGGAGAATACTTTTCTTCAGTGAACCGAACCTCACTGGAGAAGCATACAGCGTTCCCCCCAGACCCCCAAGCATGCAAGAGAAAGGCCTCAACATGACTGGGTTTTTTTTTCGCCGAACATTGAGGAACACTGCTTTTTTAAAACAATTCTTATATATAGGGGGACGGATCGGTATTTAGTGACTTATTTTTTTTGTTTTCATTCTGTTTATTTTAGGTGAGGTTTTAACACTAGACCATCACTTGCCCCAGCGCAAACAAGGTGGTTTTGAGTTTAAAACCCCCTACCAGGGGGTTTTGCAGTGAAATCCCCCTCTTCTATAAAACAAACAAAACAAAAAAAAAAGAATGCAAACGACAAATTCCAAATTCCAAGACCATAGCTAAAGAAGATTATGATTAAAAAAAAAAACTCCGAAATCTACGATAAAACCCTCTAATCAATTTAAGACTATCCATACATGAGTCACCAGATTCTATGAGCGTAGCCAAGAGAGGTTTTGTGTTTTAAAAAAACTCCTCCAGCGTGGTAAAGAGCTAAAAGCCACCTCGTCAATATAAAAAAAGCTAATAACACACTCAAAAATCTATGAGCATAGGCAAGAGGTATTTGAGTTTATACCCCTCTTCAGCGGGGTTTGATCCAAAAAATACCTCTTCAATATAGAAAAAAGCAAATAACACACACAATTCTATAACCGTAGCCAAGCCAAGAGTGGTTTTGAGTTTAAACCCCCCTACTCCAGAGGGCTTTTCTTTAAAGTTTAAAACCCCTCCTGATGGTTTTGAGTTTAAATACAAAGCTACAGAGAGTTTTGAGGTTGAAAACCTTTCTCTTCTATTTTATTATAAAGCAAACTACAGTTATCAAATTCTATGAGCGTAGCTATGGGAGGTTTAAATTACCCCCCCCCCCCCCCCAAAAAAAAAAAATGACAATAAAACTTCCCTTCTTGATATAAAATCTAAAGCAAATTACTGTCATCTAATTACAAGAGCGTAGCCAAGAAAAAGAGGTTACAAATTTTTATCAGTGGCTGGGCTCCATTATAAAGTGCAGTGAATAGTCAT
The DNA here is from genome assembly GCA_036873155.1 of Biomphalaria sudanica. Taxonomy (NCBI): domain Eukaryota; kingdom Metazoa; phylum Mollusca; class Gastropoda; family Planorbidae; genus Biomphalaria; species Biomphalaria sudanica. The sequence goes on from JAZGLO010001033.1 coordinate 499,389, forward strand.
CTGCCGAATTTGAAAAAGACTAAATGTGGCTCAACAAAGATGGCTAAGACGGATTTTAGGAGTCTTTATAGAGATCGGGTCTAATCAAGGAAATCCTATGCCGAACTAGCAGTCAACTCCTTAGAAAGGTTGTGATAGAGCGTCGCATGAGGTTTGCTGGACACGTTCTCCGACAAAATGAATTACGCATAATAAGAGTTGCGATGACATGGTGGCCATTACGAGAAAAGCGCAAACAGGACATCCTAGTACAACTTGGCGCCACACTTTCATGGAGGTCTTCAGAGAAGACTCCTTCTTCCCTAGTGCTATTAGAGCATGGAATGGGTTGCCTGAGCTAGCCAGAAAAACCAGTGACTTGGCAGAATTTAAGTCATTGGTTAATATGCATGACTAAACGCATGACGCGTAGGACGTAATCATCTTCTTTTTTGAAGTAACGTCTGTATTATATAAGATAAGAAGATAATGTGGGAAGAGGCTTCAGACATTACCAGTGACAGATTTTTGTGGAAGCAGCTTTCCGCACAATGTGCCGAACGACACTGAAGGATCTAAGTCAATAAGAATAGCACATAAAGTTTTTGAAATAAAACTTTTTAATAGCAAGATAATGCACTGTAGATACCTCAGAATATGCATTTTGTTGCCTTTCAATACCGGAAATAGTGGTTGGCGGCTCCGCCCCGCGCAGGGGGAGCTTACAGCGCTCGCCTAATCTCCCTAGCTGGCAATTGCGGGGAGTCTACAATTTTCCCACTAACTCCAGAAAAAACCTATTGAAGGGTCAGAATGTAATAAAGATTAATTATGCACACACACACGCACGCACACATACACATATATTTTTTTGCGGGTAGGGGGAGAAATAAAATCCTAGCAACGCCCATGAAACTAAGGGACAGCTCCAAACTGTTCTATTACTCTGTAGACTGTGATTACCTGTTCTTTTCACCTCTAGTGATAAGCTTATATAGATATATTTTAACTCTAACATTTCCTCGAACTTTGCCCTTAATGGTAAACAGTGCGTGAACTTACAATTTATAATTCATGGAAAAGAACATAAAAAAACTATCAAGGACTTTCCACACCACTGACATCACAGTGTCATTCCACACCACTGACATCACAGTGTCATTCCACACTACCATAAAATTCCCTTTTTAAAAAATCATGTACGCTTTTGATCTACCCGATTTCCCAGACTAGTTGTTAAAACTTCTAGTTACAGGCTAAAAAGGACATCTTTTAAGCACCTGCTAAGAATATATTCACTATTTCGAAGATAATTTTAAAGTGAATGTGAGTATTTTAACAATTCTCAAATAAAATGTGTTTGTATCACATCAGCTTCGAGTGTTTTCACTGTCGTAAGAGCTGAATTGAAGACTCTTGGAAGTCTAAACCCATGAAAACTCCACACCATTGGCCTGTCTGTACTATTGTTGTTTTTTCCTGCAAGTAAATCAGGCAGATGTAAATGTGCTAAATCTATATTGCCGATGGCCCGTATCCCAAAACGGGTTTCATGTGAGGCCGAAGGACGAGGACACCCGGATAACCTCTTCCCCCCAAAAAAAAACTCGCTAGGAGTCTGGGTAGCTTAATAAGATCCTTAAGCACTAAATATGCCTTGCATTATTCAGCTTCAGAACTGTCGTTGCTTATTGTATGACCGCACGCTTCAGTTTAGGACTATGAGAACAGGTAAAATAAAGAAGTATTGAGAAGTGTGAGAGACTTCGAGGCGCAAGTATCACACTTACCTACGTTATTGAGTTTAAAGGGATTGAATAGAGACTGTTTTGGTGATTAATAAGACGTCATAAGAAAGATGATACGACTTCTTGAGAAATGCGACCGTTCTGTCGTGATAAAGCCTGGTAGAAGTTGGCAGAGATTTATTGAAAGTTTTGCAAGAGAACATTCGTGTCTACCTTGTTGCAGACGCTTTTCGTGATTGGGGTCTAAAGCGCCATTGTAAGGTAAAGATACGTCCCATAATTGTAACTGTAATATTTGTAATAATGCCATATGAACTTGATGTGTATTGAAATAAGCCTCACATATACAGATACAATTGTGTAGCTTGAGAAAAAAAAAAGACCATTTCTTTCAACACCCTTATCAAGACATTGAGCCACATTTGAAGGTCACAATCCACAGGTTGAGAAACACTGCCTTAGATTGTAATGTTAGATAAAAAAAGAAAACAAATCACACAAACTCGTGACCTATTTAACACACACACACACAAACGTTATATATAAGCAACGAAATTCACATCAGTCAGCTACACAAATACACAGCTACAGAAATAGGTTTATAAACACGGCCATTTTGATTTTTTAATGCACGTTACTCCAGAAGCAGCTGTTACGTCATTTCCTGAAACTCCTTTCATCTTTTCTTTGTTACGTCATTTCCTGTAATTAGTTCACCATAACTTTGTTACGTCATTTCCTGTAATTAGTTCACCATAACTTTTTTACGTCAATTTTTGCCATCATTTCCAGCACTGCTCTGTCATGTTATCTTGTATCACTTCTTCTAAAAAAATATTAATGAATTAAAATCCCCCAATTTTTTTTTTCACTGCTTAAACTGACGCCTATATTAATCTATACTGCTGACCACCAAAAAGCACTGGAACACCAGAGGCTATTCAACAAAACTTACTCGTCCAATCCACATATTTTGCAAGGATCTTAAGACTAAACATAATTTCCAGTTCCAATGTCGGTGTTATTTGTTTTGATCTCATGCGTTTGTTGTGAAGCAACAACAAATATATTATAAGGCATTTACGTTTATCTATTTGTAGAAAAGAAAACATACACTTCTTGCAGGGCCGGTCCTAACAATTGTGGGGCGAAACAGATTGCGCGGGGCCCAGTCTGGGTAGGGATAAGGATAATAAGTGTAAATTAAGTTTTGTATTAGAAAATAAATTCGTCTTTGCATTTTATACATTTATACATACAGTAGAAAGTATAGTACCTCGATCAAGTTAACTTTACGAGCATTGCGTGTGCGAAGTCATACAGTATAACACCAAAATTCTGTTTCCTACATAGATCACGCTCAAAAACAATAGTAGGTATTGCCAAATTGATCAATCTATCTTCATGAATTGTTGACCTCAAGTCATTGAATGACACCCCAATATTTCAATTGTGTCTATTTTTCAGGAGATTTCTCCACATCCTAAAGGCCAATTCTACTATATCTATCGACTGCAAATAATTAAGTACAAGTCTACATGATATAATGAAATGTAGAGAATATCAAAATCAGGTAGAATTGAATCGTTTGCTGTAGCATGCATTACATATTTGCATACATGTTTATATTAACGGATGGTAGATACAAAATTAAGTGGCAATTATCTCTTCGGTATATTAGTGGCGTTTTAATTCGTCTCATGGTTACTGAAATGTAAATTACGTTTATGATGTTCAAATGTGTGGAATCCGCTTCTTGTACATTTTGTCGTACTGATCTAATGATCTAACCTTTTATGCGCTGTTTGTATCTAATGAATCATCCCACCGTTTGCACTTCTATTACGGGAAATACTCAGATTTCACATTGAAAACTTCACTTTAAATCTGTTACCTAAAAAACATGTATGTTGTTTTGTTTTTTGTTTTATGTGTATGCCTATAACAGGTATCAGGTGGGCGTAATGGCTGAGTGGTTAGGCGTTTGGCTTACATGCAACATGGTCACTAATTTACAAAAACTACATAAATAGCAATAGCAAGATAGCATGGTATTGTCATAATATTTAATAAAACAAAATTGGGACATTCATTTTGGAGTCCCCTGAAGTTGGGGCCTAGGGGAGATTTTGGAATTTGCCCCATCTCTTCCCACCCTAGCTACGCCACTGGAAAACCTGGAAAAACATTTAATAAACATACAATTTGTTATACAGTTTAGCATTCTGTGCATGCGATATTGGATATTTGTAATGCATAGTCTGATCAATAGTCTTCAACACCAAACTTGCATGTGTGTATTCATGAACAATTGTTGAATGTCTTCAAGAGCCTACAATTATAGTTCAAATCATCGCAACGACTGGGCGTCCTACAGTATATCTAGTGGAGACATCAATAGACCACCTGCTGTGTGGTAGATGTGGCATGGGTTTTTGTCGTGTTGAGGATGTCGGTGTTGAGTAACACTATTCCCATATCAACCTCAGGATCTGTACAGACAACAACACTATAACATGGTGAGTGGTCGAAGATGACAGGGCAGGAGGGAGGAGGGACGGCAACGATGGAGGTATCAACAGGATATTAAGATGTGAAGATGGGGGGTGGATTATTGTCACCACTGCGTAAGTATTTTTTTAATAAAATGTCAAAGTTATTTTTAAAAAGGCGTTGGTTAAAGAGATGTCTCAAATATGCATATATTACCAACTAGAACATCTCGAATCTAGTAGATAGTTAAGTTACTTTTCTGAAATGAATAAAAATATTATCATTTTGATGTGAATGTTTTGAGGTGTATTTGTGATGGTCTTGTGGGGTAGCCAACAATATTTTTCTGGCCAACCTTGGTTGTACATAACAATGATAGAGTATATAATACTAATGTTATGTACAACATTCAATGATAGAGTGTATAATACCAATGTTATGTACAACATTCAATGATAGAGTGTATAATACTAATGTTATGTACAACATTCAATGATAGTATGTATGAATCTATGACAGCATGCGTGAATGTTACAATTTAATCGACATCTGAGAAAGGACATCTGGGAAAGGCATCTGGGAGAGACATCTGGGAGAGACATCTGAGAAAAACATCTGGGAGAGACATCTGGGAAAGACATCTGGGAGAGACATCTGAGAAAGACATCTGGGAAAGACATCTGGGAAAGACAGCTGGGAGAGACATCTGGGAAAGACATCTGGGAGAGACATCTGGGAAATACATCTGGGAGAGACATCTGGGAGAGACATCTGGGAGAGACATCTGGGAAAGACATCTGGGAAAGACATCTCTGAGAGACATCTGGGAAAGACATCTGGGAGAGACATCTGGGAAAAGACATCTGGGAGAGGCACCAGGAAAAGACATCTGGGAGAGACATCTAGGAAAGACTACAGAGAGAGAAATCTGAGAGTGACCTTTAAGTCTTAATTCTGTTTTTAAGAGCTTAAGAAATGTAACTCAGCTCGAGTTAAATCTAAAATATTGATTCCCAAATCTCATTTTCATGACATTATTCTGTTAAGCCTTAGGATCTCCGGTGCTATATGAATCTAGTTTGGCCTCAATATTTATGTCAAAACAATGTTTTTTAAAATCACTTAGTACAGATGTAAATACTGAATACAAAAAGGGAAATTTTGAATAGATAATTATTGTTAGCTGCTTAGTGTATATAGCTCACAATCTTATAAGCATAATAACTTGTTTCGAAATTATATATATATATCTTTGATTTGCTACCTCCGACGTGTATTGGCAATCACAACAGGATAATTTGATAGCTCCGACAAGCATTGGAAACTACACCTGGATTATTTAACATATATTTGGCAACGTCTGACGTTTGCTTATTTGCCCAAATAATAATCGAAACTACTTATTGACACTTGTATCTTCAACGGCTTGATCCCATTTTAAATAATTGTAACAATAACATTAGCGTCATAATAATTGAGATAATTATTGTTCTTATAATCATTTAAGCTTCAAAAAAAAATTCCCCTACTAGTATCACACCAGCAATGAAAAGGCTGTATATAGCTGGGGTTGACATCACATACCTATCAGTGTTGCCATCTGGCACTTATCTCGAACGCAAGCTTTTTGGTCTGTGCTATCTCAACACATCACTGTGTCATTACGTCATACTTCCTGTTCAGATGACAACAGTAGATGTCAAACGTTTGTCTTCACACTGGGAACAGTGACATCTTTGTTTCCCAGCATCCTCTTGGACCAATTCACGAATCCAAAGTCCAGATATGTTTTTTTTTTTTTTTTATAGATATTAGATCTAGATCTAGCTCCATAAACCTAGAATATGTTTTCCAGCCTTTTACAAACTTAAGGGAGATAATTTGTGTGCATAACAATTACTCAATAAACTTAGATGTCATTTAGATTACTTTGTCGAAGTTCGACCAATGAAGTGATGCCATTACGAACACACACACAAAAATAATTAAAATTCTACATTTTCAACAGGATTGTACTCCGTAACAATGTCTATTACCCTAATGGACTGTCGGCATACTCCCTTTCTGCAACAATGTCCAATGAGACCATTGGCATACTCCCTTTCTGCAACAATGTCTAATTAGACCATCGGCATACTCCATTTCTGCAACAATGTCCAATTAGACCATCGGCATACTCCCTTTCCCTTTCTGCAACAATGTCTAATTCAAATAAGTGTTAGTATTCACTTACATCAGTGTCAAGGTCACGCGAGTCGTAACTCATTGTTTATACTAATGTCAAGGACAATTTGCCAGACCTACCACTTTAAATATAGCCAACTGGGCAGCCTCCTACTTATGGATTCTGGTCTGTTGAATAAAAACAGACATCTGGCCTATACCAACGTTTTCAATTGTTCGTGCCCCACATAGTAATAAAATAATGAACACACACACGCACACACTCACGCTCAGACAATACAGCTAAACGTTTCTTGAATAAATGGATAAAAGTAAATATTACTGCAGCTGATATGACCCGCGGTCGCGGACCTTAGTTTGTGTATCACTGATCTAAGACTAAGACTACTTTATTGATCCTTATGGAAATTTGTTGTGATTACAAGGACTCTTTTTCTCAACAACAACAACAAAAAAACAGTAGTGGATTTAGATTTAAGAGACACACCGTGAAATGTTCTTATAACACTTTTAATTTTCACACAAAAGAGAAAGTTGACTATGAAAATATACATTTGAATAGGGTTTAAAGGTTAAGCAACATATTCATAGCTAACATTTTGCAGCATGTAAATGGGATTTCCCGATTTGTAAACAAATCTCCTTATTCAATAGAGATCATTTTTAGCGGCCCCCGAAAGGGAAATAAAAGCTTTTAGTTTTTTTTGTGGTCCGTCTGTTCGTCCGTTCCGCTTAGATTTCGGAAACTAGAACATTTAATTTTTAAAATCAACTATGGAAGCAGTTTTTTCTTAAAAATACACAATTTTTATAACTATTCAAACACGGGAGGCTATTTAGTAAGAGTGATGACAATATACAATATTTTTAACACATTTATGCAAACGGTTTTAGATTTTTTGTCAAAACAAAAAATTTTTTAGAATTGTATTGTATTCTGTCATACTAACTACTATATTTACAAAACAAATGTTTACTTTTATTTTAAAAGAGAAGAAATCTATTTAATATGCATATGAATGGAACATAATTTAAAACAATAATTAATAAGTAGTTCACACATACAGAACAACGCACGAATGTAAAAGATGAACGAGACTGTGCGGTTAATCATTACAGACCGATAGGCTTGTCACGAGTCGAGTCTGTGACCTATTTCGACCAGTTTCTAGAACCTCGAGGTCAACCAGTGCAGGTGTCCAGCGTAAACAAGTTAATTTTAGATGTCCAATCGAAGAAAGAGGTTAAGGGGAAAAAATAGCACACGTCAGCTTCTAGAAGGTCAAAGTTACTAAAATAATTATCGGAGAAGGTTCCAGGATTCTGGAATATACGATCAAAGAAAGTATAAATTAAGGGAAAGTGAGTCAGACGGGGTCCTCGCATAGTAGTAGATCTTGTAGAGCGTTGGTCCTCGCATAGTAGTAGTTCTTGTAGAGCGTTGGTCCTCTCTCAGTAATGAGTTATATGTTATTAGCGGATCCATTAAGTAAAGTTTTAGCAGTTGAAGTTGAAGTTATACTAAGAGAAGTTTTATGTAACATTTAAGTTTTATTTATGAAGTATCAAGTCAAGTTGTAATTGAATTAAGAAGTTAATTTTGATGTGAAAGTTTGAAGAAGTAGTTATTAAAGTTTTGAAGAAAATACAGAGAGATGTTTCTTTCTTCATTTCATTGATATGTCAAGTATTGAGAATATAATCCCTGGCAAATGTGCTCGTCACAGGCTTCCTTTCCTTTTATTTTATATTAACGTATGTAACACATCTCGTGTGCTCTACAAGACCTATTGTTGTTTATCTTACTTGCATCTCATTTTCAACGTTCAACGAAGCTAATTATGATCAAGATAAAAAACATTCCTTAGCCAAATCAAGGCAGGTAATTTCTAAGCGTTTTTTTAACTAGATACTGAATTAAGAAATTGTTATTACCAATAGATGACAAATCACGTAAACATTTGAGTGAGTGTTGCTGCAAGTTTCAATGTTGACAGGTCAAGGAGATGTCAGAAATACGCTGTAAATAGACATAGTAGTGACGTATAGATTTTTAAAAGGATTTCTCTTACTCTCAAGGGTTAAAGTTCATTTCTCATGCTGGGTATTCAAAAATAAATATTCTTACCCGGAACTAGCAGGCTCTATTGAAACTGAGAAAGGGTCATGGTTACCTGAAGACAACAACCACATAACAGGTAAGGCTATTCATTGCTGTTCTGTGACTCGAGAGACAACAGGGGGGAATTATTTAGTAAAATATAGCCCAGTTCGTGTTAAGGGCACTGCGTTTTACATGGGAAGAACTCTGGTAACAGCAAAGTGAATAATGGTTTGGTTACATCTATTACATTCTACACTTTTAAGCTCATGTGTCTTTTACTCGATTGACTCTATTATAGGTAAAAGCCTTTGTTTTTGTAAACAAATAGATAAGCTTCTCTAATGCTTCAAATTCCTAAAGCCTTGAGAAAGAAGACAACAGGGACGATAACAAAGCCAATGTTTATCAGTGTTACTTTCAAAGTGTTACAATCTGTTCACACCTCCGGGGTGGGGGTAGTCTGGGGTATCGTTAGGATCTTCAGATATCCGAATGTTATGTTTTCTTTGGCTCGAAACATTCTTCGCTTTTTTTTCCTTGTTTTTTTGTTTTATATCTGTACCGATCACATGAGATTGACTCGAATGACATAGAGTTTAGTTTGAATAATGGAACAATGGGAGTTTTGCTAGAGAAAATACAATGTATATAACCCAGCAAGAACATGGGACTGTTGTTTTATTTTCATGGTCTGACGTCACGACAACAATGACTAGACAGACGAGCAGTTAGTCTTAAGTCTCCAATAGTACACCAGTAAGATGTTTGGTGATAAACTGCTGACAACCTAGCCAGGAGGCTCGAGTTCAAAGCCCAGACCAGCATTTTTTACAAAGCTTATATCAACTCACTCTGTCTGGTAAAACCTGTGTACACGTTATTTCTCCCACACCCATTCTCCGATCAAGTTGATACTTTAAACAATTATTTAGTGTACCTAAAAAATTATGAATCAATAAATAAATACACTCAATTAGTCAAATAGTAATTAATTATTTTGTTTGATATTGAATATGGGAAATAGCTCATACATTATTGATATAGTTTTAAGGACAGAGTTCTTCACATTTAGATAAGCTTTGTTTTTTTATTTGAAATGATTTGATTATATTTTTTGCTTGTTTTTGTATTGAGAAGTCGAGAGGAGTGTGTTTGATAACATTCCAAAGGCATCTTCTCCCAGATTGTTCTTACATCTAACATGTTCCAGAGAATTAACTAGAGTTTTCTGGGCATATTATGACATACATATCGACATACAAAACTTATAATATACGACTTTCCCTTCGAGTATGAGGCGCGGTGGCTGAGTGGTAAAGTGCTTTGCTTCCAAACCGGAGTGCCGGGTTGGACTTCTGGTGAAGACTGGGATTTTTAATCTCAGGATCTTTAGGTCACTTCTATGTTCATCCATCTCTAAGGGGTACCTGACATTAGTTCGGTCAGAGTAAAGGCGGTTGTTTATTGTGCAGGTCTCGTGACATCATTGTAAACAGTGGGCCACAGTAACAGATGACCATTACATCCTCTACCCAATGCACTGCATGGTCTGATAGTGGAACTTAACTTGAACTTCTTTCGAGTGCGAAGATTAGTGAGGAGATCAAGTGACTACACAGCCCCCATCTAGACAGACTATGTTGTCACACGAAGGGCAGACATAACCGTTGTCCACAATGGTCGATTTAGGTTCTCTTTTCGCTTAATTCGCCGATCATCGGCAGTGAACTTTCTTTTGGTCTGAAATGCGTATAATAATATCTTGGAAATGATCGAATGACTCGAAGAAGGATTTGTATGATTTCTTTTAAGACTCGGCCCATTTTTTTTAAAGGACGGTGTGGGCAAGGTCTCGTGCTTCGATGCACGAAAGGAAGATAAGCTCGTAAGGAATGAATCTGAAGACACACATTTTCATGAGAGCATCGTGGCTGAAAGGTTACTTCTCTTGCGTAGCCTCTGGTGCTAAGCAATAATCGATGCAAAGACAGTCTAAACGTTCTTTTCTAAGTCATGACGTGCTTCTTTGGTCTATTCGTAAATAATTTGTAGTTTACATGCACATCGATCATTTAGGACAAGTTTGAAAGATGTTTACATCCGGAATGATTCAAGCTATGTTCATGAAATTTAAAAAAAAATGTATATCCATTTCGGAAAAAAAAATTGACTCAAACTATAAAGCTTTAGAAACGTTTGACTCTAGTTTTGACAGTGTCAACAATGCTTGAGATTATGAGATATAAGCTCACTTTATGAACTGTAATTGTTTGGTTTATATGTTTTAACATGTATGATTCGAACCAGTCACAAAACGTACGACAGTAATCTGTATTTTTAACACGCAGGCCTACACTAAGATGACAGTCACAGGCACTATATAGTTTGACGCAAGGCATCTCCAGTAATTGCCGATTTAGATAAAAGCATTGCTGTCTGATTTGAACTGAGTTTTGCTATGCGTTAAGATGTTAGTAAAGAGAAAGGTTCATAGCAAAGAATCTTATTTTTCCGACTTCGCTATTTGTTGATATCTCAAAACAGTGAACATTGATACTGACCATTGGTAAAACATAGCCCCTAGTCCGCACTAGTTGAAGAGAGACGGTGACCAAGAAAGCTATGGACAGTGAAAAAACATGGGTCTTAGCTTTCAAAGAAAAGCGTGTCTTACGTAAAATGGCCAGCTCCTCTACCACCAAAGCGAAAACCACCTTGATCTGCAATATATGTGGACGGGAGTGTCTCTCCAAAATAGGACTCAACAGTCACATGAGTAAATGTTCAACGAGATGAACCATAGTCATTACGACTGAAGGAGGCCAACATTCCATTTGTCGATATATCAGGTTTATAATATTTGTGTTAAAATAATCTTTCATTTTATTTTTTTTTGTTAGCGGCCACCGAACGGGAAATATTTTTACAGAAAAAAACATTTTTTACAACGCCAAATGAATCTTTGAAACGTTATTACTTTTGACATTCAAAACAAAATCAGGTCTTGAATATTCCTTGTAAATAGGCAGATCCGACAGGGATCCGATTCCGCCGGGGGCCGCCTCTGAGTTTGTGTGATAACACAAACTCTCTTTGTAATCTTGTTTTTTTTAAATGTTTTTCTTGTTTTCTTTATATGACGCGAAGACGTATTCTTTTTTAAAATTAACTATATGGCCAGCTTATTTCTTTTTGCAACTGTTATTAACAGATTTATATTATTAAATTAAAAATTTCCTGTTAGAAACGCTACTTTAAACAAAAAATGTTTGCTTTCTTTTTAATAGCGAAAGAAAGCATTTAATGTATATAAGTTGAATGAAATTTAAAACTACAATTGATAATCAGTGTTTCATATTTACAAGTGGACTGCAATGCGTTACATGCAATGTAAATATATTTTCCTGAATCTTTGAATGAGCGTGTATTATATACTACAATTAGTTACATAATCATTCAGTAACTTTAGTACGTCCAGGTTTACATTGAACATTTACACTATATCTTCACGCAGCCATATGAATATTAACAAATATTAACTATGTACTACTAATAATATGAATAAATCCCTGTCCCCTGTATGTTGGCAGTCGGTCTAACAAGACAACAGTACCAGTAACCCTTTCAATACTACGTCTCCTCTTTTTGTAGTGACACAAACAGAGTTATGGTTATTGATAGTATGCAGTTTAAAGCTTCTGATATTCATGCTGAAACTATTGAAACCTGCCTTTTTAACTACCTGGGTGGACCACTTCTAGGGCCGTTTCTGAGTTTGTATTTCCACACTACCTATCTTGGTAATCTTTTTTTTTAAGAATGTCAGTATACATTTTGAGATATTCAGAGCTTTATAAAAAAGACACAAGTAGTCCATGCATTGAATAAGAGCCTATTACAAGCAGCTTTAGAATAGATAGCGAAGGCCTATAAACATTTGTGATGTTTTAATAACCAGCCAAGTTCAAAGGTTATAAAAAGGTCGATACATTGAAAGTCTATGACACATGAACGGGTGTTACATGGTTCAGTGAATTTATGCTTGAGAGAAATCTAAACTAGGAAGTAACCATATTTGCGTCAATCTTTGTATTGATTTAAGAAGCAACCAATTCGCACAAGTCTTATATAAGTAGCATATCAATTAATGCTTATATGACATAAATTAAAAGGTTGGAGAATATGTAACAGTAAACAATGAGTTGAAGTGTACCTGGTCTTATCACAGTACCTCTATTCAAGTTAGAACTTCATGGAACCTGGAACCTGGATATTGATATGAAAAACGGCTCCAACGAATTCTCCATAAAAGTAACAGTTGGTGTAACTGAGAAAAATATTATTAGCTCGTTGCCAAATAAACAAATTTAAAGCTTTTATAAAGCGCTAATTTCCTGCTTATAACATGCTCAGAGCGCTTTGGTCCAATCTCCTTTGTGGACATGTGGGGGGGGGGGGAGGAGGTATCTGAGAGAAGTGCTGCCTTTAGGCGCTCAGTAAACACAATTCTGCTTGAGTCGGTTGTCAAACCTTGAGCTCTCTTCAAAGGTAGCCTAGACAAGCTAATTTTGCAAAGTAAAAAAAAATTGTAGAGAACTAGACCTAGATCTATATCAAACATTGGTTTTGAAAGGAAAATCGCGTTCTTGAAAGGACTATCGCTTTCCGAATGTAAGACTCCATTGATTCATGGGCTGATATTCATGAGAATTACCCATGTTTTTTTTGAAATCTAATATTCGTTAGTTATTAAGAGAAAAAAACAGGCGCTCTAAAAGTTGTATAAAGGGGTATTGTCTTTAAAAATACATTATTTAAAATGTTTTTCTTGTACACTTATCAAAATCTTTGTATGAAACTAATGTGACTAGGAATGAGTGAGCCCACGCAAGATAGGGGATATGTTTTCACATGGTTATTGGGTCGAAATGTTGCAGGAATATTACAAAAGGCGGTCTCCGGCCATGCCATGCTGAGAGCATTCATAAATTGGCTTAAGCAGCCGCCTTGACTTAGAAAAAATGAAATAATTAAATGATAGCTTAGCTGAAAGGGCAACTTTGGAGAGTAGTTTCTATGAAGAGCCTGTCTCTCATTGCCAGCCTTATGTTCAAGGGCCTCAGTGGACTTCAGCTTAGCTAAGCTAATATCCACACTGTCTGTTTGTCTGTCTTGTACACATTTTGAACTTTTTATTTCTCCCAAACCCATTCATCGATCAAGCTAAAACGTTACGTATCTATTTATTGTACTTAGCATACCATGAATCAATTTAAAAAATAACTAATAATAATTATAATAAGGATTGTCTTCAAGTCCGAAGACCAGTGAGGAATGCAGTAGTTCCCGTGTTAACGCTGCCCCAGCTGTGACCTACATATTTTGCCACTGCCAGGGCTGACTACTTAGTCAGTTAATTACAGGTAATACATTTTTTGTTCGATACTAACAAGGGAAATTAATCGTTCAGTATTCAGAGATATGGCTAAATATGCGTTTTTGTGTGGCCTTATTCACGTTATTTCTACCACAGTCATTATCAGATCATGAAGCAATTTAAAAAGTAAGAATATACATATGAATATATAGTCTAGATCTAGCCTACTTAAAGTTACAATAAATTCTGATTATCTTATATTCTATTTCTACCATATTTATAACCTAGATATATATTCTAGAAGTACATGTACACTGTTTTATTATACTTATTTATGATTATATAGATTACAGATTATAACAAGATTTCATAGATCTATGACTATTACGACAAGGCCCATAGCATGTGTGAGATCAATTTTTCAAAGCAACTTCATCTCAAACAAGTTCATTCATATATTCACGTGCGCTTTTTTTTTTAATTGATAAGCTTTGTATTATTTTGGACCAATGTCTCACAACGGCTGATAAGAGAAATCATGTATAAACATCAGAAGAAAATACGACCCCTTAAAATGAACTCAAGAAATAATTATAATATATAATAGATGTAGAGCTCTTCCCAATAAATTAGATTATTTTTAAAATATTTTTCTATTTTCTTGTTTTAATGTTGCAATCAGAGATAAAATGTGTCAAATGTATTCTGGTTTACATAAAAAAAAAATGAAAAAAATTGTGGAGTCCTTGGCATAGTGAGGGGGCAGAGGGCAAGGGGGCACGATGCCCCGGGTGTGTGGATTACTAGTCAGGTCATTTCTTAATTTCTAAATGAAATAAGACCTGCGTTCTCCATAATAATAAGTTTTAAACGAAACACACCTAGAAACTAGAAACCTTATTTTCTATGAAGACAGGGCACCCACTTAATTTTAAAGAAAAGCCTAATATAAAAAAACACCAACTAGCTACTAAATTATAGAGAACAAATATAGATTACACAATTTAAAGAAAGTGTTGGTTAAGCACTTGGCTTTCGAAATGCTCATATATTTTTTGATCCAATTATCTTTAACTATAATCGACCCTAAATAAAAAATAAAATATTTTTAAAAAGTGTTGGCCCCAACTCTATTATATTACCAAGCCGATAAATGCATTCCTAGAGCTATACCTAACTTGATTTCTAGCGCGCAATCACAAACCACACTGACATATAGAAACATTTACATTTACAGGTTAAAATTAGTAACGCTATCTTATTCCCATTACGCCCACAGAAACTCTGGGGAAGTTGGACAGTAAAATTTACCAAGTAGTCGCCACGATGTAAAAGATAGGGCACGTTTTTTTTGGGCAGAACACCGGTACATGATGTCCTTAGTTGACAAATATTAAAGTAACACCGGTACATGATGTCCTTAGTTGACAAACATTAAAGTAACACCGGTACATGATGTCCTTAGTTGACAAACATTAAAGTAACACCGTACATGATGTCCTTAGTTGACAAGCATTAAAGTAACACCGGTACATGATGTCCTTAGTTGACAAGCATTAAAGTAACACCGTACATGATGTCCTTAGTTGACAAGCATTAAAGTAACACCGGTACATGATGGCCTTAGTTGACAAACAGTAAAGTATCTTATGCTACAAAAATAGGAAGTGACTCAATGGAAAGAAAGTGACCCCACTTTGTCGTTGGGCACATTGAATGTCGTCCAGTCGAGGCTAAGGCCTGACAACAGCTACCCCTGCATACACCACCTGTATTCAAAGTGTTCCAATCTCATTTAAAGGTAGCAGGTAATTTTGTACAGCGCGTTTAATTGTAATAACATAAACACTGTTAAACACATAGAGCTTGTAGAAGTAACAGTTAAATTCAACACATTAAAAAAAACTAATTACACTATTATGAGACTATAAAAAACCACAATAGTAATAATAATTTTTATTAATCCCAAGGACAATTTTAATTGTGCATTACAAATCACAAATACATTTTAATCGCATATGAATCATACAGAAATATACAAATTATACACATAATACCGCATGAATTTTGCTTGTGACTTTTTGCATCAGAAAGTTTTATTGTACTAAATGATTTAATTGCTAAAGGAACAGAACAGTTTTTATGTCTGCTTGCTTTAGTAACTGAAGTTACCTACACTAGTAGAGAATTTATAACTCGGAGTTGGCCGATAGAAAAATAAATTAAGCATAATACTTTTAGACAGAATTAAATGTAGCAGTAATACTTTCAAAAAGAATGAAATGTAGCAGTTATACTTTTAGGACTAATTAAATGTAGTAGTAATACTTTTAGAACAGAGTTAAATGGAGACGTTATACTGTCTAAGTGGATACAGCTAAGCTGTAATACTGTTAGAACAAATAAAATCTGTCAATGATAGTAGTACATTACATTTAGCTTGCTTGTTATTTTCTGTGTTAGTTTATCACCTCAGTAAAATAACAAAACAAAAATACGGATTTAGGAAATGCAGATCAAGTTTCATTAGGTTAAGGTCACTTTTACACTTGTCATCCTAATATAGATCTGTTGTGTTGGTATAAACCTATACCATATAGATTATTGTATTTGGTTGGTGAAAAGAGTTAGAAAGATTATGTCTTTAACCAGGAAGGTTTGAAACTAGCCAGTACACATAGTCTATATGATGTAACACGTAGTCTCTATGAAGTATGGAACACATACTCACACTGGCCAGCACACGCAGTCTCTATGAAGTATGGAAGACATACTCACACTGGCCAGCACACGCAGTCTCTATGAAGTATGGAAGACATACTCACACTGGCCAGCACACGCAATCTCTATAAAGTATGGAAGACATACTCACACTGGCCAGCACACGCAGTCTCTATGAAGTATGGAAGACATACTCACACTGGCCAGCACACGCAGTCTCTATGAAGTATGGAAGACATACTCACACTGGCCAGCACACGCAGTCTCTATGAAGTATGGAAGACATACTCACACTGGCCAGCACACGCAGTCTCTATGAAGTATGGAATGCATACTCACACTGGCCAGCACACACAGTCTCTATGAAGTATGGAAGGCATACTCACACTGGCCAGCACACGTAGCCTCTATGAAGTATGGAAGGCATACTCACACTGGCCAGCACACGTAGCCTCTATGAAGTATGGAAGACATACTCACACTGGCCAGCACACGTAGCCTCTATGAAGTATGGAAGGCATACTCACACTGGCCAGCACACGTAGTCTCTATGAAGTATGGATGACATACATATGTACTGCCTTTGCTCGAACAAGTCAGGCGAACACCAGACGGGAGAGTTTCTGAAGGAAACCTTTACGCTGAGCTTGCTCAAGGATTCAAGCTCAACCCTCAAGAATAGATGTGTCTTTAAGCGAGAGTTTTGGAGTACAGAAATCATGTCAGAAAAAATTGTCCACTATCGGACAACAATGAGACATTTTTCCTTCTGGTCTGACCCTTCCTTAGAGCGAACACTTAGTGCCTTATTTTAAGATTTAAGTTCCTTCAGAGTTGAAGATAATTTTCTTCCTAGTCCAAACCTCCCACAGGACGACGGGGGATTGGATAGCGCAGGGTTTGAACCCGGGACCATCGATTAGTCAGGACGACAGTCCAGCGTGCAAACAATGAGACCAGGCAAATGACTTCAATAGCATTAGTAAAATCACTGAACTTAGACACACTTCAGGACAGAAGACGAAAGTAGTAATACATGAAATAGTGAACAATAATTTACAAATTCAAAAACATATCCTAATAAATTACTCAGAAAGACGCAAATATTAAGACATATGTCTTATTCCATAATTGAAGACAAAACCATCTAAGTCCTCATTTGTCACTAGTGCTATTAGTGCTACATAATGAATACGTCAAGAAAACCAATGACTTGACAGATGTTTAAGTCTCTAACAAACTATATAGAGAGATGAATTGAGTGACATGCGTAGGAACAAAATGATGAACTTTTGTAAAAGAACGTCTTTAATTTATCAGCCGCTGACGACGAGAAATGACCCACGTTTGGGCCAACAAACATCTTCGCCCGAATAAGGTAAAAAAACAAGCAAAGAGTAATTCTTAGAAAAAGAAAAGCTTATATTAAGTGTAATTGTATCAATTAGTTTCTACATAAAGGAAAATTAATTAATGACCACTAATTAATTAACTAATTGGTTAACTTTTCCATTGATTTATGTGTTCTCATAAAAAATGAACAATTGTGTAAAGTTTCAACTGGAACCGCCGATAAGAAATGGAAGAAAAAGTGCAGAAGTGTCCTGCCAGACAAACAGACAGACGGAATGTAAACAAAAAAAAACAACAATAAAAAAAGAGCGTTTTACTTTTGACACGTCAGATGTCTGGTAGTGTTCACGTTCAATGAGTGTATTTAATCCCAGACAAGCCACATCTGAAGACTTCGTGTCGGCGAGGCTGCGTTGCTGGATTATACAACACTTAAATTTGGTTTTACGGATTACAGTGTCCTCTTTAAATGTGGTACTATGGATAATATTGACCTTTTTAAATTAAGTACTATGGATTATAGTGACCTATTTAAATTTGGCACTAAGGTTTATAGTGACCTATTTAAATTTCTTATAACGGATGATAGTGACCTATTTAAATGAGGTACTAAGGATTATAGTGACCTATTTAAATTTGGTACTAAGGTTTATAGTGACCTATTTAAATTTAATACTATGGATTATAGTGACATTTTAAATGTGGTACTATGGATAATAGTGACCTTTTTAAATTTGGTACTATGGATAATGTTGACCTTTTTAAATTAAGTACTATGGATTATAGTAACCTATTTAAATTTGTTAGTATGGATTATTTAAATTTAAACATGAGTAAATATTTTCTTACATTGTATTTTCTATAACGGAGCTTTAATTTGTTGAAATGCTCAGTGCGATCTAGTCCAATACCTTCAGTGAAACTGTCGGGGAGAAGTATCTGAGAGGGTTAGATGTGAGAGGTATCTGGGAGGTTTTAAATGTAAGAAGTATCTGGGAGGTTTTAAATGTGAGAAGTATCTGAGAGATTTAGATGTGAGAGGTATCTGGGAGGTTTTAAATGTAAGAAGTATCTGGGAGGTTTTAAATGTGAGAAGTATCTGAGAGATTTAGATGTGAGAGGTGTCTGGGAGGTTTTAAATGTAAGAAGTATCTGGGAGGTTTTAAATGTGAGAAGTATCTGAGAGATTTAGATGTGAGAGGTATCTGGGAGGTTTTAAATGTGAGAAGTATCTGGGAGGTTTTAAATGTGAGAAGTATCTGGGAGGTTTTAAATGTGAGAAGTATCTGAGGGGTTTAGATTTGAGAGGTATCTGAGAGATTTAGATGTGAGAGGTATCTGGGAGGTTTTAAATGTGAGAAGTATCTGGGAGGTTTTAAATGTGAGAAGTATCTGAGGGGCTTAGATTTGAGAGGTATCTGAGAGATTTAGATGTGAGAAGTATCTGAGGGGTTTAAAATGTGAGAGATATCTGAGAGATTTAGATGTGAGAAGTATCTGAGAGGTTTAGATGTGAGAGGTATCTGGGAGGTTTTAAATGTAAGAAGTATCTGGGAGGTTTTAAATGTGAGAAGTATCTGGGAGGTTTTAAACGTGAGAAGTATCTGAGGGGTTTAGATTTGAGAGGTATCTAGGAGATTTAGATGTGAGAGGTATCTGAGAGATTTAGATGTGAGAGGTATCTGGGAGGTTTTAAATGTGAGAAGTATCTGGGAGGTTTTAAATGTGAGAAGTATCTGAGGGGTTTAGATTTGAGAGGTATCTGAGAGATTTAGATGTGAGAAGTATCTGAGGGGTTTAGATCTGAGAGGTATCTGAGAGATTTAGATGTGAGAAGTATCTGAGGGGTTTAGATGTGAGAGATATCTGAGAGATTTAGATGTGAGAAGTATCTGAGAGGTTTAGATGTGAGAGGTATCTGAGAGATTTAGATGTGAGAAGTATCTGAGAGGTTTAGATGTGAGAGGTATCTGAGAGATTTAGATGTGAGAAGTATCTGAGAGGTTTAGATGAGAGAGGTATCTGGGAAGTTTTAAATGTGAGAAGTATCTGAGAGATTTAGATCTGAGAAGTATCTGAGAGATTTAGATGTGAGAGGTATCTGGGAGGTTTCGGTGCTGTCTTTAGGGGCTAAGCTCACGCAGCTCTGCGCCTCTCAAGATGCTAGAAGAGTGTTCTTTTTGTTCTTTTGAAAACAACAATTTTTAGCGGCGATAATAAATCTGTGATTAGTTTTCTATGGTCTGTTTGATGGTCTGCCTCGTTAACACTGACATTATAAAAAACACTAGAAAAAATTGTGAAAAGCTGATTTCTCCTCTAGGCCAAAACAAGACAATGTAATATTCATCTCCTCATCTAAAATATGCTCTAAAACTGTTTTCATAGATACAACTCCTCAGCGATCCTTTGAAATTGTTCTTCTTAACTTTTTGCATCAAGTTGACTTACCCAAAGGTTTAAAGTCTTATTACTGAGGATGAGTTGTTGAGTTTGAAATGAACATTAACTCCAAATGACTTTTTGAAATATTATTTACTTTATCTAAACACCATCAAAACAAAATCATGGCTTAAATATTCCTAGTCCATGGGCGAATCCGACTGGAAACGCTTCTGAGTTAATAGTCTGTTTTTTTATTTTGCTTTTGTCTACCGATCTATGTCTGTATCCCGCTCCTTCCCCCCCCCCCCCCCCATAAAAACCATCAACACCACTTCCTTCATGACACATATTATTTGGAGAAATAAACGCAAGACATGCTCAATCTGACTAACTGGCGATTTTTTGTTTTTTAATTATAAATTATATTTTCCTGCAAGAGTAAGCCCAAATAAACTATTGATTTCATAAGCTGGGACATACATCGAAATTGGGAAGAAGGGAGTATTCACTAATGCTCTCCACACAATACCACTGAACACTTTCTTTCATCTCAGCTTATAATAGACTAAAATAAGAATTCAAATACAAAATGTAATATGAAAAGAGAATGAAAACAAACACTAAAAAAAAGACTATTCTTTCTGTGCTGAGTACTTCAGTTTAAGGGTGACTTCCACTACACTTCCACTATAAAGGTCTCAATATTAAGGGCGAGAGGTGATGATTCCACCAACTGAGTCACACTAAGGACTGGGTGAGGGGCATGGATGCTACTATAGTTAAGTCACTGTAAGGGCTGGTGGCGAGGTATGGTTAACGCATTCCGATTCCAGTGCGGTTGAGTTGAATGAATGTATGTTATTGTCTGAGGTGGTCATGACAATTAGCTCTTAAAGCCACACATAAGAACTATCACAACTCTAATGACTACTGTTTTGTTAAGTTGACAATAGAGGTACGGAATATGGGCGTGGTATAGAGCTTGATATAAAAAAAGAGTTGAGTCTATTATATAGTATAACATATCAAATCAAATCTTATCAGCATTAGTATTATCTGGTTCGACTTTTACTCAAAGAACTTTTGTTATATTTCAAATATTAATCAATAGTAATAATAACAATAGTAATAACAATATAAGCAAGTTTATGCATTTCTTTCCTTAACTTTTATAAGTCTTATTGTGAACAACAGCAAACTAACAAAAATCAAAGAAGTAAATTTATTTTTAGTAACGTAAAATTTTGCAACATTTTCCCCCCAAGTTTTCCAGCAATCTTACTTCTTATTTATTGTAAAATATTTTCTGACATTGGACACTGCAGGAAAGTTGTTGTTTTTATTCATTGCAACAATACCTGAATAATTAGTTTATATATACTTACGTTCACATATTTTGTGTGTATTAAAAGTACATGTCTTTGTAACATGTACATCCGCAAGACTAAATATTCTTCTATTGTTGTATGTATGTCTGAGCTGTAGAACGACCTTCGTGTACTGTCAGATAGATTTATGAACACTGGCCAAGAAAAGCAAACACTTTGCTTTTAATTGAATATCTTACTACAAAATGTTAAATAAACCTTTAATATGCTGTTATAGCTTTCTACTATATCTATATAGTTCTCTAGAAACTACCAAAATTTTCACTCCAAGTATAGCTGTCCCTGGGTTCAGATGTAATTAAAAAACCACTTAACAATTCGATCAAAACAAAGAATCTTTATTTTACTTCATGGCACATATCACACGCTGGTCTCTCTCTCGTCTTAAAACTAATGCACTTCCGGTCATCCGCACATACGTTCAGACTGACATATATCTGTAAAAATAGATTATACTCTGTGGCATTTTACGTCTCGAGAGACGATCTTTTCCCTTTGCAACTTCTTGTGTGACTAAAGAGGCCAATCCTTGATACACAGCTGCGATCGCAGGTGGGGCATATATAATCACCAGACGCCGTTGCATTTTCACCCTTCTTTCTGCTTCTGTTGTGTATGGCATCTGCAATCTTTGACCCTTCCTTTATGCTCTCTCTCCATGAGGATCTGTCCAGTGCCACCTCTTCCCAGTTGCCAGTGTCGATTTTGAAGAGCTTCATGTCGCGTTTGCATACATCCGTATAACGTAAAAGTGGGCGACCAGCGGCTCTCCTGCCTTCTATCAGATCGCCATACAGGATGTCCTGTGGAAGTCGACCTTCTGGCATTCTACGAACGTGGCCAAGCCAGCCAAGGCGTCTGCTGCTGATAACAGAGCGGATGTCCTGGCACCCTGCTCTTTGTAGCACTTCCTCATTGGTTATCTTATCTTGCCACCTTATTTTAAAGATCCGCCTTAGGCATCGGAGGTGGAAAACATTCAGCTTTTTTTCCTGCCATGAGTAGGTTGACCATGTTTCACTTCCGTACAGCAAGGTGCTCAACACACAGGTCCGGTAGACTAGGGCTTTAGTACTGTTAGTCAGCAATATGTTGTCCCAGACTCTTTTCTGCAGCCGTGACATGGTGGCCATTGCCTTGGCTATCCTGTTGTTTATGTCTTTATCCAGTAGAGTGTTGTTGGATATGATGGAGCCAAGGTAACAAAAGTGATCAACAATTTCTAGTGGTTGGCCATTAATGCTTACTTGAGGTGCAGTGTTTGTGTTTTGGACAAGTATCTTAGTCTTGCTTTGACTGATGTTTAAGCCGAACTTCTGGCAAGCAGCAGATAATTTGTCAACCAGGCACTGTAGCTGAATATCAGAATCAGCCACAATAGCTGCATCATCAGCATACAGGAGTTCCCTGACGAGTAGCTTCCTAACCTTGGTTTTTGCCCGCAGCCTTGAAACATTAAATAGTTTTCCAGAGGATCTTGTATGGAGAAACACACCTTCGTTTATGTCGTTGTATGCATAATGCAGTAGACAGGAGAAGAATATGCAAAACAGAGTAGGTGCGAGCACACATCCCTGCTTGACACCACTGCAAACCTCAAAAGGTGCTGATTGGGCTCCATTGAATTTGACAGTGCATTTAGTTTCCTCGTGAAAACACTCAATGAACTGCAGTAGTTTGGGAGGGCAACCTATTTTCCTCAAGAGTTTGAAAAGGCCACTTCTGCTGACCATGTCAAAAGCTTTAGTCAGATCAACAAAAACGATGTAAAGGGGTCTGTCTCTCTCTCTGAATTTCTCCTGCAGTAGTCGTAGAGAAGATATCATGTCTACAGTGGATCTACCACTTCTGAATCCACACTGAGACTCTGGGTAGACTCTAGAAGCTATCACTTGCAGCCTGGATAGTGCCACTCTAGCAAAGATCTTGCCCACTATACTGAGGAGAGAGATACCCCTGTAATTGTTGCAGTCACTCCGATCCCCTTTGTTCTTGTATATTGTGACTATAGTTGCGTCACGCATGTCCTGTGGGACATGACCTGTTTCCCAACAGCGGCAGAGGAGAATATAGAGTTCAGGGAGCAGGAGTGATTCGTTGACTTTCACTACTTCCACTGGGATACCATCACTCCCAGGAGATTTTCTATTTTTTATGCAGTTAATTGCTTTTTTAAGGTCACACATACAAAAATTCATCTGTTCATTTGGCCAATGCATGACCCAAACAGTTTTGTGGGAATAAAAAAAAACTAAGTTGAAAACGGCCGTTCCCGTTTAATAAAACCTGTCGCTTTCGAAAAATACAGAAATCCTTAGGCACTAGCTGGGACCAGTGTGGGTGTCGCTTGTGGAAGAACCTGCTGTCTTATCCGAAAGGCGCGGGAGGATCCAGTATTTCTCTGACATTTAAGTCTATGTAAGGCTATAAATATTTCACCTCTTTTCCTAATCTACCAAGGCTTCTAGCCTATATACATAAGACGCAAAATAAAAATAAATAAAAGTTTATCTAAGGTATATATCTATATCAATAATGTAGAAGCTATTTCCTTTATTCGATCTGATAATGAAATAATTAATTTAATAATTGGTAAATATTTTATTCATTCATGTTTTATTAGGTAAAATAAAACTAATTGAATAATATCAACTTGATCGGAAAATGCGTGAGGGAGAAATAGCTTAAAAAATAACTCAAGGGGACTAAAGTCACTAAACCCTACTAATTTAGCCATATCTACTCAGACTGAAGGACTAATCTCCCTTGTTGGTATTAAACTAAATAATATTAATTACGAAATTACGAGTAATTAATTGGTTTAATTGGTTTATGTTTTTATGGATTCATGTCTTGCCAACATGTCTTGCCTACACCAATGAATATATTTGCGAAAATTCAATTTGATTTGAGAATGGGCGTGGGAGAAATAACGTGTACATACTTTTTACCAGACAGACAGACAGAGTGAGTTGATAAAGCTTTGTTAAAAACCCTACTAATGAGAGTATATTGGTTTAAATAAAATACCTTCATATTGAGCAGTAAGTATAAAAGTAGTATATTTTCCCCTTCTGACCTTGCAATCTATGGGGCAGATGATGTTAAGATCATGTTTCTTTGGCCAACGGCTAACGAGCCTGGAGTTATGTGGCCAGCACAACGACCAACTTTCTCCAACTAAAGTAAGGTATCCATTAGACTTGGTTGGACTCAGGGACGCCCTAAAAATCACTAAAATTAAAAACAAGTCTTCACCGAGATTCGAACCCAGGATCCCAGGATCGGAAGCCAAGCGCTTAACCCCTCAGTTACCTAAGTAAGTATATAAAATATTCATTTCGAAGAGAATTTTAAATTGATGTTTCTTTAAGCTTCTAAATATGAACACATCAAACACATGTATAGTTTTATTCCTTTCTTATTACATCAAGTTTGCAAGTTAAACAAAAATAAAATATTATGACAATTTTTATTTTTCCTTTTTTTTAAATAGAATTCGCCAATGGAAAAAGGACAATATAAATCAAAACGATGAAAATAAACCAGAGCCTCTAGAGGCAGACCACTTCATTAGGGACTGGTTTTAAAGTTGGATTGAGACACCCCGGGTACGCTATTCTGCCTCAACGTGGCACCCGGGTGGAAACGATTACTTGAGGAAGTGATTAGGTTAAATGAATAGCAAAACAAAACTCCTGTGGGAGTGTCCAAGGGAATGCGAGAGCTTTCCCATTGCACGGTGCGGAGTTGAAAGGAAGCTTCCAGTCCCTGTCGATAATCCATGCGCCTTTCCTCAAGGGACCGTTACACTAATGGCGAGTCCTGCACGGTTAGATTGGTAGAACATTGGAAAATGGCAGGGGTTCCCGTAGTGCTTGGCCTTCGACAATGTATTCTAGTCCCGGAGTGCCGGATACGTAGGAAATAGCAATGTTTTACATAGGCATTCATTTGAACCTCCTCCAGACAGAACGGTTTGTTCAAGCAGGCTAACACGCCTAGAGTTCGAAGAGCTTACGGCTTAACTCTTCAGACAATCAAATGGATTTAGACACGGCTGCCTACATTCACCAGCTCATTCTTCTGTATCTCCATCTCCTTGAAAGGTAAAAGGAATACATTCTAGCGGGCTTTGAAGGTGATGTCAGCATGTAGAAGGAAGAATTACTAACTTGCGTTTTTCAGAGACAAAAGAAGAATTACCTGACTTGGTGATTAGCATAGACACAATTCCACAGCAGTATGTAAATGAATGCTGAAAATGCACAAATTATGAACAATAGAGAACAGTGCTTTAAAAGGGACATTAGTTTTAAATACCTCGTAGTTATCGTGTCAGAGGAAGGAACCAAACCTGAACACTACTGTTACTGTCCAGAATTGCACACTCCAGGATTAACACAGTATTCGGACCCCATGACAGCTGGCCAACTATTGTCAAAAAACGCAAACTTAAAATCTATCACAAGGTTCTCAAGACTAGCAAAGACCTTCCTTTAGGAAAGGAACAAGCAAAATAAAAAGAATATTTAAAAAACAAAAAGCTTAAGTGTATCAATTAGTTTGGATCAGCCATGTACCTAACTGTGTAATAGATCTAGACTAACACTAATAAACCTGTGAGATTAAAAATACTTTTACACGTTGTTTTTTTTTTTGTTTAGCGCTATTTCGTGCTGTCAAAAAGATATGATCCTATCACTTGTCTGTACCAGGTGGAAATGAAGGGGTTGGGGGGGGGGGGGGGTTGAGAAAGAACGGGGTATCTGGATGATCGCTTTTTAAATGTATTTATAAAAAAAAAAGTGAACGACCTGAATTAATTAATTACCGGTGGTTTTAACTAATTGTTGTTGTTTTTTTATTGATTTTCGTTTTGTCAGATAAAAGAAATAATTGTGCAATAATTTACCTTGATACGATAGTGGGTGTGGGAGAAATAACGTGAACAAACTTTTTACCAGACAGACAAGACAGATTGAGTTGATAAAAGCTTTGTAAAAAGAGAGTCCAACAGAGTAGGAGATGGGACGATACGATCAAAAGATAGGGCCCTATTGTTGACAGAAAGTCTAAGAGAAAAGGCAGAGAGGAACGTAGAACAACAGATCTTGCGTGTGCTCCAACGGTTGAACAGACTTAAGGGATACGTGCAGGTCATTTGAAGTCATCAAAATACAAATGTCTCTTCAACACTCATTACAGTACACTAATAATCCTTTTTTGTGTGTGGAGTATTTTGTAGAGAGCATCTTTCAAGCAAAGGGGAGCACAGTGCGCACTGTGGAAGGGTGTATCCAGGCAGAAGAATCCGAGCAACAAACACAATTTAGGTCAAGTCGGGACTCAAACTCGTGGTCTCTTGCTAGGTAGCTAAGAGGTATTAGCCACTCAGTCCACAAATCCCACATATTACGTAGTGAGAGTGCCTTAACTATACGATTAATAAAGTACTTTCACACTTTTTGGTCAGCAGCTATGCACTGATGAATATCAACAAACGTGCTGGTCTTTTGATGTTGAAAAAACATTTTGTTTGAGAATCATTGATGTTTTTCCTGCAACTAGGCGGATATAATGTGGCACCATTGATTAGTTCAGACAAGCTTGATCTAATGTAACAATTGTGTTTTACGACTTTTTGTCTATGGAGTTTTTCAAGCTACAAATTATTACAAGCTAAGTCAATTTCATTGTTACTTCTTTCATAACCTAAATATATCATTACCGCGTTAAATATAAGCATAAAACAATATAGATATTGATAGGGCAAAAACTTTTTGACATACGAGTCTCCGTGTAATAAAAAAAGCCGATTTTTGTTTTATTTGATTTCTTCAAAATGGTTGAGACTCCTGTGAATCCTTTTTTTGTTTTGGTGGGACCCCCATGCAAGTGGGGGATAGCTTGTGTTTCCTAGAGGTAAATCCTGTAGTGATAACAGATGCAAACAAGGTTTGAGTGTATGCATTGACATTTTGACACTGACATTTTGCAATAGTTTATCAAACAAAAAAAAAACAATGCTAGAACCCAACACACGTTAGTTTCTAGTTTGAACATTGTTCTTTGAAACCCGATATATAAATACAGTATTTACACTTTGATTCATGCGAAGCAGACCTCTTTTCCCACAAACTTTTTCGTGTACTAAATCTGGTCTTGATGAGTTGATATAACTCTGCACACACAATCTCCAATATTTTCTGTAAGAAATTAGCAAATAAATGGCGTCATTTAACTACATTTCAAAAGGACGTATATATTGGACGTATATATTACTGTGACTAACAAGGATATGATAAGAAATGAGACGTTCATTGCTATGCCAACTAAAGCGACTTGCTTGACAAGTTTCGGACGTTTCTCCTAATCCAGACTTGCTTGACAAGTTTCGGACGTTTCTCCTAATCCAGACTTGCTTGACAAGTTTCGGACTTTTCTCCTAATCCAGATTTGCTTGACAAGTTCCGGACGTTTCTCCTAATCCAGACTTTCTTGACAAGTTTCGGACGTTTCTCCTAATCCGGACTTGCTTGACAAGTTTCGGACGTTTCTCCTAATCCGGACTTGCTTGACAAGTTTCGGACGTTTCTCCTAATCCAGATTTGTTTGACAAGTTTCGGACGTTTCTCCTAATCCGGACTTGCTTGACAAGTTTCGGACGTTTCTCCTAATCCGGACTTGCTTGACAAGTTTCGGACGTTTCTCCTAATCCAGACTTGCTTGACAAGTTTCGGACGTTTCTCCTAATCCAGACTTGCTTGACAAGTTTCGGACGTTTCTCCTAATCCAGAATTTCTTGACAAGTTTCGGACGTTTCTCCTAACCCAGACTTAGTGCAGGACGTCAGGGGATAGCAACAGCGAAGGGTTCAAACTTACGGTCATCATGACGACCAGCTAGTTCTAGGATTATTGGGGAAAGATGTCTCCCATTTACCCACACGACCAGCTAGTTCTAGGATTATTGGGGAAAGATGTCTCCCATTGTAGATATATTCAACTTGCTACAACAGAGGTTCTCAAACATTTTTGAACCGTGAACCCATAATATAGTCAAAACGTCCCACGGACCCCAAAGTGAGAAGGCTACATAAATGTTTCTTTTGTTGAAGAAGTATTTATTGAGATTATAAAGTTCTATTTAAAGTAAAATTTTAAAAAAAAATTAATGGCTAAAGTTGGTTAGATCTTATGATTGCACGACTAAATGAGCACAACTTTGTAGTTGGTTTCTTTTATTTGTGATGAGGTTCATTTCGGCCATTAATCCACGTCGTACCAAACAAAAAGACGTGAAAGCAGTTAATAACTTCTTTACAGTGACCCATGATGCAAGAAATACATTTAGATTGTTTAGTTTCCTTGTCTACACATTGTTTTCAGTTCCTCGTTTGTGGATATTTTAATGAGCTGCTCTTACATTATGAATTCATTTGTGATTGGCCAATTGCAACTGGTGATCTCTTGGACAGACCACTAGAGCTAGCATCTAACACGAAGAGGAAGAATGAAATCTGTGGTTCGGATATGAGTTTCAACCAAGCACGCCAAGCAGCCAGAGTGTCTTACTGACTGACGCCAGGACAACTCTTGTCAACCTTAACGACCACAGCAAGGTAACATTTCTCCAACGTATGACACGCGACATTAAATTACAAGGTAACAAACAGAAAAGACATATTGAATGTCTTAACAATCTAAAGTCCTTCCCTTTTCGGAAGAAATGAAAACATAAATAGAGTTAAAAAAACGAGAAATGGAACAGCTCTCACACAAAGTTCAAGTAAAAAAAAAAGCTGACTATAACCAACTACACCGTTTCAGAGCCGGACCCAGTAGAAAGAGACAACAAGAGTTCTGGAAGCTGAAAATAGGGACTAGAGAGATTTGCCATTGTGGAACAACACCAGAGAATGCTGACTATGTCGTGAGAGGCCCGAACAAGACACTGACCCCAAAACCCCTTCATTAACTTCATATAACAAAATTTAAATATTGAGAGCTACAGATCTATAAAACTTCTGAGCAGTTATCGCAGATATAGGACTACTTGTCCGAACATATATAAGAATGAAGTGAAAGAAAAAAAGATGTGATTTGGATCTGAGTTTAATTAAAAAGTAGTAAGGCTCATTACACAATGTAACAAAAAAAATTTTTTTCTCTGTTTATCAAAATTTTTTAATGTTTCTTATTTAATTTGTGTATGCTGAGTCTGAATATAACATTGTTTTTTTTTGTTGCATCAAGCGTTTGATCATAAAACCAAAAATTCAATTAAACATATTAATATGAATCATATTGCATAAGATACAAATTTAGTTCAACAATGTTAGTTTAACCGTTCAACAATGGTATGTTATGTTACAAAACGTCATGTTATATAACGCTACCTACATATATCACATAATGTTACATTATGTTCTAATGTAATAGTCCCTCAAAATAAAAAAAAAAAAAAACTAAAAGTGAACAGCAGAACGTGCTTTTCTTTTATGAAGTTTGTCATCATCGCGTATCAAACACCAGATGTAGTCACCCATCATAGCTGCAGCCCATCTGCCCTGGTATCTTTTTTCCATTGCATGGATATCCTGGTGAATACGTTCTCCATGCTCTTCACTCACATCACCCAAATTTGGTCTGAAAAATTCTAAGTGTGAATGCAGGTAATGCAGTTTTAGTGACATTCTGCATTTCATATCTGCGTACCGTATGATTAAGTTTTCAACTAGTTCTTTGTAGTTGTCACTCTTATGATTGCCTAAAAAACTGTGAACAACATGTCTAAAAGCAATCCATGCTTCCTTTTCAACAGCAGACATTTTATTTTCCAGTTCCTTACATGCCAACATAACTTTAATCTGCGGACCAATGAATACACCTGCGGAAATTTTTGCATTTGACATTTTTGGAAACATTTGCCGAATATGCTGGAACGCTGCACTAGCTGGGTTTAATGCTTTGACAAATTGTTTGACAAGACCTAGTTTAATTTGAAGGGGTGGTAGTAAGATCTTCTCAACAGGTACCAGGGATTGATTAATAACATTGTGTGAACCAGGTTGTAAATGTTCCCTCACTGGCCAATCACGTCTTGTGAAGTGCTGGTCCGCAGCCCTGCTATCCCATAAACAAAGAAAACATGAGTACTTTGTGTATCCTCCTTGTAGACCGAGAAGGAATGCTAGCATCTTAAAGTCTCCACATACATCCCATTTGTAACTGTAGTAGTTTATTTTCTCAAACACCAACTTCACGTTCTTGTAATCTTCCTTTAGATGAACGGAATGAGCTACAGGAATAGAAGGAAATCAGTTCCCATTATGGAGCAAAACTGCCTTTAGACTTGTTGTTGAACTGTCAATGAACAACCTCCATTCTTCAGGATTGTGAACAATGCCAATGTCATCAAAAAGACCATGAACGTCATGACAGTAGCACAGTGATTCTGATACTTTATAAAAGGATGCAAATGTTTCATGTCTTTTTCGGTATTTGGAGGTTCTGCAGCCTGGATCTAATAAATTCCATTCTTTCAAACGTGATGTCAGAAGTTCTGCATTTGATTTAGTGAGACCTAAATCTGGCACTAAGTCATCAAGTTCTTGTTGGTTAGGGAAATGAGGTAAATAATTTGGTTCCTTGAAATCACAGTCATCATGAACTTCATCGGATGTGTCTACGTCAGAATAATATGTACCTGCTTCTTCGGATTGAGGTGGGTTAGGAACAGGCAATTCATCACTGTGTGGAACTGGCCCAATAGAAGAGGGTATACTTGGATAAACTAGAGTCAGCCTATCCTTCGGCTTTTTATACTTTGAAATGTCAACCATGCAGAAATAACAATCATCATGATGGTTCGTCGGTTATCTCCATATTCTCGGAATTGCAAAGGGCATTGACTTTCGGATTCCACGCAGCCATCCTTCCAGAGTTGATCTGCAGCTGCCACAGCTGTAGTGTGGGGCCCACGATTTGTCCTGATCTCCCATAGCCATGCCAAAATAAGCATGATATGCCGTAAAGAATTTTGTACCATTGACAATCTTATGTTTAGTTTGTGTCGGACTAATATAGTAACCACAAACATAACAGAATGAGTCAGGGCAAAGCTTGCAGGATCTACTAGACATATTCACTACTTCATATAACAGTTAAACTGAAAATAAAAAAACCCAGTATAGTTAACTCATTCTATAATGTTGTAAATGCATCACACAATATAAAAAAAACTCCAAAAAATATTTTATGCTTTTTCTCAAGAAATCTTGATGATAGAGCAAAACCAATGATACCACTGAAATCAGCATACGAAAATTATATAAGAAACATTAAAAAACTAACATAAACAAAAATGTTGTTACATTGTGTTATTATTCAAATTATCCGATTGGAGATACTGGCTTTTAGCTCAAAACTTATTTCATTGTATACAATTTCCATCTTTCTGCGACCCCTTCAGTCGTCTCGCGGACCCCTGTGGGGCCGCGGATCCCAGTTTGAGAACAAGCAAAATATAAAAAAAGATATTTTTTAAAAACAAAATGTACACCTGAGAGTGGCGCCCAAGGCTTTGTGCCACCTTGCCCCCCCCCCCTCTAATTACGCCTATGAGACAGAGTGAGTTGATTACATTTTTTAAAAGTCAATGAGTCTCTAGGGGATTCAAAAACTGATCCCTGGAGTGGGTGTCAGGGGAGAAGGGATCAATAGAAATTGGGTAGGGGTCGGTCACCTCCCTTGCTCCCTTTCTTAGATCCGCCAGTGGCTCGCAATGGCAACTTTTCTTATTGGCAAGTTCCCTTCCATCAAACTAAAAATATGTTCGGTGACTAATTTGATCTCATACAGGTGTACGCAATCGTAAAACAGGTTTTTTTTTAAAATAAGGTTGTTTTAGTTTTTCATTTCTGCATTTAATTTTTTTCCCACGAAATGTCGCAATAATTGAGAGATCCTCTTGGAGGAAAACGATCGTGTCTCTCAAAAAGCGTGATGTATGTTTCTTAAATTAGATTTGCATATTTTTGTCTTTGAAAAACGCGTTTTTCACATATCTCTTTTATTATTTTACAGTCGTCATCAAAGTTTGTTTAAAATATGTTTTTACAGGTAACATCTAATATGGCTTTTCGTGAGCGTGTTTTTTAATTTTTAATTTCTGTGTAAATAAATTATGTATAAACCATTTTTAATACATAAAGCGATTCCATAATTGTAACTATTTATTATTACTGACACATAAGCCTACGTGTGTACAATTCAGATGTAATTTAACGAGTGAGAGCTACTGATCAGCAAAGGACCCCTGTAAACTCACTTATTCAGCAGGTCAATGGCAGCAGTAACACTGTCTCTAATCTCCATGTTTGTGATGCGGTCCTTGAATGTGAATTCAGCAGGTCAATGGCAGCAGTAACACTGTCTCTAATCTCCATGTTTGTGATGCGGTCCTTGAATGTGAATTCAGCAGGTCAATGGCAGCAGTAACACTGTCTCTAATCTCCATGTTTGTGATGCGGTCCTTGAATGTGAATTCAGCAGGTCAATGGCAGCAGTAACACTGTCTCTAATCTCCATGTTTGTGATGCGGTCCTTGAATGTGAATTCAGCAGGTCAATGGCAGCAGTAACACTGTCTCTAATCTCCATGTTAGTGATGCGGTCCTTGAATGTGAATTCAGCAGGTCAATGGCAGCAGTAACACTGTCTCTAATCTCTTGGTTTGTAATGCGGTCCTTGAATGTGAATCCATCACTTTAGCAAACGTAAAAAATGCGTGTATCTATCATCCCTCCCTACCCCTTCTTCGCCCTCTATTGAGCTTTTTTTGTTCGCGAATCGCCTTTATATGAATTCTATGTGAAATTAATTAACATTAGGGAAGATAAATTTCAGTTCAAAAGTTAACAACAACAAAACAATACATTGGTCAAGTGCTAACAGGATTTAAAATAAAACTGTTTTATCATGGGTACATATTCCTTGTGCTTGAATTGAGGCTGTCAAATTCTACCAGGCTGTAAAAATATTTTAATCGTCAAGTAAACTAAAGGCTTAATTAAAAAAAAAACGTATCACATCAACAGAAAATGTTCAAATACTACTCACGAGTGTTCTCCGGAGTGCGTAGAGCATGTTTCTTTCATGCGGATAATAGTTAAATAATTCTCTGATACAAGTAAGTAGTTGTGTTTGTTTATCTCTTGTGTTTCAATGCAATGATTTTAAAAATTGAAGATTACCATTTCGCATTAAAAATTGTAACATTAACCATCTTAATATAAAAAATAATGAGTGTAAGGATTAGGCCTATGTTTGTTCCTTATAGACATAAACACGTTTGATCAGTCTTGATATAACTTAGCATGTTTCTCAGATTACAGAGAAGACCGTAGTATAGGGCCCATGTCAAGTTGCTCTTTTGCAACCGGAGAGCCCTTAACATTAAAAGAAATAACAAGGTTGCAAAGACAGTTTGTGTGGAAACACAAACTCAAAATCGGCCCCCGAAGTGGTCCATCCAGGCAGGTAAAAGGCATTAGAATTAAATTATTTCAAAGACAAAGGACAGAGAAGAATGGAGAAAGAAGGTCGACAGATCTTGTGTGGTGCCCCAGCGGATAGGTGAAAGTGAATGTGAAATTAACTGCGAACCTGGCCTAACTGATGTCTTATAATGAATATCTAATTAATCTAATTGTTTTTTTAAAAAGTTAATCTCTTATTCAAATCCTCACACAGAAAAAATGTCCGTAAAAAAATAAATACATTTCCTTTAGTTTAGTGTTTCATGTTATATGTGGCCAGCACAACGACCAACCGCCTTTACTTTCCCAAACTTAAGTCAAGTACCCAATAGAGTTGGGTGGACTCAGGGGCGCCCTAAAATATCCCGAAATTCAAAATCTCTTCACCGAGATTCGAACCCAGGACCACAGGTTCGGAACCCAAGCTCTTAACCACTCAGCCATCGCTCCCCTAGCTATCCTTTTGACTTATTGATTATTTGAATCGTTGATTTTTAAGTAACTTCTATAACTAGGTGAACACTTCGGCAGCCGGTTTTATTATCGTTTCAAGCAGACTATATATTTTTAGATATATTTAAAAGGATACACGATATTCTTGGCTTTGATTTGTATGATCTGATAATCAGATAAGGTCAATAATTGTTACCCACTCGTCCCTGCACTTAAATAACTGCGCTGTTCCAAGAACAGGCGATAAGTTTTCCAGAAAGCAAGTCCAAACATTTGATAGCACTCTTACTTCCGCCATGATTACGAAATCAGTATGCTCTGGTGTGTGGGCTTTACACCCTTGCCAGGACACACACACACACATACAAAGTATTCATCAGATACAGACTAATAAAAAGAAGGTTAAAATGAGATAACTTCAAAGTAAACGTTTATATTTTACAAAGCGTATATCATTTCACTCTCTGTCTGGTAAAAAGTTTGTACACGTTATTTCTCCCACACCCAATCTCGGATCAAACTGAAATTTTGCACAATATTTTCTTGTAACTGACCAAACAAAAATCAGTTAATTAAGTAACTATTGGTACCTAATTATTTTATTTGGTATCTCGAACAAGGGAAAGAAATAGTAGACTGAAGTAGAGCTATAATCTGAATTAGTCCCCTTTATAGGTTTCCGCTTTAAAGTAAGTTTGAAACAAACAATACAAAACAACACATATTTTCTAGCCATAAGCGCCTCACTAGCAGAGTGGTTAAGTATGTTGGTTTGAGAAGGCTTGAGCCATAAGTTCAAATTCAGATCGTTCCCAATTATTTTTTTAAAATGCTTTTTAAAGCGGTTACGATAAAATTCACCAGATATCCTATTCTTTCTCTCCCCCCCCCCCCCTTCTTACGCCATGTTACCAGATGGCCCACATATAAATGATAGGATCATAGCGTAGTGAGAAGTCTAAAAGCATGAAATATCGGTCAACAAAAACAACTGATACAAAACCTTTAATGGCGCCTATGTATTATTGTGTTGGTCTAGATCTATTACAAATGTAATGACATGCCTGAGATCCAAACGAATGAAAAAAATGATTTTGTAACATCTATCCTGCTTGTAGCATTCTCAGCGCGTTCTGACCTAATCACAGTTCTAATGTGAACTTTGTATGACTATTCTGTATGATATATGTTTCTTGAGTTCCCGTGCTGCCTTTAGGCACTCAGCAGACGTAACTAGAGTCGGGTTTTTAATTTGAGCCCCATTGTTAGGTAGCCAAGCGATTTATGTCTCACCCACGTTGGTGTAATTAATTGCTCACTAATTACTCCCACCTATAGTGATCTACTGTGTTAAATAGACTATTGTCAACTATTTTCCTCTCACAGTTTCAATACAAGCGGTGTTGAGAGAGAGTTCAAAATTTACTTTGACCCAAGAAACCAGTTATATTTATTCAACATATATATATATATATATATATATATATATATATATATATATATATATATATATATATTAAAATTCTCTGGCTTTGGCCCCATGGAATCTCTCTTCTAATATGTTTTTTTGTATAGAATTGAAAACCTGAGCTAGTTCTACAGAGTCATTGGACACTTTTACATTCTCTTTCTGCGTCAGATAAACAAATAATTTAACATCAAGAAAATGTTGAACTGAATTTTGAAAAAGCAACAATAAAAGAAACTTTTCTGTATATATGCTTAGACAACTATAAGCTGAAGGTTTTGAAACAAAACAGTTTCAGACTGGAATAACCATAAGGAGGCTTAATCCCACCAAAGAAAAAAAATATTCATTTAGTAATGAAAAAAATCAAAATCTTTAAAAAAAAAACTAACAAAAAATCTTTTGTGAATGCAAGCTTTTAAAAGTTCATAAGTACATTTTGTTCAGAAATATGGAACAGCATATTTGACTTCATTAAAACAAAAATAATCGTTCAGATAGGCCTACTTTTCATTTCCTTCAAACTGTGTCTCATCTCCTTTACTGAGTGTCTAGAATCAAAGTGACTTTCTCATTATCAATGTCCATAATCAAAAGACATAAAACGAAGATTTCGGTTACAATCTAATGCGATTCGTTTGAATAAACAACCTTCCAGGTAAACAAAAAGCTATACCAAATAGAATACCAAATAGAATAATTATGTTTTGAAACACACTTCTTTAACTGAAAGAAAAAAAATTATTATCACAACCAATTAAATGACACAATTTTCTGGACAATGAAAACAAGATGGCAGGCGTACTCGTGATCGTGGCTCAGTTCAGGCAGTGGTATTTATTGACACTGAATGGGAACAAGTCATAGCCTATTGGCTACCAGAAGGTAGACAGAAAACACAGTTATATCCTGTTTATCCAATGTTTCTCTAGAAGGACGAAATTAGATTTATATATGTATATAGTCAATGACACTAAAGTATTATATGCCAATGTTACAAGTCTTATTGTTATCTAGAAGCATGAACACCGCGTATGTGTAGCACAAAGTGAACCTTGCATTTGTATATTAAATGTTCGCTACAAGCTGACATTTCTTAACTACGACAGGGTTGCCAACAGTAAGGAAAACGGTTTATATATTAAAAATGTAAAAGTTTATGTCGCGTCGAAATTCCAATTTTTTGTTAAAATTCTCTCTTGTGGGGGG
Source organism: Biomphalaria sudanica (assembly GCA_036873155.1). Taxonomy (NCBI): domain Eukaryota; kingdom Metazoa; phylum Mollusca; class Gastropoda; family Planorbidae; genus Biomphalaria; species Biomphalaria sudanica. The sequence goes on from JAZGLO010001033.1 coordinate 536,794, forward strand.
CCCGTCTCTTGTGGAGACTACGTGGAAGTAGCCACACCTCCCCTCCCCTTAGATCCAGCCCTAGGGCCAATGAAACAAAGATGCAGTGTTTCTCAAACGTTTGCTGGTGAGGCCTCACTAAACAAGAAAAATTTCGATCGTAGCGGGGGACCTTGGGGGAAAACATTGTCTCGGTGCGATCTGACATAACTTTTGTAATCAAATAAATTAAAAGATACAATACTTATAACACAAAATTACGATATTATTTTGCATTTATATTTACAAACATGTTTAGTATCTAAATTTACAAATTTATTGAAGCTAATCTATTTAGTCCTGTTTTGTCGTAGTTAACTAAGTAAACTAGAAATTTTTTTATTTTTTTTTAGCTATTATTGGAAAGTCAGCAGGTCCCGCTCCATCGAGCCAAAGGGTCCGAGGAAACGCTGTAAGCTCCCCTAGTGCAAACGTGTTTCTGCGTTCTGAACTGACTATTGGTCAATAGTAAGAAGAACGCAAGTCAAAAGGTTTAAAGTAAAACAAAAAAAAGAATGGTCGATATTGATGGTATTTTGGTGTTTTCTTGCAATAGAGCCCACACTATACAATCTATTATAAAAGAAAGTTGCCGATTCAAATTAAGTCTAATAAAAAAAAGATGCCAGAACATGCAATACTATTGCATTGGTAATAATATCATTTTACTTGTTTAATAATCAAACATGGATTGATAACTACAATAAAATATGTAGTATGAATTGATAACTAAAATAAAAATATAGTAATAACTTTAATGAATATACTTTTAAAGGCGCTTTGCAAAAAACAATAAACATATAATTTTCCACTCCATTATTTCCTCATAGTCTTAAAAAAGCTGCACATAAATTACATATTTTTGTTTTGGTATCACAATAAAATTGAAATCACTTTGTGTCTTGCCAAGTCTTATTTCTAAAGCAAAAAAAAAGAAAAAAAAAAACGTCTTCGGAAGATTTAGTATAAAGTAAACTACTAAGACACATTTTAGTTTTCTGAAATTTTAAATGAAATGTTGCTGTCGTCTGCCACATGAAATATTTAAATATTGATATAACATAAAAAAACAACAACTTAGAAGTGAGAATTCACAAAACAATGTTTACTTTACTGTCTGCTCGTCCGTCTGTCACGTTTTTATATCAAGGAAATTAGAAAACAAAAATTTTATCCGATATCATGATATTTTAGATCTTAATTAATGCAACGGCTACTCTTTTTGTTGTCTGAAAATAAACCCCTTAATTTTTAAATTATTATTAAATATGCAAGCAATATTATTCATAAATAGATATTCCTTTTGAAAGAAAAACTTTAGGGGAGATAATTTTTAAGTATTAAGGTATTTACACGGGTTCGAAATCCACTCTTCCACTTGAGCAGAAATGTTGTTGTTGTTTTTTTTTCCATTGCTTCTGTAAAGGCAGCACGGAAAAGTCGTAGATACCAACCTCCCCTTACTGGTCCACACAAACCCAAAACTAAAAAAAAACTAAAAAAAAAACAAACAATTTCAGCAGACAAAATAACGTTTATTTGATGAAAATACTACATAAACTTTTATCTACTTATTTGTAGTACATGCACAGCCTGGTGTATAAACACAATCTAATGTATAACTAGGTACAGTTAGATAAGGTTACTGATTTGGACCCTCCAGCATAAAAATGAGAATGATGAAGAAAAATAATGTACATAATTAATTGCATGTTATTTTTTTTTAATGATTAAGCCTATTTACTAATTCTTTGTCTGTAAGGGTAGGCCAAATGATAATGAGTTTAGATCATCATCTCATCTCAATAGAAATAAAGGGGCATTGTTATCTAGAGATGTTTGTAAAATGCTTTACATGTTTCGGATATTCCATTAGTTGAAGATAATTTAGTTCCTACTCCAAACTTCCCGCTGGACAACGGGGGTGGGAGAGGGCAGGATTTGAACTTGAGACCATTGATAAGTCCGAACGACAGTTCAGCGCGCAAACCATACGACCAGGCACCCATCGAATCGAATTCCGTGGTTCTTGCCCCAGTCGGGACTGTTTATTGCATTACCATTTTTCTGGAGTACTAAACCATTGTTAAGAATTTGTGGCAGATTATAATGAAACGGACGCCAGGGTCTGGATTTCTGTGCAGGCCTTTAGCCTCATGAAGCTTCACTATTAATAAGGAATGATAATATTCCTAAATCTATACCACTGGAGGATCCGGTGGGGGGCGGTAGGGTCGATCGCCCCCCCCCCTCCCACTTGGCCGAACTTTAGTATAGAAATCACACAATTTGTATACGAATTTATGACTTAGGTTAATAATATATACTAATTATTTATATTTCAACCTATTTTAGATTATTTCGCCCCATCCCCCACGCTAGTATGTTGGCCTATTTTGCAGGGTCAGGAAGATGCAATTAGTTTTGTGTGGCCTGTCTGTCCGTGTGTCCGTCCGTCCCGTTTAGATCTCAAAAACTAGAAGACAAAATGACAATCGGACATCATGACATTTTACATCATTCAAAGTTCTGATGAAAAGGTTACTTTTTTCTTTTTCGAAAGTGAACCATCTAATTTTTAAAATTATATATGCAAGCAGACTTTTCAAAAAATTACACCACTTTTCAATTAAAAACTTATGGGGGAGTAAGTCTTATTAAAAAGTTCACAAGCTTCTTCATTAATAAATCAAGCTTAATTCAAATTCGCGCATTAGTAAAAAGAAAATTGCATCTTAGATCACAATTGAAAAATTATCAATGAATCATTATAAAATAGATTTTCCATTTATTAACTAACTCAAAGAATATAATACTGATTCAAATGTTGTTTTTAAAAAGAAATTTTAATATGCTTCGTTTTCGATTGTAAGTTTAAATAAAAAAAATAACTTTATAGCAGGAAGTTTCCACACATCCTCATTAAGCTATACACTTGACAACAATCTAAATTACAATAAATAGAGGCCAGACATAGGTCTAGATTTAGATTTATTTGTATTAAACAATTTGAACAAAATTTACATTTATAATCCATTAAGAAAATAGATTATCTTCTAACAGCTTAGGGGTGCACTATAACCCAGTAGCAGGCCTACTAATCCTGATCATAATATTGACCTAGATGATCTATCTCTAGTAGATCTAGATTCTATATTATAGATTTCTAGATCTAGTCTAGTTTCTAGTCTAGATTAGGCTATAGATTTAGTTCTGAATCTTTAGTCTAGACCTAAACCTAGCCTAGGATTGCTGCTTGGTCGTGCGGTTTGCGAGCTGGACTGTCGTTTGGATTTATCGATGGTCCCGGGTTCAAACCCTACCCACTCCCATACTGCGTCGTCCTGCGGGAGGTTTGGACTAGGAAGTAAACTATCTTCGACTCTCATGGAACATCGGAAACGTGTAAAACATTTTTAAAACATTTTCTAGATTTTACTTTTGAGTAAAAATCAATAAAAGTAGGTAATCAGCTCACTGTATTGGTCCAACAGAAAAAAAAAACTAGCAATAGTGTTCATTGGAACATTATTCAAGAAATTTGATGGGGAGGGATGATACCCTGAGCTACCTCACTAGCTGCCCCCCACACTGTATCGGGGTGTTTCCATGCTGATCTTAGGTGATTACTTAACGCTACTCTGCTCATTCCAGAAGATTTAGAAGAGTCTTATCAAAGACGACGTTTTGCACGGTTTTCTTTGATGTGAAAAATAACGCCAAATTTCTTTAAACGATCAAAGCAATGGTGAATTTGATGGGACCGCTTCTGAGTTTGTGTGATAACAGAAACTCTCTTTATAATCTTGTTTTTTTTTTTTTTTAAATGCTTGGGAAACAAAGAAGTTTTTTGTTTGTCTCAGTCTTCACAATATTTTAGACCATTCAAAGTTCTAATGCAACGGCAACTTTTTTTTTTTCTGAAAGCGAAAAATCTAATTTTAAAATCAGTTATGCAAGCATTTTTTTAAAGAGAAAAAGCTAATTAGTATGCATTATAAGTTAGACCTAAATTAAAACGAATACTAATCTTGTAAACTTTATTTTCGTAAGCTTTCTTTTGAATACGTAAATTCCTTCCTTTTTTTTTGAGCATCCGAATAAGAGATTGAGCCTTTTCAAAACAATTATAAGATTTCAGTTAGGCCAGGAGAGGCGCGGTAACGAGCTTGGCTTCCGAACCGAGGGTCCCGGGTTCGAATCCTGGTGAAGACTGGAATTTTCAACTTTGGAATCTTTGGGCGCATCTTAGTCCACTCAGCTCTAATGGGTACCTGACATTAGGTGGGTAAAAGTAAAGGCGGTAGGTAGTTGTGCTGGACACATGACACCCACGTTAACCTTAGGCCACAAAAAAACAGATGAACTTTACATCATCTGTCCTATAGACCACAAGGTCTGAAAGGGGAACTAGTTAGGCCAGGTTCACATCTAACTTTGCATTCACTTGCACTTATCCGATCTGCTGGACCGTTGGGGCACTACACAAGATCTGTCAACCTTCTTTCTCCATTCTTATCTCTCAATTGTCTTTGATATAATTTCATTTGGATGTTCTTTCTGAAAATATTGAAGCCTGCCTGGGTGGACCATTTCGGGGGCCGATTTTGAGTTTGTGTTTCCACTTAAACTGTCAAAGTAACCTTGTTTATTTCTAGACTCCTTTTAGCTTTCTGATGAATGTTTTACTCAATCAGCTGTGAAGAGTTTCTTTAAATCAGACTGGAATTGTGTTTCGAAACATTTAAAAATTAATTTTGTATGTTATCCATGTGTTGTAATTTTTTAAAATGGGTCTGTAGGATATTAGTTATGTAACAAATTAAATACAGCTAAATACAGAATCTCGTGAAACGCCAAATGAGCACTCGTTCGATTCACTAGCATTTATTTTTCTTGTAAATTGTCACAGTAAATGATTATTATCTTTTTTTTTTCAAAAATTCTCAAAAAAAATGAGACCTACATAATGTGTAGCTTCTATGGTAGAAAAAAAACATCCGGTTTAACGGTATTGAATTAATAAAATATTGTTTATGGACTGTCGTGTGACTGTCTCGTGCAGCCAAAAATCTTTAGAGCTCTTTATTACTAAAAAAATATTTGGTTAACAGCCCTCCCCCAATTCACCTTTACACATCCCATTTTTCCACCTGTCGTGTCAGCCCCAGACACCATGCACCGCCCCCTGTATAAGTACCAGTGCAAAGATTATTAACCTCAATTTGAGACTTGCAAAACTCAAGTTTAGAAACTATCGTGTAAGAAAAAAAACCATGAGGTGACCTAAAGGAAAGATAATAGAGTCTAAAGCACAGGCGTTCCACGGCGTTACAGAAATAAGACAGCTATTACCCCACTTTGTCATTTTCGTTAGGATTCACCAAACCGTAACTGTGAGTTTTCCTGGGTTATTTTTAGCAACGGAAGTGCTGATTACTGGAATCGGTCGTGACCTTTGACATGAGACATCCAAAGTGCACACTGCGCACATAAAAGGCGATAAAAAGGGGAGGGGGTGGAGAGACGAGGGAAGATATGAGACAGGAAAAGTTTGAGACAGGGGTGGGCACGGTGGTTCTTATTAACTTCCGCTACAACATAGTCTCCCACCCACCTTCCCTTTTCTTCAGTTTTATTTCCGCTGGATATATAAAAAAAAAAAATGTAACACTCAAGTTAATAAATTACAATATAATTTGCAGACAGGAAGGATTGATTTTTTTTTTAGATAACCAGTGTAACTTAGTGTGATGATGTCCAAGTCGTTATAAATAAATCAAACTATTCTGTCATGTATTCTAAAGAATGGCATTACTCTAGCCGAGTCTAGCCCTTCGAGTAACAGCGAACTCTTGTCATAATGAGACGTATGCATTTTCTAATATTCGAACTAGGACTGAAACTATTCGAAATACTTTTTTTTCTCAATATTTATTGTTTATTGTCTGTATTTCTGGTATCTATTTTCATAGGTTGCTAGCTGGCTCAAGAGGTTACATGATCTCCTAAATAATGAAAAAAACAAATGTAGACTAAACTGTTAATGTTATAATTGATGAATCATTTATAGAAAATAAACTAACAATGCGAATCTATCTATCAATCTATTGTCTGTCTGTCTGTCTATCTGTCTGTCTATCTATCTATCTATCTATCTATCTATCTGTTTATCTGTCTGTCTTTCTATCTATAAAGAGAGGGAGATGACAAGTCGAACAAACAACAACAACATACCTGTCAATCATTCCTTCTATGGACTACTTATGCATGCCCTATCATTCTTTCTCAAGTTTCTTTAACCACCTGAATATAAGTTATTCTCTTTTTTGTCCTGTCTTTATTTCTTTCTGTTGGACGTTAATGTTGTCTCCTCATGGAGCCTGACTATTAAAGGTCGATGAGATGGCATAACTGGCTTGGTTTCCTATCTAAACCTCTATTGAAGTATCGTCCCTCTGCTCCGGACTTGTCCAACTGGAAGAGCCCCAAGACCTACTACCCTTTAGAAAGTGAAGGCCAGTTTTAACCCTTCCAATCACAGATGTTCCCACAGGGGCGTCAAGAGATTTGGAACCCCTTATGTTGTAGGAACAGAATGCAGCATCACTTTTTACAGTCTTTTACGATATCGCCAAATCGATTTTTAAAGTCTTGAGATTGCGTAAAAACAAAATTCTTATGAAAGAAACTTGCTAAATAAATGTATGAAATCACAAAATTTAAGCACAACCGTATAATAAGGCTGTCTTCGAATCGGAAGATTAATGAGGAGTGCAATATTTCCAGTGGCTACGCAGCCCCAGCTGTGATCTACATATTTTGCCACACCCAGGGCAAGCAAAACCATTTTCCGCCGGTGGTCGTTTAAGATTTTCTTTTCGCCGTCTGCGTCTGTCTTCGGCACTGGATTTTCTTTTGGTCTCAAATGTGTATCCAGCGGCCTTTGTGAGTGACCCCCAGCTGTCTCACTCTGAAGCCACATGCTGCTAGGTGCTCTCTTCTATGACAACTAAGACAAGTTTGCGCCTAATCTGGTCATTAAACCGTATATTAGAGTATCAAAAGATCGTATGTTTGTTAGCCTTAAAACAAGGCCAACTTCACAAAACGAAAGGATAATTTTGTTTTCTTTTTGGAAGATTTTTTTTTTACAAATGTTTTGGACGGACTACATCAACTCCAAAGTTCTTAAAGTAAAATTAGAATCTGGAAATTTCTAAGACAATTATAGATCTGATGTTGAGTGTCAAATAGATCTAGTTCATGAAGTAGACCAAAGATTTTAGTGCATCGAAGAGTAAATAGAGAGTTGAGTGACATTGATATTCATTATGCATGTTAGTAATCAGACTCTCCAAAGGTTGAAAGATACTTGCGTTATTTCAGTGACAAATGTTTGGACTGAGAGATCTGCGAAGAACTGAACACACATAAAGATCGTGGTAATATATCTCTATATATAGCCTTGGAAAATTGTTAGAGAGGAAATTCCAACTTCTGGTCAAAGAGAAAAAAAAAAAGAAAAGAAACTTTGTAGAAAATAAGGCACCTCATATGGCACCTCATCAAATGATCACAAAGATTTTCTAGCCAACCTGATTGGAAAGTTGTAGGACAAAAGGAATAAAGAAACTATTTCCAACCGTATGTAAATAGGCCATCACCTCATCTATTCCCGAGACAGGGAAACCAAAGTAAAAATATCACATGTTCATAAAAATACAACACCTGCGGTATCAGTTTGTCACTCTGTCTCTACTCTCTTATCGTATCTTATCTTATATATTACTGATATATATATTGATATAGGTATCGATAGATATATATCGATATATATATATTGTTATAACTCTGTCTATAACTCTGTTTACCTAACACAAAATGTAAAAGTGAAGCCCTTGAATTGGTTACAAATACAGGTGATATTTATGACAGGAACGCGCGCTATCTAGATGGCAGTGTGTTGCAAGTAGAAGGCCAAATAGTGCTAAAATTGTGTCGCAAGCAAAAGGAGGACTAAACTCGTTAGGGAAGGAGCAGTTACCTGGTGAGGACTGTGGCTGCACAAACAGTGGTGATGGAGGCGCTGGGGATTGGAGCGCCGTCTGTGATTGTGTTGTGGGCAAGTCTGGCGGGGATGACTTTCAGGGCGAGAAACGTGACAGCGATTGCTGCGACGATCTCAATGGGTGTTGTTTTGTGTACCTGTGATGTCGTGTGAATAAACGTCTATGTCTCGTTGATTTGCCTCACTTAAGTTATTACAATATATATATATAAATATATATATATATATATATATATATAGATATATATAGATATATAGATAGATAGATAGATAGATAGATAGATAGATAGATAGATAGATGAAATATAAATTCGCTGAACCTTGCAATACTACATTTTATTTTTTTTATTTTTTTACCAAAAAGTCTCTTTGTTCTACTTCTGCTGAACCATATTATTACAGTTTGTCACCTAGTATGAACTTCAAGATAAGACATAGGAAAGGTTGACGAAATATTTAAATATCCAAGAGCACTGTACTTTGTTCAGATGGTCAACGAATATAAATCACACAACAGAGACATTTCTCGTGCTTTATTACAAGAATTCGAGATGCTCTCCCAGCCAGATGGGATTGAAGCGAAGGTCCAGACCGTGTGATTGTCAAAAGAGTTGAGTCGAAGGCTCTTCCAACTCTAGACGTGTAAGCCTGCTTGAACAAACGTTCTGTCAGGAAGAGGTCCAAGTCAATGTTTATGTATGACATTACTCTTTCAGATATATCTGGTACGCATGGACAAGAGGCCGAGCACGCCGGGAACCCCCGCCATTTGCCTATGTTTTACCAAGCAAACCGTACAGGACTCGCCATTAGTGTAACGGTCTCTTGAGGAACGGCGCATGGATTATTGACATTTAATTCCGCATTGTGCAATGGAAAAGCTCTCGCATTCCCTTAGACACTCCCACGGGAGTTTTGTTTTGCTATTCATTTAACCAAACTGGGAGATAAGCCTGGTTGTTCAACGTTGGCTATTCGTTTTGTATGAGTGTTTTTTTTAAACAACTTTTTTGTAGTGCAACTTTATGCTTATACCATGTTCAGAGCAATGGTCCAATCCCATTTCTGGGAGGTTTTACGGGCTGCCTTTAGGCGCTCAGTCAACAAAACTCTGCTCGAGTCGAGAGTCAAACCTCGAGCTCCCTTAATAGGTAGTCAAGCCAAGTTCAAGCGTACTTTGTCTTTCTGCAATATATCCCACCAGAGTGTATCAGCGGAGTATCCTATGTACATACACTGATAACTAAAAAAAAATAAAAAAATAATTCATTGCGATATAGTTTACTTATTTGTCAAATTATCCCTCCCCTCCCATTATAACAATTAGAAAAGCAAAGTTACAATTACTAAATTTCATGAAATAAAATAAAATAAATAAAATAACTAAGCAAAACTGTAGTTACCATTTTCTACCAGTCGCTTGGTTCTATTCCATTTATAAAGTTAAGTGAATTGCTGAATTCTGAATAAAAGAGTAACATGATCATGCACTAGAGATACCTAGCGATATGCAATTTTTGTTTAGTTTTAAATACAGGAAATAATGCTTGGCGATAAAAAACAAATTCTCCCCAACTCTCCCCCCTTCGAAAAAAAAAATGCATGCCCATGCATACGATGCTGATGTGTAGTTCAAGGATAAGATTCTTGATGTGTGCTGTCAAAACTATTGCTAAGTCTAAACAGTATAACAAAATTAAAAAAAGAAACATTTCTTTAAACTCTCATATAATTAAAAACAACAATGTTTGAACTAAATACAATAAATGAATGCGTGAAGCTAGACTTCGACATTGAATATCAACTAGTACACCTTAGTATGTTGTACAAATTATTGCTCATTTCTTTTTCATTTAGTTTGCAACTGTGAAGTTCAATCTAGCGTCCTTGAGAGTGTGAAAATTTTCATGAAAATCTCCAATATCTGTGCACTCAAATATGAAATTGTTTTTTATTTCAATTTTTTTATTTTTGTTCCCCCTGAGGTCTTGCCTAAAAATAAAACCATTTCACAAAGTTATTTGACTATCTGTTCTCTTTGTCCAGTTCTTGGATACCTAACAATTAATGCGCCATTTAAACTTCCTTTTCAGTTTTGTAACATGATATTTTTTAAATTACATAATATTTAATTTCCTGCTTAGTTTTTTTTAAACACTAAATAAACATAAATGCCCCAATTTTTATGGAACTTTCTTTTTTTTTTTTTTTTTTTTTTATTACAAAAAAAATAGTCAAAGAATAAAACATTCTGGCTGTGAATAAAATTAATATTAAAAATCAGATTTGTATGCTATGGCTAAAAATTTCAGTGAGTTCTCCAAGACATGATTCAGTCAAAATGTGTGACCAAATAATTAGAGGAACTGCGAACTGTAACGTATCCCCTATTCAAATATTCAGAACATATACATCGTAAATTAAAGGTAACCAGGTTACAAAATAAATAGTTTTTGTGAAAACACAAACTCAAAATCGCCCCCTGAGATGGCTGACTCACGCAGGTAAAAAAAGGCAAGTTTCAATATTTTCTGCAAGAATATCAGAAGTCATGAGCTTCAATTCATCAACAACCACAATCCTATCTTCGTCTATAGAAAAAGACGTGTGCGTGTCTAAAGTGTTACCATGTATTGTTGTATTGATAGTCCGAGTGAAGACCTGATACCATACGGTGCAGAGATATATTAACTGTAGTATTTCCAATTTTAAAGTGAATATCCATATGTATGCAATGAACTGATTGTTATGTAGATATGGTTCAATGTGAGCCTGGTCAAACAGATGTATCTAATAAATGTTTTTTTCTAACGGCCATGGTTTCATGGTTTCAATTAAGAAACCTTTCTCTTTGATTATATAGTTCGTCCATGATGACCACTTTGTCATCCAGGGGGCTGATGGCTTTGCACTGGGGTTATTTGCCTCCTTATGTGGCTGGTGAGACCTATGTAAGCCCGGAATGTTCGACTGCACACTGGGCAGGTTATTCCAGCTGGAGCTAGTGTCATTTGCCTTGCTTTTCTTCTCTGGCGTTTTTCTTCTGGCAGCGTTGTTTTTTTTTTCCTCATCCACCTGTGCGCCAGTTTTAACAGCTCGACGACATGATGCTCTGTCATGTGCCTCTGTTTCCCAGTTGGCTGGGTCTATACTAAACGCCTTCAGAGAAGCTTTAAGGGTGTTGATGTACTGTTTTCTTTGACCGCCTTGCGAGCGCTTTCCTTTGATTCAGTACTGTAAAGAATCCCTAGTTTGTACTTCTCTTATACAAGTTAAATACTGCTTCTGAAACTTTGTTTAAAGTGTATTCGACTAAATATTACATACTAAATGCAATCTTTCTCTTAACAAATATTTGTAATCAATTTCTTTAAAATTGTATCACCTTGTATAACACACAAAAATAACAACAAAAAAAAAATTAGTTTAAAAATTATATAAAGAGTTTTAAAATTATTTTTTTCGACTTTACCCTACCGCTTACACACATGGGTAACACAAACTCCTTTATTTTATTTAAATAGTGAATAGATCTAGTAGTAAAAAAAATGGTGTAGTTTTATGAAAAAACTATTTGCATATTTACAAATGTCTAGATTCTATAGCATTGACGCCCAAACGTCTGTGCACCTGGGGGCCACAACCTTTTCTGAAACATGTGACGGGCTGCCTCACGCCCAAAATAATCGTCTGTTTAGTCGCCAGGCAGTTTTATTGAGGGGCCGGAAAGTATTTGATAATGGGTGAGATGACTAGCGCTTTGTGTTAGGCTTGTTAGTTGTAAGTTCAGATAGATAGGTAGATAGATAGATAGATAGATAGATAGATAGATAGATAGATAGATAGATAGATAGATAGATAGGTAGATAGAGATAAATAGATATAGATAGATAGATATAGATATATAGGTAGATAGATAGGTAGATAGATAGATAGATAGATAGATAGATAGATAGGTAGATAAATAGATAAAAAGATGAATAGATAGATAGATAGATAAATAGCTAGATAGATAGATAGATAGATAGATAGATAGATAGATAGATAGATAGATAAATAGCTAGCTAGATAGATAGATAGAAAGATAGATAGATAGATAGATAGATAGATAGATAGATAGATAGATAGATAGATAGATAGAAAGATAGATAGATAGATAGATAGATAGATAGAAAGATAGATAGATAGATAGATAGATAGATAGATAGATAGATAGATAGATAGATAGATAGATAGATAGATAGATAGATAGATAGATAGATAGATAGATAGATAGAAAGATAGATCAGTACTGGACTATATATCTAACTGTAAGTGTGACACGCTGAAGCTCTTAGTATATATTGAGCACCCATAAATGTATTTATTTACCAATCTCTATGTCTATTTGTGGAAAAGAAACAATTTTTTTCTTATTTGAAATAGTTTGTTTTAAGCTACTCTCCAGAACAGGACGCGAATTTCTTTCTAATAACAATACCTGTGAGAGATTCGAGGGAGAGTCCTTCCTGTATAGTAATCACAAGCAAGTTTTAATAACATTAAACTTCAACACTTTATAACACTCTTGAAATTGGTATGCACTGCTTTTCCTAAGATTAGAGAATTGTAGTAAAAAAAAATTTATATCGCAGTATTTTGACTAAACCAAAGCGCCCATCAGAATAGTATTGCTTGTAATATTTTAGTGACTAGTTTTATTAGTCCTATTCTTTTCTTTGTAAAGTTCATTTGAAGTTTTTTGGAAACCTTCTATTTTATTTGAGAAAATTAAAGACTATTCCATTATAGTGTATCTTTTCGTGTTTGGCTATCATAAGCAAATCGTAACACAAGGATTCTATACTTATGTGAATTACATTGAGTGGAAAGCAATTAAAGCCAAACATCTAAATACCTGACTTCCAATAGAAAAATTGCTTTATTTTTAAATAATACACTTTAATGTGCACTCCAAATTTGATTCAGTTTGTATTTGTCGTGTTGAATTAAATCTGTGCCGATAAAAATTGCGCATGAGTTTATGAAAGACATTAAGATCCAGATTGACAAACTTGTAAAGCACCTTCTTATTCGAGTTCAGAAAACTTTGTCTTGTGACCATTGTGAAAGGTAAGGATATTTTCTTCAACGTTTTAACACTGCATCCATATCTCTTATTTAATAAGTAAATTAAACTATAACTAACTAACACTGAGGATACATTTGGTTCATATCCTAGCTCAAAAAATAAATTTTCATGTACTTCGCGGAGTGTGACAAGTGGTCCTGGTGTACAATAGTGAAGTTTTGAGTGACAATTTTTGTGTTTTCTGTGTGTGTGTTTTTTTTAAAGCTTTTAATCAACTTACACTGTCTGTCTTTATGTCTGTCTGTCTGGTAAAAAGTTTGAACAAGTTATTTCTCGCACATCTATTCTCGAATATAAATTTAAAATTTGCACTATTATTAATTGTCGTAGGCAATACATGAGTCAATAAAAAAAATTAATCGATTAGTCAATTATCTACTTATTATTTAAAATTTTGTTTGATATCGACACGAGAAATTATTCCTTCAGTACTCACAGATCTGGTCTGTTTTTCTCCCCTTAAATAACTGTACACGTTATTTCTCCCAGACCCATTCTCGGATCAACTTGAAACCTTAAACAATTATTTACTGTACCTAACATAACAACAACCAATTAAGAAATCAACCAATGAGTTAATTAATTATTGGTGATTAATTATTTTGTGTGATACAGAAAAAAGGAAAATAACTTTTACACTCCTTAGTGATTTAGTTGTCTGTGCAGAGCTCTTCGCCCTAGATAAGCTTTCATGATTTTTTTTTTAAAGATTTTTTAAAAATCGTTTTCTTGTTCCTAAATTCATACTAATTGGTCTTCAATACAAACATAAAAAAACAAGGTTAATTATTTAATTACGTTACCTGGATGGCGAAGTTTGAAGGCGTGAAAAATACAAATTTAAGAAAGGAAATAAATACTGATTGAGCCCTACTATGTGTATAAACATTTGTTTTAATCTACCACTAACCAGTTATCCCTGCATAGAATATACTACAGTGTTATACTTGTATTGCAGCTATAATAGTGTTACAATGAACACCAAATATGTATCATTGGAGCAGCGGTGGCTGAGCGGTAAGCACTTTACTTCCGAACAGAAGTCCAGGGTTCGAATCCTGGTGACGGCTGGGATTTTTAAATTCGGGATCTTTGTGCTCCTCTGAGTCCCACCTCTAATGGGTACCTGACATTAGATGGGGCAGTAAAGTCGGTAGGTCGTTGTGCTGGCCATTTGAGTCACTCGTTAACCGTTGGCCACAGAAAAAAATGACCTTTATATCATCTGCCCTATAGATCACAAGGTCTGAAAGAGGATCTTTACTTTTTTTTAAATATGTATTATAGCTAAAATGAAGTGGGAACACCTAACATGTTATGTCATGAAAAACTAACCAAAAAAAAACATGGTTTTACATTCAATAAGTCAGCGCTTAATTAAATCTATTTACAACATACGTAGCAGATTTGGTACAGTCAGGTACAGATAACAAATATGAAGAAATGTTCTTTGCTTGCTCGGCCTCGCCTCTAGCCCCAGCGTCTAGTGAATCGAACCATCTGTAATAAGTATGTAACAATTGAGACATTGACTTGGTTCTTTAACTTATCTTCTGTGGACAATAAGGAAGAAGTAGAAGAATCAGACTAAAGTCACTTGATTTCATAAGCTTCCTCAAGAAAGAATTATGAATATCAAAAAAGGAAAAGAGTTTTCATACAGAACAATTCAGAGAGCTGCTTTTTCGAGGGTGTATTGATTCCGTCTTGACTTGAGACTCAAAGTTTCTCTCACCCAAAAGTAGACTCAATGTGAGACCAAAAAAAGTTGCAAATATGTTCAACCATTTTTGTGACTACCGCAAAATACATGATGTGCTAATATATCTCTTCATTTCTAAATGCAAATGGTAGTAATTGTAACTTTACAATGTTCTATTTTTAATATAGTAATCGGTAATTATTACTTATGAATCCAACACCGAGAACCCTTACTTTTCGAAAGCTTTACCCCTATAAGCGGACCCCAGAAAGCTTTACCCCTATAAGCGGTCCCAAAAAGGGGAATAGCCCTAACCGTACGTCATTCCGCCCGTCCCGTTAAGATCTCATAAACTATAAAAATGTTTTCGAAATCCGATCTGATGATATTTTAGATCTTTTAAAATTTTGATGCTACGTTCTTCTTTACTGAAAGCGAAAAAATTCATTTTTTAAATCAACAATGCAAGCAGTTTTTTCTTAAAATACACACTAATACAAACTAATCACCATTTATAGTAATAAACAAGGGAAAACTACTTACTAAGAGAGAACAAAACACCGCATATTTATGTAATGAAAGATTGGCCCTTTACAAAACAATTAAATCAAACAGATAATGATTCAATAACATCAGTTAGGCCAGGTTCAAATATAACCATATCTCCATAACTATCAGTTCATTGAATACTTATGAATATTAACAAAGTAATAATAATAACATTTATAAATTTCTGTATCCTGTTGTATCAATTTTATGGAGTGTTTGTGTGTTTGTTTGTTTCTTTGGTGACAGTGGGAAGAAGTAAGGGATTTGTTCTGAATGACGCAGGATATGTGGCATTGTCATCAGCGATCTTAAAATGGAGACGACTCCAGATCGTGAGACCTAAAAGAAGTGTTATTGTAGCTAGTTAGATTGTGTTCAGAATACCATTTATAAAGTCTAAAGTCTACTACATTGACTTCATTTGATCTCTAGTTGAGTTTCTTTATATTGTAATAAAAGTTATATTTAATTTTTTTTTGACAAAACAAAAGTTGTTCAAGTTATTTCAAGCTTTACAAGTTAAAATATACAAACGCCTAATGCGGTTTAGATTGTCTACTAGCAGTTTGGTGCTACAAGTCAACGACTATCAACAACACAAAGTCGTTAGTCGAACTATCACTATAACAGTATTTTGGTTACACTTTTGACACACTCAAGTCTCTTATTTTTGTATCGGGGTTGTAGTTGCTGATAGCTTGTAGTTCATAGTTTCTGATATTCTTTCTAAAATATAAAAAAACTGACATTTTACCTGCCTAAAGCATAAAAGTATCGGTAGCAGCAGCGGTGTCAACGGGTTGGTGTCACCTGACAAAAAAGATAAGTTTAAATGCTATGACGCAGAAGGTCCCCGCGGCCTTGACCCTTTCATGGTGTCTCAGTTTCCTATCGTTTAAAGAGGCACACGTTTTACCTTGAGGCAATTTCCCCCGTGGACTATTTTTAGACGTCAAGCCGAAGTACTAGGTCACTTGCAGAAGTCCCCAATGCTAGCGATGATAAGCCAAATGTGAGCCCTTTCTCCCTTCCTTTCAAACCTTGATAGTTTAATTTGAAAACAAAAATAACCCACTGCTAGTACAGTTAGTATCTTAAAAAAGGAAGTTTTAGATCCATCAATACAATAGACATGTTCTATTTTGTGTTATCTTTAAAGGGAGATGCCATCAATGCAATAGGCATGTTCTATTTTGTGTTATCTTTAAAGGGAGATGCCATCATACAATAGACATTTCTATTTTGTGTTATCTATAAAGGGAGATGCCATCATACAATAGACATTTCTATTTTGTGTTATCTATAAAGGGAGATGCCACCAATACAATAGACATTTCTATTTTGTGTTATCTATAAAGGGAGATGCCACCAATACAATAGACATTTCTATTTTGTGTTATCTATAAAGGGAGATGCCACCAATACAAGAATTTACATTTGAGTTGGTAGTAGTAGAACAGTGGAAACTCTTAGACAGTTCCGCTTTACTGTGATTTTGATAATTTTAGTAATATATGTGTATGTCTGTTTCTTAATCAATATAAGCAATATAGTGAACTAGCCTATCGCTTTAGTTAACATATATAACAAATTTAAAAAATAAAAAAAATGCAAGTTTTTCTGAATGGACTTCTATGACAAGCACTGTTAAGTTCTACTGGATAGGGCCATAGGGCAGTATTGATAAGTTGTATTAAATAGGTCCATAAGACAAGTATTGATGTGTAAGTTCTACTGGACAGTTCAATATGATACGTATTGATAAGTTCTAGTTAACATTTCAAGAGAGACAGTGAGAGAGAACGAGAGAGAGCTGATGAAGAGATAAACAGGGAGAGTGAGAGAGAATGAGAGAGAACTGAGGAAAAAAGAAACAGGGAGACAGAACGAGAGAGAATAAAAAGAGATGGAGCGAGAGAAATATGATGTGTGGTGGTATTCAGTAGACACCATACTATAATGTTATAATCTCATTAACATTAATGACATTTTCTAACATACTCATCTTTCTGTATACATCGGATATAGTCTACTGTCTACACAATCACACAGTACACATATACATGGTAAATATAAGCATGGCCTGGTTTTGTCTCTGGCAGGTTATACGCTTTGAACTGTCGTCTCGATGGTCTTGGGTTCGAACTCTGTCCGCGCAACCATCCCCCGTCCGGTCGTCTTGAGGGTGGTTCAATTCTGAAGAAACATCTGAAACATTTAAAAGAAAGAAGGGGAAACAATTTGATCAGGCCTGAAATAAGTAATGATTAAACACTAAAATTGTCATGATTAAGCAGCTTTGTCTTTCATGATTTCATTAATAAATGTATACATGTTAATAGTTAAAAGTATGCATGTTGGTAGTTAAATGTATGCATGTTGGTAGTTAAATGTAAACATGTTGGTAGTTAAATGTATGCATGTTGGTAGTTAAATGTAAACATGTTAATAGTTAAATGTATACATGTTAATAGTTAAATGTATGCATGTTGGTAGTTAAATGTATGCATGTTGATAGTTAAGTGTATACATGTTGGTAGTTAAATGTATGCATGTTGATAGTTAAGTGTATACATGTTGGTAGTTAAATGTATGCATGTTGGTAGTTAAATGTATTTATGTTAACAGTTAAATGTATGCATGTTTGTAGTTAAATGTATGCATGTTGGTAGTTAAATGTATTTATGTTAACAGTTAAATGTATGCATGTTGGTAGTTAAATGTATGCATGTTGGTAGTTAAATGTATTTATGTTAACAGTTAAATGTATGCATTTTGGTAGTTAAATGTATTTATGTTAACAGTTAAATGTATGCATGTTTGTAGGATTTTCAGCAATTCAGCCTTATTTTTTTACATTTTAAACATTATTTTGGTGTAACAGTTCTATGGGACCACTTTGCCCAAGTGTTAAACTTTAATGTAATCTAAAGCAGCTTCAAGTAGATCGCTGTTGTAGATAGGACCCCTTAGAGCGACTCTGGTTCTTCCAGCCGTTAATGAACTATTCGTAAATGAGGCAAAGCATCTTGATAAACAGTGACGATATTATTTGTATAAAGGATCCGTACTTACCTTCTTAACTACACAACTAAATGATCAAGGGTAATCATTCGAGACGAAATGACCAGTGCTAATCATTCGATGCTAAATGACCATTGGTAATCATTCAAGACTAAATAATCAGTAGTAATATTTCGAAACTAAATGACCAGTGGTAATGATTCGAGATTAAATGAAAATATTATAAAGTAAGTAAAGTTAGCCCTTTCAGATGTCGCTAGCTCTGATGGCAGATGATGTAAAGTGCCTCTGTTTCGTTGACCGACGCTTAACGAGGGTGTCTTGTGGCCAGCATCACGATCAGCTACGATCAGCTACGATCAGCTACGATCAGCTACGATCAGTGATAAAGTTGCACTTTTGTTTCGTTTAAAAAAAAAGTGCTTTTCATAGGTTTTAGTTTTTTTTTATGAAAAACACACACGTGCTTTTTTTTTTTTTTTAACCAGGCTAGACAAGATCAATTTAACCTTGGTCTGGCCTATCTGGGAGAGGTACGATTTAATGACGAATTAGCTTAGCCATATGAGCGCGTGAACGTACGTACGTGTATTTCTAATTAGTCAAATGTCACTTTTGTCAGTTCGAAATAGAAACAAAAATAACTGACCATCACGACAGGTGACAACACAAACAACGCAGGGGGCGACAATTGAAAAGTCGGGACTTGGGAATGAAGAGAAGCAGCATATGCAGTCGTGACGAGCTTTCCGCGTTTTTAGACCAATGACCATTCGATCCCGTGGCACGTGATCTATTACGTCACACGTATTCAGCTTTCACGTGCCAGTGTATCTGCAGCTCTGGATAAATTAATTACTGCTGACATTCAGAGCTGTACACAACGCGCGAATGACTAACAACGGAAAACTTCCATGTATGTCCAGGTCTGAATGTCCTTGGTCGACAGGCTAGCTGTGCAAACTATGTTTTGTTTATATATTTATATCTGCCCTCCTGTGGCTTCAGGGTCGTTCATAATCATTTGAATACATTAACATCTTAAACTTGGTCCTTACCTGTAACTAGCAAGCATCTGTCTCTTACTGTAATAAGAACTATTTAATTAATGCACAGGTTTACAAGGCGGTAGGATTGTCAAAAAAGTTCACATATTTGATAGAAGGATTGTCAACACGGTCGCATATCTGATTCAATGATTGTCAATACGTTTACAGAGCTGATAGAATATGTGTTTGTGAATATGTTGACATGTCTGAGAGAAGAATTGTTAAAACCTTTTTTAGATAGGGTACGCGACGATTTTTTTTTTGTTCTTGGCGAGAGCCGTTTTAGCGCAACAGTCTCGGCACGATCCGTTTCAGCGTAGCCGTCTTGGTGTTACCGTTTTGGCGCAGCCGTCTTGGGGCGATCCGTTTTAGCGCAGCCGTCTTGGGGCGATCCGTTTTAGCGCAGCCGTCTTGGCGCGAGCCGTTTTGGCGCAGCCGTCTTGGCGTGAAGGCTGACTATCATATATTTACGAAATACCACCGACTGATTATTACGTCAAATGTTAAACTGTCGTATGTAGCCGCATAAAAGTTCGTACAAAGGTTTCTTTTACCTCCTAGATGCTTACTACAGATGATCTTTGACGAAATCGAAACCTTGGGACCTCAAGCTTTCTATTAAACCTTTGTGTTTTGTTTTTGGTAATTCTGCAAAAAGGCCGCAGTATTTTTAAAGCAATATGTTTCTTGTTCCCTAAATCTAGTTCTTTTGAATATACTTTACGTCATTTCCGCTCTACCTTTTAGACGCGGTCTCAATAAAATAAATAAATAAACAATCATAATAGCATTATAAGGTAGATCTGGAGGTTTGGAGTCTTTTTCTTTTTTTTTCGAGAGAGAGAGAGAGAAAGAGAGTGAGGGAGAGAAAGAAGAGAGAGAGAGAGGGAGAGAGAGAGAAAGAGAGCACGTAAGGGAACTTTGTAACACTCTTTAAAAAAAATCTAATTCTAATAGCTATGAAAAGATAATTTATTGTCATTTCGCTGCATTCAAATTGGGTCAAAAAATGATTACAATTAATAAAACTGAGTTGATATTGGTTTTTATTTAGCAAAAAAAAAACAACCCATTCCTGTGTAAATGTAGAAATGTAGACTGGTCGTGTTCTATGTGCTCAGGACATATCGTCTTGAATGTAGACTGGTCGTGTTCTATGTGCTCAGGACATATCGTCTTGAATGTAGACTGGTCGTGTTCTATGTGCTCAGGACATGTCGTCTTGAATGTAGACTGGAAGGTGTTCTATGTGCTCATGACATGTCGTCTTGAATGTAGACTGGTCGTGTTCTATGTGCTCAGGACATGTCGTCTTGAATGTAGACTGGAAGGTGTTCTATGTGCTCATGACATGTCGTCTTGAATGTAGACTGGTCGTGTTCTATGCGCTCAGGACATGTCTTGAATGTAGACTGGAAGGTGTTCTATGTGCTCAGGACCTGTCGTCTTGAATGTAGACTGGTCGTGTTCTATGTGCTCAGGACATGTCGTCTTGATGGTCTATGCTCGCCATATCCCCTGCTGTCCTGTAGGAGGTTTTGACACACGATGAAATGTCTGTTTTTTACTTAAAACTATGATATTGACATTCTTACACACTGAAGAGGGGGGTGGGAAGAATTATTTGGAAGAAGGTTTCCGTGCTGACTTTTCAAAACATTTTTTTTTTTAATTTGCTCGAGTCTGGATTACATTCCGAGCCTCCATGATGGAAAGCTGATGTGTTTGCTACTGAGATATTCTAGTGCTTTAACAAAAAGTAGAAGGTTTATAATAGTTTAAAATGGTTAGCGAACGACTTAATTCTCTACACAAGCCTTATCTCCCCCTTACTTAGTACATTTTATAAAGAGAAGAAAATTAGTTAATGACTCCTAATTGATTAATTGATTTTTTT
Organism: Biomphalaria sudanica; assembly: GCA_036873155.1. Classification (NCBI taxonomy): domain Eukaryota; kingdom Metazoa; phylum Mollusca; class Gastropoda; family Planorbidae; genus Biomphalaria; species Biomphalaria sudanica. Next base: position 558,235 of record JAZGLO010001033.1, read on the forward strand.
AAATTGATTCAAGTGTGTTATCTCAATGAATAATTGTGCAAAGTTTTAATTTCATTCGAGAATGGAAAGTGGGAGAAATAACGTGTGCACAAGATTCTACACAGACAGACAGACAGACGAAGTGACTTGATATAAGCTTTGTCTAAAGAATTAAACAGGATGTGAACGTGTTGATTTAGTCATTGAGTCAGCCTGTTATTTAACAATGACCTAACTCAGGCAGTCGAATAAATAACTATACTATAGTCACGTGATCATGTTAGTCACTAAGTCATGAGTGTTATTCATTCGAATCAAGTCGAACTAAACCGTTTGTTGAACGTTACAAATGTGATACATTGCCTAGGCTTCTTTCTCTTCTACTTCATCAAGCCATGTTGCTGGCTACTGTGAGCCCTTTTTGCTTTAACTACCGAGAGAGAGAGAGAGATATGAGAGAAAGAAAGAAAAAGAAAGAGAGAGAGAGAGAGAGAAAAAGAGAGAGAGAAAGAGAGATTTAAAGATGGAAAGATATCTTTCAGAATGGGAGAAATAGAGAGATGATGGGGACGTGACAAACAAAGAACAGGTGAAAAGGGAGATAATTATCTCACTTTCACATGTCCTAAAGCTAGTTGGGGCTGTTCAAGTATCACATATGATCTGCCACCAAGCTCTCACAAGTTTTCTTCATTAAATCCAATAAAACGAATCATATCAATGACTTTTTATAGCTCTAGAAATTCAATTACTTCGAAATATAAAAAAAACAACTGACAAAATGTTACACAGAAATATTTTAGAAGACACCATTCACAAACACACACACAAAAACTCACACATAAAAATAGTTATTCTAAAAATCCCACAACTATTCACTTTCCGAGAAATATTACATTTTCTCTTTTACTTTAAGAGCGAGTATCACATCAGTGCATCACTTATCATTTCTATCACTGAATGGGTCCACCACTTAGAACACACTTTAGCATCTACTCACTTACAAACATTTGCAGTGGATCTCCATTCTCTGGTACTTGTCATCATGGGAACAAGAACTGAGACATGTTTAGTAGCAGCTTTTGGGGCGATCTTTTAGAAGCAATAAGTCTTTATACCAAAAGCTTCATGCAAATCCTGCTACAAAGCCTTCAGCAAAACTTCCTGGGAAGCCATCTTCAAAACAGCTGCAACTTTCTGCAAAATCCGCTACTAACGTCCTGCAAATTCTTCTTCAAGGCCTATTTTAAATTTTACTACATAACCTCCAGAAAAGCCTCTTTCAAAGCCTTCAGCGAATCTTCCCACATAGCCTCTTGCAAAACCCCCATCAAAGCCTTTAGCTAATCTTCCCGCAAAGCCCCCATCATAGCCTTGCAAACTCCTCTTGAAAACATTTAACAAATTTGTCTGCTTAGCATCTTTCAATGCCTTCTTCGAAGTCTTATGCAAACTTTCCTGCTTAACCTCCTCCAAAGCCTCTGCAAAGCCTCCTCCAAAGCCTCTGCAAAGCCTCCTCCAAAACCTTTAGCAAATCGTCTCGCATAGTCTCATGCAAGGTCCCCTTGAAAGCATTCAGCAAAGCCTTCTTCAAAGTGTTCAGCCAAATTTCCTCCATAGCCTCCTGCAAAGCCCCTTTAAAAGCCTCCTTCAAATCAGAACACTATGAGGGTGTCCGGTCAATATTGGAAACAAAAATAGTATTATGTATTGATAGCTCTGCGTAACCTTATGTGTATCTTTAAATCCTATGAGTTTGTAATACCTTTTCTTCAGATCGCCATGTTAAGTTCTTCTACTGTAGAAGCGTAGGCTATTTCTCAGAACATGATCAAGGTGATTCTACTATATTTGGATAGTTCTGTATTATCTTCATTGATATTTTAACTTTCTTTCCATCTTGTCATCCCATCATTCCTTTGCTTCAAAACACTATTTTATGTTCTTCATTTGTGGAAACTTACTCAACTTTCATGATTGTCAGTCACCGCCATTTTGTAGAGTAGTTCACAAATTTCACTAGTGGAAACTTCACATCTAAATTTTTCAACCGTTTTTCCCGTAGCCTAACCCTAACCCTAACCCTAACCCTAACTTTAGCAATCCCCAATTACGCCAGAAATTTACAGCCAAATATCTAAACTGATTGATGCGAATATATTTGGGCGTAGTGCACAGCTATTCTGGAAATCGACTGGACTATTGGGAATTGGCCAGACTCAGTATGATATTCAAATTAATGTAGACTCTTTGTCATAATCAACACACTAAAACGTGAGAACTGTTAATTGTTAGTACGAGTTGAATATCACTTATGTCGTAGAGAAACAATTGTAACAAGGTTTATTGACAGTCCTCGTGTCACAAACCTTTTTTTTTTCACTACACACTGTGCTCTGATCTATAGTAAATATCTGTATCTATATATCTGATCAGGACACAACAGGAAATGAAATGAAGAAGTCTATCTTTAGTAAAGCATCCATTATAGAACTACTATCGCTGACTGCTAAACCTAGACTATCCATTTTAGAAGACCTGAACACTGACTTGCGACGTCGCAACTTGTGGGCAGTTTAGACACATAGATCTTTGTCACGTGACACGTTGGGTAGAGCGAGAATGTTCCAGATAGTTTTAAGATGGCGGTAAAACCAGAACAAAGTGAAATGATGGATTACAGACAAATTGTCTAGAAGATTTTGGTGGATCCTCTTTACGGTCAAAGATGGATTCTATTATGGTTTTTAAAGTAAATTCTTTTTGGGTTCAATGCTCGATTCTCTTTGACTTTTAGGGGAGATAATCTTTGAGTTTGAACGAAGAATTCAAAGACTTATGTCGTTGTCTTCCTTAAAGTAATTTCGTTTTCCTGAAAACTTAACTAATTAGTCAAATGTCCTCTTGTGTATCAGGAATATACTTTGCATAATTAATATTCAGAGAACAAAGTATTCGTTTAAAACTGTTGATGACAGAAGTTACGAGTTCCCGACCCCCAATGTCAACTTTCCATTACCTAGACTGCCGTGCAGTTGAAACAGATACATTTTCATTTATTCAGCTATACATTAGGAAAGTGTTACCGAGTTAATCTCTTGTTTCACAGATGGTTTGTTCACTTTACTTTATGGAATGGCTGTTTCTTTCAAAAAAAGAGGTTGTGGTCTTTATATCTGAGAAAGTTGACGTACTTTTCCTTTAAAGTAGACTCAGTGAACCCTACATCCGGCCCTGTACTTCCCTTGTCAAATATCAAATAACGTAACACTCCTGGAATGCGCTTACAAAAAACAAAATACAAAGGAGGAGAAGTATGGCAAGTCTGTTTCTTTTTCTATTTACACGAACAAAACTTTTTTTTTTAACTTTTAGTCCGAACTGTAGAATCGTACCTCACTTTGTAATGCAGAATTTTACCTCTTCTCGTCATATTGAAACTTACCTTCTCTCGTCATAGAATTATACCTCCTCTCGTCATATTGAATCATACCTCCTCAAGTCATAGAATTATATCTCCTCTCGTCATAGATATATTTCTGCACTCGTCATAGAATTATACCTCCTCTCGTCATATTGAATCATACCTCCTCTCGTCATATTGAATCATACCTCCTCAAGTCATAGAATTATATCTCCTCTCGTCATAGATATATTTCTGCACTCGTCATAGAATTATACCTCCTCTCGTCATATTGAATCATACCTCCTCTCGTCATATTGAATCATACCTCCTCTCGTTATATTGAATCATACCTCCTCTCGTTATATTGAATCATACCTCCTCTCGTCATATTGAATTATACCTCCTCTCGTCATATTGAATTATACCTCCTCTCGTCATATTGAATTATACCTCCTCTCGTCATATTGAATGATACCACCTCATATAGTGTTTCCTTTTACGACTACAGCTTGTTTGTATTGAAATCAATTGGGCTGGAAAGAATAAAACGTACACCGAAACAATTATCTTAATAAAATCAATGAAAAGGAATCTTTTTATTTGTTGCAAAGTCACTAGTATAAAAACATACACATTTTTTTTTCATTATAATTTCATTGGAAATAAAAACGAATTTAAACCTATTAATGCATCCTTAACCGTGATCATTATATCTACATAATTGTAAAGTTCGATTTTACCACTTTCTAGATTTGCTTTTGCTAAATCCATCATTACCGTGGTCTTCCTTTCAAACTAAGGCCCGATATTTGTAGGAGATTGAAGTAAATCACAGTATTCTATACTTTATTTACATTTTGATTTTTTGAAAACACATTTTCGCTATTAAGGCAAAAAAAAAAAAAAATTAGAGAAAAAAAAGAAAGGCAAGCGATTTGGTTCCGATATAACAGAATCTACTAAAAATGTAAAAAGAGGAATAGAGATTGTGATAAATTTGAGACTTAATAGACAGATTACAAATATAAATACGCTTTATCGAAAGACCATTAGTTGACAACTAGGTTTTACATAACCAACACCCTGAACGGCAGTGCTGAACAACTGAAGAAAACAGCACACTTTTTTTCCTTGGCACAGTCTGCAAAAGAGCTGACAGCTCAGCAGCAATAAAGCTGGCTAGAAGAAGAAGAAGAAGAAGAAGAGACTTAATAGACAGATTATAACTATAAATAACGCTTTATCGAAAGACCATTAGTTGACAACTAGGTTTAAAAGAGAGTATTACATTTGTTTCTCTGCCATTATATAAAAGTTATAAGAATTTAACTGCATTAGAAAGTACATAGCTTATCGATACTTCCGTAGTATGTACCCCGGAGACACGGCTGCAACATAGGCCTTATTTATAAAAAAAATCCCATATGTAGCCTCTTTATTTTCCTTAATTATAGAGACGACATGGAGGACTACATAAAACACTTCTTTCCATCAGTTTCGACCAGGTCCATTGCTCTCAGTTCAACAAGGCCTGTCTTGTTCCCTTCTTAACAGAAACCAGGAAGTGGCGACCAGATCTGTGCTCTTAACACGAGCGTCAAGTCACATCATCTTACGGACAAACGCAACCTTTTTCTTTAAAGTTCAAGGCCGCTCTGCTCTAGTTTCATGCAAAGGCTTGGTCGTATGACTTGTGACTTGAAATTCAATCATTTCGGTTAGGACATTGTTAAAGTGCTTTCCAAAAAAAAATATTTTGGTCTATATTGTGGGAAGCTTTGTCGATAGGCTAAGTGCGCTGAACTTGGCTTGGCTACCTATGAAGGGGGCTCGAGTTTCGACACCCGACTCGGGCAGTGTTGTGTTTACTGAGCGCCTAAGAGCAGCACGGAAAAGCCTTCTCCTAGATACCCCTTCCCCCCACTGGTCCACAAATGAGATTGGACCAAAGGCGCTCTGAGCATTCTATAAGCATGAAAGTAGCGCTGTATAAAAGCCATAATTTTTAATTTATGTTAAGTTAGAACGAAGTGATGCTATTGACAAGAATACTAATAATTCGGAAAACTAAGATGTTAAGAAATGTGATGACCTGGTCAAGAAAACTGAAAAGTTAAGGGATTTCAATACCTGGTCTGTAAACTGAGATTTTAAGAAATGCATGTCCAGGTCAGGAAAGATATATTTAACATTCTTTGAAAAGATTCGAAGCCACTTTCAATAAGGTTCAGTTCTTTGGGAACTCAAGAAAGGTCCTGACTCCCAAATGTAATGGCTTACACGCTGGAGAAAATGACCCCTTAAAAAAGTGTGCGTTTTTTTTTTTTTAAAGTTTTTAGCTCATAGTAAAAAACAACCAAAAAAACACTTACCTGATCTGCACATGTATAACAAGTGAAGGAGACTGATATTTCATTCATAACTTTGCATGATTCAGTTCATTCACTCATTATATTTACCTGGGACATGTTTCATTTGATTGATCTGCTTCCACATCATCAATCCATCGCATTCGGGGTCTATCTTTGGGTCGCCTGACTTTTGGTTTTTGCCTGTGTACAATTTTCGTTCCCCTATTATCTGACATTCTTTCAAGGTGACCTGCCCAACGTAGTCTGTTCTTTTTTATTTCGGTTACTATTGGTGGGTCTTCATACAATTGATATATCTCATGGTTAGTGCGTGTCCTCCACCCTGTTTCATCCTGTATGGCACCATAGATTTTCCTAAGAATTTTTATTTCTCAAGTATTAAGTAAATTTTCTGATGTCTTGGTCAATGTCCAGGTCTCATATATACATTGCTGCTGGTCTTATTATGGTTTTGTATATTATTTTCTTGGTTTTCCTTGAAATCGTTTTGCTCTGAAGTAAATGGTGGGTGCTATAAAATGCCCTGTTGCCTTCTGCTATACTTTCCTTTATTTCTGTTAGTAGGTCATTTTTTAAATTAATCGTACTTCCTAGATATTTGAAAGTTTGAACATTTTCAAATTCGTGGTCTTTGATTATGATATATTGTCCTTCTGTTTGATTGTGTGTTGTCATTGCGATGTACTTGGTTTTACTGTCATTGACCTCAAGTCCTGCTGGTCGAGATGTTTCTTCTAGTTGTGTGGAGGCTCAAGCAAGATCAGAGGTTTCTTTACCCAATAAGGCAATGTCATCAGCATTAGCAAGGTATTGTAGAGGTTGGCTGTATATCGCACTGGCGAATCCAGAACTTTGGAGTACGGATTGGCGATTTTTTTCCAAACCCTAACCCTAACGCCCAGTAAACCCTAACACTATGCATAAACGTGCGTACAGCACACACACACACATATATATATATATATATATATATATATATATATATATATATATATATATATATATATATATATATATATATATTAGAATAAAAAAAGCAGCATTTCTCAACCTTCAGCGAAAAACAAAACAACTGGGGCAGCGCTATAAGGTTTCCTAGTGGGACGCCAAAAGCGTTTTCTTGCATTCTTCAATGCAGAAACGCATTCTCCTGACATCTATTGCTCATTATTCATCAATGGAGTTCGGGGCGAAGCCCCGACACCAAAAGCGTTTTCTTGCATTCTTCATTTCAGAAACGTATTCTCCTGACATCTACAGCTCATTATTCATCAGTGGGTTCCGACGCCTAAAATGATTTCTTGCATTCTTCACAGAGGAAACGCATTCTCCTGACCAAAGGCTCATTATTCATACTATTAAAAAAGGACCTTTCGAATAATGTTGTACTTGAAAAATATTCAAATATGAATTTATAGGCCCTTTATAGTGGGAAGCGTGGCCAAGAAAGGCCAAGTGCGCTTGAACTTGGCTTGGCTTGGCTACCTAGAAGGGGGCTTGAGGTTCGACATCCGACTCGGGCAGAGTTTTGTTTACTGAGCGCCTAAAGGCAGCACGGAAAACCAACTCCTAGATACCCCCTCCCCCCCCCACTGGTCCACAAATGAGATTGGACCAAAGCGCTCTGAGCATGCTATAAGCATGAAAGTAGCGCTATATAAAGGCTTTAATAATAATAATACATTGCAAATAAAACCAATTTGTTCCTTGAAAAGGTAAGATACCCCACATATTTAGATTTTGGCTTTGAGGATCGACGCCGAAAAAATAATTATTCGATAAATAATATTTAATAAAATTCAAGTATAAATTGTGAGTTATAGTGCCAAATTTATTTAATTAGCAAAATATCAGATTTAGTAAAGGTTGGGAAAAAGGACTATAATATGATTATTTGGGTTTAGAACTCATCTCAATCGTGACTCTTATACTGAAAATTTAGTTTGAATTCTAACTTTCTTAAAATAATTATTATAAATTGAAGTGAAATTATATAAACTCTGTTTGAAAATGGGAGGGGCGGTAGAATTAAAACGATTAATCCTCGCTCCTATAATAATTTCTGCTAATGATTGCATTTGGCATTTAAGAATAGGGGTGGGGCGACTAAACTAATTTCGTTCACAAACTATGATTCTCCATAAAAATAGGACAGCCCCCCCCCCCCACTCAGAGGGTTAGAGTGGGGAGGGCAGTACATGCTATCGCCCTCCCCCCAACCCCACCAAATCGGCAGTATACCAGAAAGGGATTGACATAATATACAATGTATATATTAATTGAATTAATTTTGTTCACAAACTATGATTTCTCCATAAAAGTAGGACAGCCCCCCCCCCACTTAAAGGGTTAAGGTGGGAAGGGCAGTAGAGGTATTCGCCCCCCCCTCCAATCGGCAAACAGGAAACGACATAATATAAAGATCTGTTAAAATATTAATAGCAAGTTTTAATCATATATATATTTAATTGATTCTGTTAGCAAGCTGTGATTTCTAGAAATAAATTGGAACGCCTCCCCCACTCGAAAGTGTATGGGGGTGGGGGCGGGATTGATTTATTGATACCATCGCCCCCTCCCGACCCCACCAAATCGGCCAACATACTAGAGGGGGGGGGCGAAATAATCTAAAAATAGGTTGAAATATAAATAATTAGTATATATTATTAACATAAATAATAAATTCGTATACAAATTGTGTACTCGGGTCGGCCGAGTGGGTGGGGGCGATCGCCCCTACCGCCCCCCCCCCCTGGATCCGCCAGTGGTATATCGTCCCTTTGGTTGTGGACCCGTGTTTTCTCTCCTGAAGTAGTTATTAAATAAATCATGTATTTTCCTTTACTATATTAAACAAATTTAATGAATTAATATAATAATTTGGTCACTTGTTTGATTCATTCATATTTTGTTCGGGACGATGGATAATTGGGTACAGTTTCAAGTTTCAACTACATCCGAAAATGGGCCAAGGAAGAAAGAACGTGTCTAAATATGTACCAAGTTAGACAATCTCGAGTGGTCTAGACAGTTTTTGTTGTACCAAATCTTTACCTTTCTTCAGAACTAAAAGAGCATTAAGTCTTAGCAGGTCGGCAGTGGATGGCAGGAGGGAAGGTTTGAACTCGGACCCATAAGCTCATAAACTCACGATCAGGCAGTTCTCCTTTACCGTCAGCCACATCACCGAGTAGGTGTGAATGAACTCCATAGAGACGTAATTAATGTCATGCCGTGACACTTGGACAGAATGACGTCAGTTGCTATGACGTGTGTTATCTATTGATGACTTATTTAAATAAACATCAATGGGTTTTTACGTCATCCTGGGGCTGGTAGGGGCTTAGATAGTGTAAGACGTGATGCAACTTTCATGTCATCCTAGGGCTGGTAGGGGCTTAGATGGTGTAAGACCTGATGCAACTTTCATGTCATCCTAGGGCTGGTAGGGGCTTAGATGGTGTAAGACGTGATGCAACTTTCATGTCATCCTGGGGCTGGTAGGGGCTTAGATGGTGTAAGACCTGATGCAACTTTCATGTCATCCTAGGGCTGGTAGGGGCTTAGATGGTGTAAGACGTGATGCAACTTTCATGTCATCCTAGGGCTGGTAGGGGCTTAGATGGTGTAAGACCTGATGCAACTTTCATGTCATCCTAGGGCTGGTAGGGGCTTAGATGGTGTAAGACGTGATGCAACTTTCATGTCATCCTAGGGCTGGTAGGGGCTTAGAAGGTGTAAGACCTGATGCAACTTTCATGTCATCCTAGGGCTGGTAGGGGCTTAGATGGTGTAAGACGTGATGCAACTTTCATGTCATCCTAGGGCTGGTAGGGGCTTAGATGGTGTAAGACCTGATGCAACTTTCATGTCATCCTAGGGCTGGTAGGGGCTTAGATGGTGTAAGATGTGATGCAACTTTCATGTCATCCTAGGGCTGGTAGGGGCTTAGAAGGTGTAAGACCTGATGTAACTTTCAAAGCAAACAGAGCGAAATACAAAACATGACGATGTGAAGCGAGTTATGAAACAATACCTAACAAAGCTATTTGCAATCAGGGCCGGATTTAAGTGGGTTTGGAGGATTTCTTTTCTTTGGAGGCCAGAGCGATCATTTGAGGACATTTATGGAAATACTTTATGCTAGAGCAATGACGTATTGATGAAATCTCATTTACTTTTCTCTTTGGTTTTTTATGTAGTGTGCATATTTATTTGTTGTTGAAGGTCTCTTTGAGAGTGAAGACCTAGCCAGCTGCAAGGTCACGATTTCAATCTACATCTATCCAACAATTGGATCAAAGTGAAAACCTGCATACATAGACCTAATTACAATGTCGTATCTGGATATTCCCGATTTTCTCACTCTCAGTAAGTTCCTATTTGTTTTACAAGTGTCTCTTACGAATAGTAACTGTTACGGAATATATATAACTTGATATTAAGCAGCCTGTTAATTAATAGCGATACCATTAGATGATGTAATGTATCCTTTTTTTTTTTAGTATATCCCACTCAACCGGTGACATTAAAAGAATTCTAACAACAAGTGTATTTTAAAATTAGAATTATTAGCAGTTCAGGAAACAAAAAATCCACGCCAGCATTGTCGACCGGCAGTCACGATGCCTGATAGGTCTCTGACGTCCTATCATTGATTACGCCATCTTATTTGCGCGCCACTCTATACCCTATGACTGGACAAAGTGTTTAGTAAGACCCAATGTATTAATAGACAAAGTTACCTCGTTCTGAAGTAAGAATTTGTTTAAAAAAAGAGGTCATTGTTTGTTTTTTTTTGTCTTTTTTTTTCTGAATGGAAATACGATGTGGAGTCGTAGTTATTATTTGTATGGTGATGTCTTGACGAATGTGAAAAGAGATTCTAGCTAGCAATAAGTTCTCGTTGAAATAGAAAGGAAATATTTTCACCAGGGAAGAGCCCATGAAAATTAAACATTAAGAACAGAAAATATTTCTTTGATTTATTTACGGTTTGGTTTAACTTCAAGAGTACAAGCAGAAATATAAAAATGCTGTGTTTCATTTGTAACGAAGCTTAATAATGAGAATCTATGTATGTTTCTGAAAGCTAAATAACTGCAACTTTATTTTGATACTGAGCTTGGAGATCAATTAATGTGCAACCGTATATAAATGATGACGATCTAAAAGTCGAGTCTATCATTTGCAAACCAACTGAAAGTACTACAACACGAGATGGATATCAGAAAAATGATAATATTTTTTGGAAAAGTTGAAAACTATTAGTGATGTTAGTACAGATGGTACAGGAAGTTTGCCAGTATGACTTTCTAGATTTCAACCTCTGCTACTGAATGAGTGCCAAAAGTCATTGAGGGCACGAAATCGATAAATATTTAATATTACTATGAAGACACAGTCACTAGAATGACAAGAAGGAATGAAAAACTTTATCCAGGGACCAACAAATTTGTCTCTTGAGTTGTTTGGAAGTAATCCAGTCCTTCAGAATAAAACAAACTGACAAACAATTGGCAAACAAACTGTCACGAAAATAATATTTCCATATTGCCAAATGTATCTAATGAGAAAAATGACCTTGAACCTGATCAAGAAATGAAAAGATAATTTGTGAAAGGACATTTGTGAATGCTTGCGGAAGAACTTTCATCCTTCTTTCCAAATCTAACACAGCTTGCCAGAAGTCCATTTCCAGTCAAAGTTGAAGATGTTCCGGAGACAGAATTTATTGAACTCATTAATAGAGATGTAGCGAAAAATATTTTTATTTTAATGTCAGTAACGCAAATCTAGATTTGGTGTTTGCACCCGATTTGTCTGTATTGCACCCTCATCTTCCATTTTCAATAAAATATTTTTGGGGTAACTTTGGTTTACCAGCCGGCTAGTTATCATGTAGAGCTAAATAGAGAAGAAGACTTGGTGCAGAATATGACATTTCTTTAGATCTTACAAAGACCTTCCCAAGAATTCCTCCTCTGGTGAAACAGAATGTCAAACTGTCTCAATACTTGTAGAAATGTCACACACGTATGGAGCATTAATATGGTGGATACCTAATGGACAAGTTAATAATTGCACGCCATAAAATATATTAATTTGGAATTTAATTATATGAAGAAATATATTTCAAGACTATACGGCACTGATATGTAATTAAACATACAATTTTGGCACTACGTTCTTATTTGCATGACGTTGTAGACCAGTAGCAAGAGAGCTCTTACCTAGGCATATACACACGAACATAATTTTACTGTTGGGGGTCGCCGCGTAGTTGGGAATAGTAAATGGGGTCGCCAGGCTAAAAAGGTTGAGGACCGCTGCTAGACCATTATATTTAGGTAGACACTTTAAAAGAGTTTAGATGACATTTAAAAAAAGACGGGGAGGGATAAGGACATTGGCCAGTGCTCTTGACCAGCCTGGAATGTCCGTCTGATCATGAAGTGTTCCGCCAACTCCACTCGAGATCTATTCTAGGTACACGAGTGCAGGCGTGTGCTGCAAGAGCCATACGTCAACAAATAGAGACTAGGTGTGGTACCCGTCCAGTCCATCATCTCCAGGCAATGATAGCCAGCAATAAGCCGTCATTTCTGTCTAACTCTTCAAACTGTCTGGCAAATCCTGGCGGGGATGTTAAAATCTAGGCCAGGGTCATTTCGTGATATCCGGAAACTCTTAAATCATGTGGCCGCGACCGAAATTATGAAAGTTAGAAACAATCGTTGTATCTAGAGTTCTGAATGGTAAACATTTGATTTATTCTCAACCATGGTAAACATTTGATTTATTCTCTGACTTTATGGACAATTCAAAAAAATGTAAACAATTTTTTTTTTAATTCAACATGATTTTCTGGATTCAATCTTAGCCTACTTCTTTAAAATCATTAGGAGTTTCATTTAAAAGTTTACGTCATTTCGAAATAACAAGAGTACACACAGAGTTATATGACTAAGGACGGGGCCAATAGGTTAATTTCTTTAATCATTTAGAAAAACAAACTTTTGACGCATGGCTTACGCATTTTGACATTTCTACATTGTTATATATCTTCTAACTTTAATAAAGTCACAACGTGTCATTGGTTAATATGCATGACTAAATGCATGACGCGTAGGACGTAATCATCTTCTTTTTTGAAGTAATGTCTGTATTATATAAGATAAGATAAGAAGACTAATTTCTCACTCCAAATGTCGTGTGTGTCCTTCTATAACGTAACTCTTTAGAAAGCAACAAAGACCTACGTACGGTAGGTACCAATCTACAAACGAAACTTATTGTACCTTCCTTTACATCACACACTCTCAACTGACCTCTCTCCATACTTACACACTTTCGGTCTTCTCTCTTTCATTCTAACTGACTAATATAAGTCAAATTAGATTCTACACGCACACACACTCTGATCTTTTCGAGTCAAATTAGATTCTACACGCACACACACTCTGATCTTTTCGAGTCAAATTAGATTCTACATACACACACACTCTGATCTTTTCGAGTCAAATTAGATTCTACATACACACACACTCTGATCTTTTCGAGTCAAATTAGATTCTACACGCACACAAACGCTTTAATCATTTACATACATAAAGTGCTTTAATTCCGAGATGTTTTTTTTTTCTACAGTCACAAGTGAAGCCTTTAACCAAGGCTGATATGTCTGAAGGCTAAATAAATATATCAATATCAAAGTAAAGTTGTATGAATTCACACATAGTGGCAATTTCTTTAAAGGCTTTTACTAACCCACGATAGAAAGACAATTAGGGTGGTTATAAATGGACTAACGTTAATAGTTAGGGCCTTTTTCAAGCCAATCTTTTTGTCCGTTCAGAACGCAGGATACAAATGGCATCTCTGTATTATATTGATATAGAGTATTATATCGTTACAGTTAAAGTTGCAGGGCCACCGAAAGGGCCGCATGGATGTCACTAGGACACGTATTAAATTGTGAAAGGTTTTATGATATTCTCTTATAAAAGGCCTATATTTCTTATAAAAAAATATATAGTGCATGCACATAAAGATTTCTAAGAAAGGTACACCTAGAATTGGATGCCCATTTACAATGTGTGGGCCGGATTGTATAGAAAGGCCAGGGCCGAGTTGACATCTATTCCACCTTAGCTGCAATATCCAATTGCATACACACTCACTCACACACGAACATTCGAAATCAAACAATAGTCCGATAGTAATAAGATTTCTTATTTTTAATGTTTTCAATAAACTACTTTGATTCAGAGTTGATTTTAAAGTGGCGAAAGTAACCAATGGAGTCGATCGAATTTCTCGCTGAAAATCATAAGCGCGTCAAGTTTTATTTATTTTTTTACTTTTGTCTGATTCCCCACTTGAAGTGTCCTCCACTTGATGAACGAGATAACGTGGACGCTTGACAAGAAGCCCCCCCCCCCCTCTCAAGCGTCTCTTATCAAAGTTTGCCATGACTTCTCTTGGGAGAACCACAGATAGAAGAAGAACGCGATATCACTGACGTTTTCAATGGTCGAACAGTGCAAGTGTTCTGTCTTGTTATTTCTTTCTAATCATGTCGATTGCCATTGTAAGCTTTTGTCTGTGACATTTTGAGACCTTCTTGAAGACATTCTGAAATATGGTCGATGACATGCCATTGTTTTGTCTATGACACCGTGCAATTTTTTAAATTAATATTTTGATGTTTTCTGGATGGCATTTTGAGGTAATTGTGATGACATTTTGAGGCAATGGTGATGACATTTTGAGGCAATGTGATGACATTTTGAGGCAATGGTAATGACATTTTGAGGCAATGGTGATGACATTTTGAGCCTTTGTTGATGAAGTGCTGTTATATTGTAGTTGATAATCTAAGATTTTGTCAATGTCATGATGATGTGGTGATTAGTTGATAGCATCAGATGTTCTGTCAATCACATTCTGCTTTGATGTTTTGCCAATGACATTCGGGTGTGATGTTTTGTCAATGACATTCGGGTGTGATGTTTTGTCAATGACATTCGGGTGTGATGTTTTGTCATTGACATTTGGGTGTGATGTTGTTTTAAATCCATTCGATTGTGATGTTTTGTCGAAGACATTCCGATCTGATATTTTGTCAATGACATTATTAGACACGAGCAAATTGTATTTAATTTTATTTTATTTTTCTCTTCCTCTATCTCATTCTCTTTTTTCTCTCTTTTTCTCTCTTTCTAGCTCTCTTTTGCTCTTCCTCTCTCTTGTTTTACTGTGTATTGAGGTTTGATCCATTTCACGACTCATGACTATAAAATATCCCACAAACATTTTCTGCAGTGTATTCAAACTTTTGAATCAATTCTGTCTCTAGCTGTACACAAAGATAAACTACGACATTGAGCTTCTGAAGTTGCATACAAATAAAAAAAAACTTTTACTGGAGATGCTCATGCTAAAGGATATTCACTATAATCTGCTAACCCTTTTTTTTAGTTTAACTAGATTGCACATGGCTAATAAAAAAAAGTGCACAAACGTGATTATGTGGTTTTAAAATTTTCTACTTATTATAATTCATCAATACTTCCATATTCTGTACACAGCATACATCAGAAAACTGACCAATTATGGATTTTCCTCCATTTTGTTAAAAAAAAAAGAAAGAAAAAACTCGACTACAACTATCCTCCCCCTTAAAAGCTAGGCATCTGTTTGTCATTGTACTGTCGTAAAAAAAAAAGGTAAACTGCATGATGCATTATCTTTAATCTACAAATATCTGCTAACTTTCAACTAGAGTGACAAAGTATCTTCCAGACAGAAAGTTTTCACATTTCAGTAATTGGTCAGATTTGTCGTTGTTCAGTCAAGTAAAGTTCCCTTTTCAGACCTTGAGATCTACAAGGCAGCTTATGTAAAGGTCTACTGTTTCTGTGGCCAACAGATAACAAGAGAGTCATGTGGCCAACACAGCGATCAACCGCTCTTATTTTCCCTAATATCAGGTACCCATTAGAGCTGGGTGGACTCAGAGGCACCCTGAAGATAATGCAATTAAAAATCCAAGTCTTCACAAAGATTGGAACCCGGGACCCTCCACTTCGGAAGCCAATTGCTTTACCACTCAGCCACCGCGCTTCCTGTAGTTTAGTGCACACAATATATTTTAATGCAAAACTGTACAACACGTTTTGAGAGTTCGTTAACCAAAGAGTTTCAATCAATAGTCAAGTTTTCGTTGTAAATCTGTCTAGTTTCACAGAAAGTTATATTAAGTTTAAAATGATATCGTAGTTTGACTTATTGTGTCTAAAAGATTCGAAGCAAAGAAACTTGCAAAAGCCATAATGATACTGTCACGTATTAATGTCAAATGGTATTAAAAAGCATGCCCACAAGGCTCAGACGTAGGAATAGAGAGAGTGATTTGCGGCCTATTCGTCTCAGAGCGTAAGCTGAGAGCAGCTACCCTGTCTCAACTCGGGTGGAAACGACCGTTAGAGGAAACGGTTAGGGTAGATGTGTAGTAACACAAGACTTCTGTGGAAGTGTCTAAGGAGTGCGAGAGCATTCCCATTGCACAGTGCGGAGTTGTAAGCCAGCGTTCACGACCCTGTTAAAATCCAGGCGCCGTTCCTCAAGAGGCTGCTTCATCAAAGGCAAGTCCTTTAAGGTTAGCTTGGTAAACTATGGGAAAATGGCAGGAGGGTCCCGTGTGCTTGGCCTTCCGCAAAGTATTCTAGTCATTGCGTTCGGATTGTAATTAGTAGTGTTAAATATGGACATAAGATTAGGCCTCTTCCAGACAGAGCGCTTTGTTCAACCAGGCGTGCATGCCTAGAGTTTCGGCTCAACTATTTTGACAGTAAAACGGAGTTACCATCGACAGCAGATGAAGCCTTCGAGATATCAATCAAATAAGAAGTAAGATTTTATCAGCTCATTTATAGGATATACACAACCACCATTCAACAAAATGTGCTCGCCCACTCTGTATTCAGGCCTTGTGCATGACAGATCCAGGTACAGGTAGACTATTATTCAAGATTATATGAGCTTGTTATATGGTACTTTCATAGAATGAAAGAAAAACTGCTCGCAATGGAACTGTCTTTTAGAACATCTTCATAACATCTTGAGGCACTAGCGGAGACAGAACTTCGGAGGGGAGGGGGGAGATTTTTTTCCAAACACTAACCTTAACGCCCAGTAAACCCTAACCCTAAGCATAAACGCGCTTACAGTATATATATATAAATATATTTGAATGTTTTTAAAAAAGCGGTGTTTCTCAAGAGCAGATTAAAAAAATTATGTTGAGGCCTTTCTCGCCAAAATCGTTTTTTGGCTTTCTTCACTACAGAACCGCATTCTCCTGACATCCACAGCTCATAATTTATCCTATTCAAAAAAAATCTTTGGAATAATGTTTTGCTTGAAAATATTCTAATATGAATTTTTAGGCCCTTAATACATTGCAAATACAACCTATTTGTTCCTTGAAAAATAAGATACCTCAAATATTATTTCGATTAAGGCTTTGAGGGTCGCAGTCGAAAAAATAATTATTTGAAAAAAAAAAACAGCCATGTTAAGGCCTTTCCATAGATAGCTAGGGGGTCTGGGAATCTGAGGCCTTACTCCTGACAGCTAGGGGGTCTGGGGGAGCGCTGTAAGCTCCCCCAGTGGGGTATGGGCGAAGCACCGACGCCAAAATAGTTTTCTTGCATTCTTCACTGCAGAAACGCATTTTTCTGACATCTACAGCTCATTATTCATCCTATTAAAATAGGACCTTTTAGATAATGTTTTACTTGAAAAATATTCTAATATGATTTTACAGTATTGGTTTGTCCGATGGGCGGAAGGCGATCGCATGTGTCGCCCCTCCCACCTGGAACAACCCTTTTTCATTTTATATTTACTTATGATAAAATTTGAGATCAGATCGTGTGTCCGACATTATAATACTGTTACGAATCCAGGCTCTCTGCAAACTGCACCATACACCACCAACTTAAAGAACTTGACAACTCAGGGCTCCAAAGTAACGTAACACTTTAATAGTTGAATAAATAACAGCCAATACTGTACAATTGGCAGCACGTAACACAAGACTGTACAAATATCTCTCCGCCGTATCAACTCTTGCACGGGTCTCTCCGTCTCGTTCCGGGCTTGCACTGGGTTCAACAGTTCAGGACTGACTTCACACACTAGGCTCGTTGTACAAATTTTGTATTTGTATTTTGTACAAATATCTCTCCGCCGTATCAACTCTTGCACGGGTCTCTCCGTCTCGTTCCGGGCTTGCACTGGGTTCAACAGTTCAGGACTGACTTCACACACTAGGCTCGTTGTACAAATTTTGTATTTGTATTTTGTACAAATATCTCTCCGCCGTATCAACTCTTGCACGGGTCTCTCCGTCTCGTTCCGGGCTTGCACTGGGTTCAACAGTTCAGGACTGACTTCACACACTAGGCTCGTTGTGTCGGACTCGATCACAGACCAAGATCAAGACGCCAGTCGTCTCAACTGTACTTGACAGTACTCCGCACTGAACCGTCGTAATGCTCCGTACAGAACCACACCGTTGAACTGTGCTGTAATGAACCTTCTGTCGTGAACCCCTTTTCTGAACCTCGCTGTATTGAGCCCCTTTTCTCGACCGTCTTGACTGCGATACCTCCCCTCTTATATAGGGTCCCTACTGGCCTTCTCGAACCGGACAGAACGCCGCTCGACGTTTCTAGGTGGCCAGATGACTACAACTCTCGTGACGCTCCAGAGCTCTGTTCACGACGGCGATCCTTCCCGAAACGTCCTGTTGACACTCGACTCAGCTGACCGTCGTAACTCGTCACGGTTGACCGCTCGTCTAGCGCTGGCCTGGGGCGATTTGCGTCGGCTTACCACACTCACACCACTTCCCCTTTCTGTGCCACCACCAGGTTTATAACAATACAAATGGATTAAAGCATTATATTATATAGATATTCAACTAATTTTGTTCAAAAACTTTGATTTCTCCATAAAAAAAGGGCCGCCTCCCCCACTCAGAGGGCTAGAGTGGGGAGGGCAGCAGAAGCAATCCCCCCCTCCACCGCACCGAATCGGCTAAGATACCAGAAGTGTGGCAACATAATATAAAAATTATCTTGTAATTCAACTAATTTTGTTCACAAACTATGATTCCTAATTTAAAGTAGGACCGCCCCCCCACTCAAAGGGCTTAGGTTGGAAGGGCTGCAGATGTATTCGCCCCCCCCCCCACACCCAATCGGCTAACAAGGGAACGACATAAATATAAAGATTCGGTTAAATTATCAATAACAAGTTTTAATTCTTTAGATATTTAATTGATTCCGTTGACAAGCTGTGATTTCTACAAATAAATTGGACCGCCCCCCCCCCTCGAAAGTTTATGGTGTGGGGGGGGGGCGGGATTGATACCATCGCCACCTCCCCATCCCACCAAATCGGCCAACATACTAAAGGGGGGCGAAAGAATCTAAAAATAGGTTGAAATATAAATAATTAATATATATTAAACATAACTGATAAATTCGTATACAAATTGTGGGATTTCTTACCTAAAAGTCGTTCGTCCCCCACCCCGAAAGGGGGGAGATCGGCCGAGTACATATATATATATATATATACTTACAAATTATAAAAAAAATATGCTAATTAACTGTGTATAATGTCTTTTAATTCACATTTTTACTGATTATACATTTACATTTCATTTTTTAACACCACTAATATAGGAAATGCAACAAGAGTTAGCAATATCTGAAGCTTATTTTACGAATATTTTGTTAATAGTATTACTATCTGGCACCCATTAAGCTCAAACCGAAGAACTTATAGATCCTAACCTCGTTTACTGGTCACAATTGGCTTCTAGAGCTGTATCAGCTTCTGCACTAAATGATGAGCTGAGGGTATCCAAAACTGGTTCCAAGTTATTGACGTCATAAAATGTGCATTCAGACTCCAAAATCAAGGAATCCATATAAAAGTCTTGTACATTTTAACCATTTCACTAGAATTAGTTTCACCATTCAGCAAAGGAAAATGACAAAACCTGTTTTCACTTGTTTGTTTGGAGAAATGGAAAAGCTTTGTTTAAAAAAAATTAACATGCACTTATATTTCATGTGCAAACATCCCATTGCAATACTTTGCGCTGTAAAACTAGAAGTCTTTCATTCACGATTCATTAGAAATATTAGTAACAAAGTCACAATCAATATCCTTCAAGGAACATACAAATTCCTTCCTTGAAATTCTAAATTCTTCTCAATACCTTACCCAATCTAAAACAAAGGATACTACTTTGGTACCAAACATTGGAGTTTTTTTTTGTTTCCGAATCTTTAAGTACTTCCCTGAACTGCCTGTGGTTAAGACCCCTAGCTCTGATAAGTTTGATAATTGGATCAATAATCAATGCAGTTTAGAGTTTATGATTGGGATATTGTTCTTTTATATAATGTATTGTTCTCAGTCAAAGCACGGACTCCATCAGTTGTTGCACTTGCCGCTTTGTTCCAACTTAACACTTTCAACACAGTTCTTCATAGTATTGAATAAATACTGGCCTGAGTTTGTGTCTCTGACTCAATGTTTTGAAATAAGAATAATCTTTGTTTACTTTAAACTTTTTTTAGCATCTTCATCAAAGATAATAAGAGTCAGAAGTCTCAATAATTTATAAAGATATTTATAATTATTTATTTCTAACATATTTGCTTTTTGTAATATGTGAGCACACCTGGTTTCTGTAGGGTGTTCGAGGGCCGCATAAAACACTCTGACGGGCCGCATGTGGCCCGCGGGTCGTAATTTACCCACCCCTGGTATAAACTAACCTACACAATTAAATAATCTATACTTAACATGCTTCATGGAACGATGCCACGGAGGCGCCAACAAGGGCGTTTCTATTGCAGTGACTTTCTAAGTGTGATCAACGCCCCTCTTGGCTAGTATGGGTGTATGAGTGACGTTATGTGAGTCGTGTGTGTCGCTATGAAAGTGTGTCTGTGGATGAAAGGATTAACTGTTGTGTTATGGAAGTGTGTCTGTGGATAATAGGATTAACTGTTGTGTTATGGAAGTGTGTCTGTGGATGAAAGGATTAACTGTTGTGTTATGGAAGTGTGTCTGTGGATTAAAGGATTAACTGTTGTGTTATGGAAGTGTGTCTATGGATGAAAAGATTAACTGTCGTGTTATGGAAGTGTGTCTGTGGATGAAAGGATTAACTGTCGTGTTATGGAAGTGTGTCTGTGGATAAAAGGATTAACTGTCGTGTTATGGAAGTGTGTCTGTGGATGTAAGGATTAACTGTTGTGCTATGGAAGTGTGTCTGTGGATGTAAGGATTAACTGTTGTGCTATGGAAGTGTGTCTGTGGATGAAAGGATTAACTGTTGTGTTATGGAAGTGTGTCTGTGGATGAAAGGATTAACTGTTGTGTTATGGAAGTGTGTCTGTGGATGAAAGGATTAACTGTTGTGTTATGGAAGTGTGTCTGTGGATGAAAGGATTAACTGTTGTGTTTTAGAAAGGGATGGGGACTAGTCTATAGAAGGAAAGAGCGGAAAGAGAGACAGAGAGACAGAGAGAGGCAGAAAGGGTGAGAAAAAATGAGAGATAAAGAGTGAGAGATAACGTAAGAAAGAGAGAGTGAGAAAGAGAGAGTAAGAAAGAAAGAGTGAGAAAGAGAGAGTGAGAAAGAGAGAGTGAGAAAGAGAGAGTGAAAAAGAGAGAGTGAAAAAGAGAGAGTGAGAAAGAGAGTGAGAAAGAGAGAGTGAGAAAGAGAGAGTGATATGAATAGAGAGATAGAAAAGTTGAGATTGAAGACAGATTTATTGAGATTAAAAAAATATTGCAAAAATAAAATACACAATTTTATTAGGCTCCAATAAAAAAGGACAAAAACAAAATGTATAAGTAATGACAAGAAATTGAAGTATGAACTTCCCGAGCACTATATCAAATTGTCCATTTCCACTGAAGGGCTCCACACTTTGTTTTAAAGTGATCCAATAGTTGCAAATCGCGTTTCGAAAAGTATAGGGGTTTCTATTTACTTAATTTACTTTCAAATCTGTAGGTGATAAAAATAAATTAACTTTGTCATCTATATATCTATCTATCTATCTATCTATATATCTATCTATCTATCTATATATCTATCTATCTAGGATGTTAACAATCTATAAAAGGTTATTTTGGTCTAATGAAAATTTGATAATATTTACTTCAACTTAATGTATTGATCCATATTGCTTTAAAGTGAAGATTGATCCATATTGCTATAAAATGAAGATTGATCCATATTGCTATAAAATGAAGATTGATCCATATTGCTATAAAATGAAGATTGATCCATATTGCTATAAAGTGAAGATTGATCCATATTGCTATAAAATGAAGATTGATCCATATTGCTATAAAATGAAGATTTGTCTATATTGCTATAAAATGAAGATTGATCCATATTGCTATAAAATGAAGATTGATCCATATTGCTATAAAATGAAGATTGATCCATATTGCTATAAAGTGAAGATTGATCCATATTGCTATAAAATGAAGATTGATCCATATTGCTATAAAATGAAGATTTGTCTATATTGCTATAAAATGAAGATTGATCCATATTGCTATAAAATGAAGATTGATCCATATTGCTATAAAATGAAGATTGATCCATATTGCTATAAAATGAAGATTGATCCATATTGCTATAAAATGAAGATTGATCCATATTGCTATAAAGTGAAGATTGATCCATATTGCTATAAAGTGAAGATTGATCCATATTGCTATAGAGTGAAGATTGATCCATATTGCTATAAAGTGAAGATTGATCCATATTGCTATAAAGTGAAGATTGATCCATACTGCTATAAAATGAAGATTGATCCATATTGCTATAAAGTGAAGATTGATCCATATTGCTATAAAATGAAGATTGATCCATATTGCTATAAAATGAAGATTGATCCATATTGCTATAAAGTGAAGATTGATCCATATTGCTATAAAATGAAGATTGATCCATATTGCTATAAAGTGAAGATTGATCCATATTGCTATAAAGTGAAGATTGGTCCATATTGCTATAAAGTGAAGATTGGTCCATATTGCTTTAAAGTGAAGATTGATCCATATTGCTATAAAGTGAAGATTGATCCATATTGCTATAAAATGAAGATTGATCCATATTGCTATAAAATGAAGATTGATCCATATTGCTATAAAATGAAGATTGATCCATATTGCTATAAAATGAAGATTGATCCATATTGCTATAAAGTGAAGATTGATCCATATTGCTATAAAGTGAAGATTGATCTATATTGCTATAAAGTGAAGATTGATCCATATTGCTATAAAGTGAAGATTGATCCATATTGCTATAAAGTGAAGATTGATCCATATTGCTATAAAATGAAGATTGATCCATATTGCTATAAAGTGAAGATTGGTCTATATTGCTATAGAGTGAAGATTGGTCTATATTGCGCAACTCGCTATATTCCTTTTGAGAGTAAACTTTAGTAAATTGTATTCAATGGTCTATAATCTACATTATTCCAAGATAAGTGTTCTCTCATTCCATGTCAACATCAGTAGGAAATACTTGTGTAGGCTTATTCTGATAGCTTTACACACACACACACACAAACACGCACACACACAAACAGACACATGAGTTTTTACATTTGTCAATAGTTCTTTATGTGTCAGGCCACTTCAGTAAGCACTGACAACTGGCGAAACCCGAACCAGAGCAGAACCAATGACAGTGCCATTTTAATAGTGACGATAATGTTGTGATAGTAGATTGATGTTAGCTATATTTTTACAAAGCTTATATCAACTCATTCTGCTTGTCTGTCTGTTTGTCTGTCTGGTAAAATGTTTGAACATACTTTTTTCTACCATTTCCCATTCTCTGGTCAGGTTAAAACTTTGCACACAATCATTCATTGAACCTGACAAGACATAAGATTAATCCAAAAAATTAACCAATTAGTTAATTAATGTTGGTGATTAGTTTTTATGTTAAATATCAAAAAAAAGAAGGCAAAGGCTACTTATTGAGAGACGTGGATGTAGATATGGATTGAATCCCCTTATCACGTTTTGACACGTTTTTTTCCCACTTCTCATTCTCGGATCAAGTTGACATTTTGCAAAATTGTATTCATAGTCGATGGCAACACACACATCAATCCAAAAATTAACCAATTAGTTAATCATTTGGTACTAATGAATTAATTAATTAAACCATGCCTTGTTCAGATAATTGGCAGTAATTGGCGTTTCTTTCCCTTAAATAAGCTTTGGCTTTAAAAAAATGTAATTTTTTCTCTTGCTTGTTCTACATTACAAAATCGATGTATTGAAGTGCTAATTGTCTTAAGTGGTAATACTGTGAGCAAAGGCGGAGCGATGACTTCTTTCACCTTTATTCCGGTCTTCTTTTTACTCCTGCCCATGTTTTTCCGGCCTGGTGGCTTTAGGAATTTCCGGCACGCATGTCACGATGGCCTAATTGGTAGAACCGTTCAATCGAAAAGCTGACGGTGCCAACATCACGAGTTTGAGACCTAATCTGAGCTAAAAAAAAAAAAAAAATGTTTTTAATTTTTAAAAAATTTAAATATTCTATTCTATTGTAAGTTGTATTATTGAAGTATTGTATTTAAAAAAAAAAGTATTTTAAATGTTATTCTTATTCAATTCAAAACTAAGATATGTCAAAACATATACTATAGACATATAAATCAAATCCTGAAAAACAAATGTTCATTCCGAGTATCTCTATAATATATATTTCTTTATAAATAGAATCTACTCGGAACATTGACCGGATATTACTCATTATGTTAAGTTTTAGCAGAAATTACCGCCAAAACCTAAACCTGTTTTAATGTAAACTTGTTTTAATGTGACCTTGTTTTAATGTGACCTTGTTTTGAGGTCAATTGAAAACGTGTGAAATTCGCCATGGCGAGTGACACTCGTGTCCAGAACATGTTTCAGTCAATGGTTCAAAGTCAGACATCCCAACCCTAACACTCATGTCCATAACATGTTTCAGTCAATGGTTCAAAGTCAGACATCCCAACCCTAACACTCATGTCCAGAACATGTTTCAGTCAATGGTTCAAAGTCAGACATCCAAACCCTAACACTCATGTCCAGAACATGTTTCAGTCAATGGTCCAAAGTCAGACATCCAAACCCTAACACTCATGTCCAGAACATGTTTCAGTCAATGGTTCAAACTCAGACATCACAACCCTAACACTCATGTCCAGAACATGTTTCAGTCAATGGTTCAAAGTCAGACATCCCAACCCTAACACTCATGTCCAGAACATGTTTCAGTCAATGGTCCAAAGTCAGACATCCCAACCCTAACACTCATGTCCAGAACATGTTTCAGTCAATGGTCCAAAGTCAGACATCCAAACCCTAACACTCATGTCCAGAACATGTTTCAGTCAATGGTTCAAACTCAGACATCACAACCCTAACACTCATGTCCAGAACATGTTTCAGTCAATGGTTCAAAGTCAGACATCCCAACCCTAACACTCATGTCCAAAACATGTTTCAGTCAATGGTTCAAAGTCAGACATCCAAACCCTAACCCCAAACCAATAGTGCGAATTTCGTGGCTAAACTTTTGAACGTTCGGATACACTTGTCTCGTGTAGTCAAGAGCTTGTTCACGATTCACAAGTGCTCGACGAATGGCTTTATTTTAAGTCGATAAACTGAAGCAACACTTTCCTTTCTCATTGACAACAGAAAATTGATAGCATGTCACATGACCTTTACATTACCACTATTGTCATAAGTAACTGGATAGCATGTCACATGACCTTTACATTACCACTATTGTCAAAAGTAACTGGATAGCTTGTCACATGCCCTTTACCTTACCACTATTGTCATCAGTAACTGGATAGCTTGTCACATGACCTTTATATTACCACTATTGTCATACGTTACTGGATAGCTTGTCACATGACTTTTACCTTACCACTATTGTTAAAAGTAACTGGATAGCTTGTCACATGACCTTTATCTTACCCCTATTGTCAAAAGTAACTGGATAGCTTGTCACATGACCTTTACCTTACCACTATTGTCAAAAGTAACTGGATAGCTTGTCACATGACTTTTACCATACCACTATTGTCAAAAGTTACTGGATAGCTTGTCACATGACCTTTACCACTCTTGTCTTAATTAGCTTGGTGTACATAATTTTAAAAAATCCTTTTTTCAGATCTTACGACCTATAGGGAAGATGATGTAAAGTTAATATGTTTCTGTGGCCCAGAGTTTACGAGAGTGTAATGTGACCAGCACAACGACCTTTACTTTTCCCAACTAATGTGCTTTTGTGTTATATACCTGATTCTTGTGAAGAATAGTACAGATGAAAAATTGAATCATGGAGAGTTAGGTCTAGGGTTAGGGTTAGGGTTAGGTCTAGGTCTAGAGTTAAGTCTAGGGTTAGTTTAATACTTTCATGGAAATGCACATACAAACTTTGAAAATACTGAAACTATTAAAAAATCTTAAATTATTTTTTTCAGAGTATCTGTCTGACATGAATCTAAGGGTAAGTACTGTGTCCTAACTAAATGTGAATAATTCAGGTTGTTGTACCAATCTAGCCGCAAGTGTATCTTCACTTCCAAGATTCTTGACTTGGTGTAAAATAAATTTTGATATAGTTTTAGGGTTAGGGGAAAAAAAGGCAAAGTTTCTTGGAACATGAGATTTAAATTTCTTGGCAGATAAATATTTAGCGGATTAGAATTAAAAACAAATAACTCTATGGGTCTATTGTAATTTCATTTATTGAAATTTCTTACGATCTGAAATTTTTTTTTTCTTTTGGTTATGAAATCTTAACGTGTAAAGCTTAGGCAAGAGAGATACAATAAAAGAATAGAATCTAACTAGAGAATAAAACTCAACTAACGAACTAGGAGATGATCGATAACTAAAGAAATAATGTCATCGATCACTAAAAGAAAAGTAGAACAACAATGTTATCATTTTCGTTCATTGTATAAGCCTGCAATCCAAAAGTAAAGCAAAAAATACATACAATATATTCACCAAGTGATCAAAGTTTAAAGACTGCAATGTTTACATTACGTTTGCAGAGAGACAATATGCCAATGATTCTAAAATTATTTTGGTATCTCTGTTCAGGTATACAGTTCTCAATACTTATCTCAACACTTATCTAACACAATGAACATTGACTATTTGCACAGCACATAACTAGGAAACTCTTAAAAGGCCAATATTTCCCTATAACATAATATCACGCTGATGTAAAGCTCTCGACCTCCGATCTGAGCGTCTCTAGCTTGACTCCTGAGCAAGACGGGAAGTTTGACTCATTAACTCACTCCTTTTTTAAAACAGAAATAACCATTTATCTCAACATCTGTTTGGAAGTGTGTTGTGTGTGTGTGTGTTCAAGTGTGTGTGTATCTGTGTGTGTGTGTAAGTGTGTAGTGGTTAAATAAGAACTTTGTTCATCTCTTGGTCACAGAAAAGTGAACTTCACCTCACCTGCCCAACTTAAGACGAGTTGCCCCTATCGCCCCGAACTTTCTGAGACTCGCTGATCAAATCCAAAAATTGTTATCTAAACCAAACACCATGAATCTTAGACCATATTACATACCAACTTAAGCCTTAAAGATTCCATCGAAGTTGATTTTGTCACCCGATCAATACAATGTTTGGTTTGATATCTCTTGCGTGTGTGTGTGTGGGTTTTGGTGTCTGGCATGGAGTAGGACAGAGTTGACTATTGCTCTTTGTATCACTCCACAGTCTGTAGATATATAATAATGCTATATGTAATAATTTTTAATAGTTATGATCATAGGATCTCTTCTCTTTGAGTAAATACTTGACAATGTAGTCCAACAATTATCAGATCTGTTTTCACGTTTTTCAATTTGATTAATAAAAGTATTTACTCTCAAGTCGAAATAATAACTTTGTTGGGACATAAGGGTAATAGATGTTGATTGTGTAAAAGAGAGGGTGCTTTTGATCATTTAAAAGACTTATAGTTTTAGAACTTTTGATACTTCCTAGAAACTGATCGATATTCAGCACCTTGACCTAAAAATAAAGTGATTAAAACTATAGCGAAACAGAACTGACCTAGATATTCAAAACTAAATAGGAAATAAAAGGAGAGCTGTCAAATAGATGTAACGACGACAAAGAAAAATGTGATCTCATTTTCCTTTCACTCATCTAAATCTTTTTTACTCTTGTGTCGTGGGTTAAGTTATGCTCTTTTAAAAAGTAAACAATATATCAGGATTAAAATTCTGGACCTGGTCAGTTGCTGAAATCTGGTATTTTTTGTCAATGATATTCTCCCGGTGATATAAAGTACAATTATCTTACTTAACACTTTATTACACAGTAACCAATAACACGTTAGATTATCAACATGACTATGTTTGAATTAGACTTGTTTTAGAGACGTTTAGACTTGTTTTAGAGACGTTTAGTCTTGTTTTAGAGACGTTTAGACTTGTTTTAGAGACGTTTAGACTTGTTTTAGAGACGTTTAGACTTGTTTTAGAGACGTTTAGACTTGTTTTAGAGACGTTTAGACTTGTTTTAGAGACGTTTAGATTTTGTTTTAGAGACGTTTAGATTTTGTTTTAGAGACGTTTAGATTTTGTTTTAGAGACGTTTAGATTTTGTTTTAGAGACGTTTAGATTTTGTTTTAGAGACGTTTAGATTGTGTTTGCTATTTGTGTGGCTATCATGAGGTCAATTCTTTTCTTTGTTCAAAAGCTCAAAATTCAAACGAAAATTATTGTCCTACTTTTTTTTTTTATTTTTTTTTTTTCTAAAATACTGTTTCTTCAAAGCGCGTTCACAACTCAGTACCACAACTCACCTTACTGCCACACACATCCATACATTATCACATTCAGCCGCACAAAACATTAATTTATTTCAGAAAAAAAAACTAGTACCACGCTATTCGGTTCAAAGGTAAATGTATATAATGAACTTCAAAAACAACAGCAAGAGACAAAATATTTTGAAATTCAAAAACCTATCTAGCTTTTGAGGTAAAAGAATGATTGACGGACTAACGAACAGACAGACAATGGTTGCTTTTCCCCTTACGAGCAAGGCTAAAAAGAAACAAACAAACGGCCCACCTGGAAGTGTGTAAAGGATTAGATAGAAGTAACATTATATGGATCACTACGGAAATAAGTTACCTGAAGAACTCTGTGCAAATAGTTTCCTCTTCAGTAAAGCTTTAGAGGACAAAATGTGTGGGAGTCATTCAGAGTCTCTGACAATCTTTCTAAAGTTTGCTTGCACAGTACTAACCACTAGGATTAACTGTTGATTGATACACTTGGAGTTGGACTAGTTAGTAGTCGTAACTTTCCCTGAGAAATAGTGAGTTTTAGTTCTAGTAGCTTTGGGGGAGCGTTGGCTGAGCGGTAAAGCGCTTGGCAGTCTAATAGGGGTCCCGGGTTCAAATCCTGATGAAAACTGTGATTTTTAATGTCGAGATCTTTGTTCACCTGACATTAGTTGTGGAAAAGTAAAGGCGGTCCCAGATAAGTACGACGTGTAAACGAGATATTGGTCTTCTATGCCCACAGGTTACGACGTCACATGTCAATGTTAATGCTCTACCAGAAAACAAAATATATAGTCGTTCTACGACTGAAGGAAGTCCAACATTTAAATTTTAAAACCTGGGTGTTTCAGTTTAAACATTCTTATTTCAATCTGTGTATATTTGTTTGTTTTTTCTTCGAGAATTACAATCTTGAAATAATTATCTTATTGAATCTAATTTGTGTTTGTGATTTTGTCACTGAATAATGACGCGAAGGCTCATCAAAAGTTTTAGATGTACATGAAGTCGACATTCTAAATTAGAAATCGTCCATGACGCAAACAAAACCTAATAAAACAAGGTTACAAAGATAGTTTGTGTTATCACAGAGGTAGCCCCCACCAGATCCGCCAATCGACCAAGAATATTCAAGCCCTGGACTTGTTTTGATTGTCTAAATAAATTAAAATTTCATAGAATCATTTGGAGTTTGTTTTCACTTGAAATCAAAATTTAACTATTATCGATAATGAGATATTTTACTTAAATTACATGAAATGTTTTTGCCTAAAGGGAGAAATCAGCTTTTTAATCGCTTTTCTAGTTGTTTGTTGTTGTTTTTTTTGTATATAAACGTCACAGAACGACAGACTAATATCGACTTTTCATTGTTCGGTAGCCTTCTAATAAAAAAAAAAAAGATTATGGAAGGCACTTCACTGCACGTACTACTGTGTTATGAATTCTCGTGCTTAAACAATGAATACCTCAGCTTCTTATGCTTTTGGAACTTTTTATTTATTTATTTAAATTTGCTTTTGTATAGCGCGTGTTTGATAGACCAGTTGGGGGGTTGGGGCGGGAGGTCCGTATTGTCTTTCAAAAGATTTATTTCTTTTAAAAAGTCGGGATTTGAGCTCTAGCCTCCCATAATTTACCTCCCATAATTTTCTTTAAATTGGCTTTTTTTTTTACATTTCTTTTATATTTAATTTTAAAAATTAAACGGTTCGCTTAAAAGAAAGTTACACTAGAACATTACAAGATCTAAAGTCTCGTGATCAATATCTTTTCTAGTTTTTTTGTGATCTAAACATGACGGCGGACAGATCACACCACAACTCTCCTCGCTTAAAAGTGACTCGCACTAAAATGTATGATCATTTAGACTCTTCTTGTTTGAAAAAAAAAAAAAAAACAAAGCATATTTCATGTTTATTGACTGGAGTTAAAACAAACTTTGACCTCAACCCGGAAACTTGATAGGAAGAAATTGTCTTCTCTTGAGCTAAGTTTTAGGTCTTTTTTGCGACGTTTCCCGAGAAAAAAACAAAAAAAAAAAATTATTTTTGGTTTGTTTGAAATGCACAAATATTGACAAGGTTTTGAGATTAAACAAACAAAAAAAATCGATGGCTGTTTATTTTTTGTGTATAACGTTTTCTTTATTACTTCCTAATATTGCGACGATTTTTTTTGTATTTAGCGTTTCCCGTTCAATTTGTAAATGTTGCCTGTTTTTAAAATTTGTCCTCGCTTTTATAATGCTAAAAGTGTCACACACACACACAAAATAAAGTAAATTGTTTTTCTCTCACACGAAGATGGTCAACCCTTGCTTTATCCTGCATGCTGGACACACCAAAGCATAGGCTAGATTTTTAAAGTGATCACTTTTATAGATGGAGATCTCCAATACATTGGCAAATACCTAAATAATCGAGACCAATCGTCAAAGAAGACCTGAAAACTGAACTACAACGTCACCAACTGTGGGCAGTGGAGACCAATAGCTCGTCGTCACGTTGTACAGTCAAGAGAAGTCAGTCGCGATCTATGTTGTCACATAAATAATGCAAGTTTGGCTTGTGCTAGTCACATTCTTCCTTTGCAAAAGATTGTTCTAGGATATTCTATATAAACATTGTGGAAATAAAAAGTGTGATCGTGCTCAATTTCTAAGACCAAGGCGGAGATTAAGGAACTAAAAAGCTTGAAGCTTTTCCGGGTTTTTTGCATACAAAATAAACGCCTTCGCTTTTAGATGTTGCTAAATGTACACAATTTTGATGCCGAGGGCTAAGACTTTGTCTTTCCATATTATTTTAAGAATTCGAAAGGGCTGCTGTGGACTGCTATTCAAGCCAGTAGTTCAGGTTTCGTTCCCTCATCTGAGACTATAGCTCCGTGGTGTTTCAAGCTGCTAACAGCTTTTCACCTCCAATACTGATGCCCCCTTTTAAGGCCTTTTCTGCCATTGGTCATAATTTGGGTTTTTTACGGAATTCATTTGCATGCCATATGCGCTCCGTGGTCATGGCCACATTTATATGCTTGTGAGTCTTATGCTTTGACAGAAGAGCTAGATAGGAGGATCCTAGCAATGGAATTGAGATGCTACAGAAGGATCCTAGGTATCACATTCAAAGACCGCATCACAAACCAAGAG
The DNA here is from genome assembly GCA_036873155.1 of Biomphalaria sudanica. Lineage (NCBI taxonomy): Eukaryota > Metazoa > Mollusca > Gastropoda > Planorbidae > Biomphalaria > Biomphalaria sudanica. The sequence goes on from JAZGLO010001033.1 coordinate 590,127, forward strand.
ATTAGAGACTGGTTTACTGCAGCGATTGGACCCCATAATGACCTGCTAACTATCGTAAAAAAACGCAAGGTCAAAATCTATGGCCATATTACAAGATCTTCGGGGCTCGCAAAAGACCTTCGTTCAGGGAACAGTACTAGGAAACAGAAGAAGAGGCAGACAGAGAAAGCGATGTGAAGATAACATAAAAGAATGGACGGGCCTGCCATAGAAATAGGTTCTAACAAAGGCAAAAGACAGAGTGAATGGAGAAAGACGGTCGCCGAGTCCAATAGACTAAGGGATTGGTAAAGGTAAAGAGCTTACCTGCAATTCTATAATCAACGTCACGTGTACTAGAAGAATTTCAGAAATGAAAATGTGTGTATGATACAGCAAGCCTCCCAGACAGCACTAAATAGACATTTTCAGTCGGGTGGTTGAGTGCCCTGCCATTGAGTGGTAGCAATACGATGACAAATGGTAAACACTTCAGTTACCTATCGACCAATAAAGTATTTTTAAAGAGCCATTTATGTTTTGTTTTATCTTTAGGAAGTTGCATTCAATGTAGAATGAGACTATACAAAAGACTCTCTTGCCTAGAGTTAAATCACTACGGAATAAGCATATAGGCCTACATAATGTTTTAGAGCCTTTTTTTTTTTTTAAAATATTTGTTAATTTTTTTTTTTAATTCTTTACGTGGACGGGAACATTTGAATATGTAACCAACGTGTCCAAGTTCAGTGCTAATAGCATGTTAATAGCAATGAAATAGAACAGTAGGAAAAATGTATACCATAGAGGGAGGCGGATTTTGGGGATGGCGAGTGGGGCAACCGCCCTAGATCCCGCGCCTAACCGAGGCCCCGCAATCAAGAGAATCTCTGTCACACCGTCAGCCCATAGTAGAAATATTCACGAGGCTGCCTCTGCAATAGACAGATAGAAAAGACTAAAAAAAATGTATTGACGAGAAATTAAAGTTTCAGATTGTTTAGAGTTAACTTGAGAATGTAAACCTAAACCCTTGTTTCTATTTTATAATGTATGAAATGTATGAGCAATTTCAGTACGTTTTCTGTAATTCTTTATCTCTATTTCTATTTCTTAGCTTTCACTTTTCTATTTCTCTCTCTCTTTTTATCTGTCTCTCTCTTTACCTTTATTATCTCTGTCTTTCTCTCTTAGACTCGTTCACCATTTTCCCCTTTCTATGTCAATCATTCTATCTTTTTTCTCTCTTTCTCTCTCTCTCTTTCTCTTGATCATAATTCTCTTTCGCTCTCAGACTCTTTCTCTATTCTCATTTTCTTTGTCTCTCCTTGTCTCTTTTCGTCTCTCTTTAATCTCTTTCTCTCTCTCTCTCTCTCTCTCTCTTGCTCTTTGTCTCTCCCTTTCTCTCTCTTTCCTTTTCTGTGTCTATTCTTCTTTCTTTTTCTCGCTCTCTTTCTCTATTATACAAGAAAATAGCGTCCTACAGTTTCCTTGTGTTCCAATGTGTCCAGCGTGTTAATTGCAGACTTAAATTCTGCTCAATAATTTTATTTTCAACCCTGATGAAGGCAACGAGTTCCAACGTCTAGCCCAAGTAAGATCACTTATAGGAATGTGTCCTAGTATAAGAAATAAGAAATGTGTCTTTATCTTTGTTTCTTTCTTAGTATTTGGTTAGATCGTATTTCTACATTTGTATAAATGGTTTGGTCTTTGTGTAATATTAATACTTTTACTTTTTAGTTTTCGAAATCTACAATGTCACTACATGTAGTGATTTTTTTGTATAGTACTAAATATCAACAGTAATGATTCATTCTTTACAAAAGTCTCTAGTTTCTTATGTATACTTAGCAGGGATAAGAGACGCATGTTCTAATATTGGTCCTACCAAAGTGAAATAGCCTTCTAGTTTGAGATTTCTCTTTTTTTCCATCTTCAAAAAAGTACAAATGAAAAAAAAATACTTTTGTTGTTTTTTTTCCGAGAAGAGAAATGTTGAAATTACTTCCCTTTGATTTGTTTTTTTCTTTTGTACGCTTCTGTTACAGTCCAATGGGCCGGGTCTTCACTGACACGCGTAGGCGAGCTTCAGCAACCATTCTTTAATATCAGACAGGAGACAGTATGCGATTTATCCCTGTCACAGAGATGTGGAAATCAGTGGCGTAGCTAGGGTGGGGGAGGGGAGTCCAGATGTGAAAGTTCCCACTCCCCACTTGAACGAGTCCCCAAATGATATTTTGAATATTTTTTTTGTACATTAAATATCAAATATTACGCCTCTGACATGTAATCTTGCTATTTAATAATGAGAAAAAAAAACCAAAAACAGAAAGCACGACGTGAGGCGATATGAATTAAGATATGCCACTTGGAAATAATCGCCAATAAACAACAGTACTATTCTTTAAAAGAGTCTTAATGATTATTTTGTGTTCATTTTTTTTTTCATTTTACTTATATGCTGTACCATTGGAAGTCAGAATTATATATTGATTCAGTACATTATCTCATGTCATGATGTTCAATGCCAAAATGCAGGGGCACATAAGAAGGCCAAGCACCCCCAACCCGGGCAACCATATCCCTAGCTACGCCACTGGTGAAAATATTTTTTTCTTTGAAATACGAAATAGAAAACTTTTGTCAAGCCTTTTTGTGTTAATGCGCAATAATCTAAATTTAAAAAAAATATTAACTATTTAAAAAAAAAACGAAACAATGTAATTTAGTAATCAGACAATGTCGTTGGAATTTGTTTGCACTCCTGTCTTTTGGTTCAATGGTTTAGGGGTTAACAGAAACGGAAGTAAATAAAATTTGGGGTAATCTTCAGACAGGTGATCAAATCATAAAAATAAATTTGGACATTTAGTCAATTCAGTAATTTTTTTTTTAAGTTACTGATTAGAATTTTAACGAAAAGAAATTAGACCACTAGGTCAAGGTCAAAACTATTTACATCCTGTACACGAAACAAACAAAAATTATTAAAAAATACACACACACATAAAAAGGAAAAAAAAGAGTGACCAATAGAAATCAGTGAAACAAGATACGTATTAGATCCCTTTGCAGACGAAGCCAATCAAATGGTTAGATAGTTACCGACAGATGGCAGCAAATGTCTTCTAACAGAGACAGCTGGTAATGGTATCGAGACACATATTAAGACCAAAAAAAAAAAGGCCCTCATCAAAAAAAAGGCGCAGAACGCTAAAAAAGAGAATTTAGATGGACCCTTTGAGGACGACGTCTTTTGGTGGGTCATATGTGACAATATGTCAAGAATAGCTGTTTCTGCGTGGTCAAGAGAAATACTACTCTTATCGGACTGGAAGACAATACCTATTATTATTGTTATTATGATTTGTATTATTATTATTTTTTATTATTGAAATATTTTGGGCCTTATGATTCTCTCTGCAAAGTCGAGACTAAAAGAGACCAAATTTTCTCTAAATCTGTTCAGTTCTGACATAATGTTACATAAACTCTCTGGCCATCAGTCTTGGAACAACAGTATCATTCTCTCCATTTAATGGCCTGTGTGCAGGAGTGTGCTGTTTCAAATGCTCTTTTTAGACCTGAACTCCGGACCATCGTGACGAGAGATTGAATCACCTAGCACACAACAAGTCCACCACGCGATTTTACCTGGGTATGTGTTTCTGTGTGTAAGAAAGAGAGAAAATTGTGTAAAAAAATCTCATCTTTCAGAGTTTAGTAAATTTGTATTCAATAATTTTTTTTATTTTTTTTTGCACACAAAATAATATATCTGGTTTAGTGTCTTGAAACATAAAGTCCGTTCTACCAATCGTTATAGAAGGCTTAGGTGCAACGTCTCAACTTGTGGACAGTGTAGACCAGTAAATGGATGCTACGTGGCACTGACCTGTGACGTGGCAACGAGCTATTGATATCCACTATCCACAGAATGCGACGTTGCAGGTCAGTGTTCAGGCCTTCTATAACGACTGGTCTCAGTTTGACTAGGCCAGCAAACACGATACTTTAATTTCACCAATTGTTCCTACCTACTGCCATTAGTCTATCTAGTTCCAGCCTATTCGATACTTCCATTAGATTTAAAAATTCTAGCCAACTCGGTTTTGCAATTTGATTAAGTTTTTCTTACCTACTAGATATATTCTAATAAAAAAACCACTAACGTTAATCTCTATGTCGTCTATTTTTAAACCCAACAATATAAAGCATATAAAGAATCTCATTGTATTTCTATCTCATTTGTATTTCTATCTAATCACTATTTCGAGATTTAATATTGTAGATAGAAAATTTAAAATAGATGTTTTGATTAACATCTAGTGTTTCATAGTTGTCGTTTTCATTCTTCTGAAAAAAAAAACAACAATAGAAAAATTAGAATTTAAATTGAAACGAAACAAACAATTTTCTTTCGTTACCTCCCACTCACTGATAAAAAAGAGTAGACTTTTTTTTATTCAATCAATTCACACTTTTGAACACTTTAAAAAGAATTCTTTTAAATTAATATTATTCATTACTATAATGTATACAATATGCCCACAAAAATATCTAGAACATTCGAACGTCTCTGAACGTCCATTGACTTGGTGACGCTTGAGCGTCCTTAAAAACTCATTAGAACGCCCTGGGTCTGCATGCACCCTTTTATTTTGCACAGTTTTGTAGTGCATGGATGTTTGCACCCGAAGGTCAATGTCAATGAATGGTTCACTAGACGGAAGCTTAACTTTATTTTTAAAAAAAAATTTTCAGGCGCTAAAATTAGAGCCTCGAAGAAAACGCAGTAGGCGTTGACAATGTCCAGTCCGCAGACATAATGGAAACACGTTGTTATTACCTCCCTTGTCGATAACATTTGATACGTGCTTTGATTGGGCGCACCCTCAGACGTGATCTCGAGTGCTGTTCATCATATCAATTACACGTGCTTTGATTGTGCGCACACCTCAGACGTGATCTCGAGTGCTGTTCATCATATCAATTACACGTGCTTGACTTAAAGGTCTTGGCTTTTTTTTTTCGCTTGAAAAAGTCATCTTGAATTGATTATGCAGCGGGTATTAGAGACGTTTAGATTAATTATCAGACAACTATCGCTTCGAGTGAAAACACCTTGATTTAAGGCGAAGTCAATGCTTGGTTTTGTTAAGAATGTCGTCTGATAGGGCTATTCAACATCCTTCTTCAAAAGTAGTGCTTTTTCTTACCTCTATAGTACCTTCCACCTTCGCCTGAACTTCGTAAAATAGACCGTTTGGGTGTCACTTGTTGATCAGCTCCCTTATCTTTGGCTCTGACCAAGGGTCCGCCCTCCCCATGTCCCTAAGTCCATTGACCGACCTCCCCATGTCCATAAGTCCATTGACCGACCTCCCCATGTCCATAAGTCCATTGACCGACCTCCCCATGTCCATAAGTCCATTGACCGACCTCCCCATGTCCATAAGTCCATTGACCGACCTCCCCATGTCCATAAGTCCATTGACCGACCTCCCCATGTCCTTTTTCTCCCACCCCACTTCCAATTAAAGAAAAGTCCATTGACCGACCTCCCCATGTCCATAAGTCCATTGACCGACCTCCCCATGTCCATAAGTCCATTGACCGACCTCCCCATGTCCTTTTTCTCCCACCCCACTTCCAATTAAAGAAAAGTCCGTTGACCGCCCTCCCTATGTCCATAAGTCCGTTGACCGACCTCCCCATGTCTATTGACCGACCTCCCCATACCCATAAGTCCATTGACCGACCTCCCCATGTCCATAAGTCCATTGACCGACCTCCCCATGTCCATAAGTCCATTGACCGACCTCCCCATGTCCATAAGTCCATTGACCGACCTCCCCATGTCCATAAGTCCATTGACCGACCTCCCCATGTCCATAAGTCCATTGACCGACCTCCCCATGTCCATAAGTCCATTGACCGACCTCCCCATGTCCTTTTTCTCCCACCCCACTTCCAATTAAAGAAAAGTCCGTTGACCGCCCTCCCCATGTCCATAAGTCCATTGACCGACCTCCCCATGTCTATTGACTGACCTCCCCATACCCATAAGTCCATTGACCGACCTCCCCATGTCCATAAGTCCATTGACCGACCTCCTCATGTCCATTTCCTCCCACCCCACTTCCAATTTAAGAAAAGAAAAATATGAATTATTTTGCTTCTACAAATGTACCGAAAAAATCGAAATAATTATTACCATTGCAGTAGAATAGCTTCCCGTATGGAGATATACTTGACACAACGTTGAAAGTGTAAAAATATATCTTTATGCATTTTTTATTGAACGGGTTTGGAATACTGACCTCTCCAACAGCATTGGTTCCCTGTAAACATTTTTAAACGTTGTGCCTCAGAGGACATTTTAAACGGATCAAAAGGAACATTCTTAAATAATGCTTCGGGAAGGAGAGGCTCATTAGTCATGGCTGGCTATCCAGAAAGTTCTGAATTCAAACCTTTGCTGTCTTGCAGCCTTGCCCAACCATGGCGAAGGTTTCAGGAGTCAATCCTGTGGATAAATCAGGGGCAGGTCACCCTTAGGGAGCAGGAAACAAGCCGCTGATCCCAGTCTGTATCGGCTTCTGCTGTCCACTTGAACATATAGACTGTGTGGAGAGGTGGGTGAGGTGCTCTGTTGGTGACATCGATTCGACCACTGGCTAAAGTCCAGGCATTTATCTGTTTTCTATGAGATGTTCCACAGCTGCTCATGACTGGAGGAAGACAGAATCAAAGATTGAAGTGATTCGTAGTTCTTGATCATTGAGTCTAGCAGTGCCAGAGAATTTTTTACATCATAATTTTATGATTTTGAAATAATACAAATTAAATCAGCTATATAAGAACATAAAAATACATTGTTTTAACGACAGTAGCTCCATTATACAACTTAAAATAAAATTAAAAAAAAAAAAATTACAAAAAGCTTTCCTCACACCCGGTATCAAACCCATGATTTTGAGACCGCCATCTGTTTGTGCAAACGATGCCACCATTTAGGCCAGCGAGACCGCAAAATTGTGTCGTTATTTTTTAGTACTTTATAAGGACATCTAGATCTAGAACTAGTCTAAATCTAAGGGAAGATCTACAATCAAGATGTACGTAAAAATATATGCAAAGCTTAGATAATCTTTTAATAAACGTTAAGCCATTTTAAAGTTAATAAACAACTCAGTTATCAGTACACTACGTCTGACTACTAGAGTTTTTCTTGTGTGGCCAACCAGCTAGTCATTCTTTTCTCAGCGATATACATCAACTGTTAAATTTTTAGGACAATCGTTAAAGCAGTTCAGGATTCCGCAAACCAGTAACACAGACTAAAAACGCAAAATACCTAGGTGTTATAATAAATGAAAAACTGTCATGGAATCCACATATTAATGAAACTATAAAAAAATCAAACAAAGCATTAGGATTTATTAAAAGAAATTTCTATAAATCAAATAAGAACATAAAACTAAAATGTTATTTAACCTTCGTTAGGCCAATAATAGAATATGCATCCACCGTTTGGGACCCCTCAACTCAAGAAAACATTAAGAAACTGGAACAAACACAAAATAGAGCAGTGAGATTCATAACAAACGAATATTCACATTTGACTAGAGTAACACAATTAGTAAAATCACTAAATTTAGAAAGCCTTCAGGACAGAAGACTCAAAAGTAAAGTAGCAATCATACATAAAACACTGAACCATAATCTTCAAATACAAAAACAAAATTTAATAAAATACTCTGAAAGACACAAAGATAAAGGCACATTCCTCGTCCCATATGCTAGGACAAATTTGTACAAATACTCCTTCTTCCCAAGTGCTATTAGAACATGGAATGGGTTGCCTGAGCTAGCCAGAAAAACCAGTGACTTGGCAGAATTTAAGTCATTGGTTAATATGCATGACTAAATGCATGACGCGTAGGACGTAATCATCTTCTTATTTGAAGTAACGTCTGTATTATATAAGATAAGATAAGAAGATCTAACAAAACAAAAAGCGATATTTTACTAGGCGAGAGTAAATCTAAAATGCAGATCTGAATGTTTATAGGCTTTTTGTTTTTGTTGGAAAAACTATCATCTACTGTAGATGGCTCGTAGAGTGAATTTGACAGTGGTTTTGTACTTTGTAAAGAATGAATAAAATGAAATGACGAATTTATTTTCTAATACAAAATCTTAATTTTCACTTATTATCCTTATCCCTACCCAGACTGGGCCCCTCGCAAACCGTTTTGCATAGAGCCCCGCAATCTGTAGGACCGGCCCTGAATTCTGTACATATTTAGTACCTACAAAATAGTGGAATACCACGTCTACGCTGATACTTTGATACATGCTTTTTCTATCTCTACTATTTTAATATCGTGATCCTTGTGTGGTTCAATGTTTACGATGGGCATTTCGTGGCCACCTAAATGACTTTGTGGTTTATAATGTCAAGAGTCCCATCCATTTAAACTGAATGAACTCATGCCTGGCATCAAATTCCTGGTCATTATCACCACAGTCACGCTTCACCAGTTTCCACTCTTCAAGTCGTGTACACTAATCGTCATCCCACTAGATTCCGTTGATAAAATGTATAACTGTTTGGAAGCCTTTCTAGACATCTCCAGATTTGTTCAGCAGTCTATCTATATAGATGAGACTTTCTTCTGATTCTTTGGACTGCTGGTCTGGAGGGCTCATTCCAGTGTTACCAAAACGTAAGTGACGTTGTAAATGCCTTTTATTTAATGAGTTGAGTGATGGGTTTAACTTTTGTTCTGTTTGGTTCGTTTGGTTCGTAGTTTCTGGTCTTACAGTCAAAGTCTTGTGTTGCGAGAGGCAATGAATGAAGACTCACACTGAAGTCATGAAGTCTTGTAGTGCGAGAGGCAATGAATGAAGACTCACACTGAAGTCATGAAGTCTTGTGTTGCGAGAGGCAATGAATGAAGACTCACACTGAAGTCATGAAGTCTTGTGTTGCGAGAGGCAATGAATGAAGACTCACACTGAAGTCATGAAGTCTTGTGTTGCGAGAGGCAATGAATGAAGACTCACACTGAAGTCATGAGGTCTTGTGTTGAGGCAATGAATGAAGACTCACACTGAAGTCATGAAGTCTTGTGTTGCGAGAGGCAATGAATGAAGACTCAAACTAAAGTCATGAGGTCTTGTGTTGAGGCAATGAATGAAGACTCACACTGAAGTCATGAGGTCGTTGTTGAGTAACAAAGAAACAAAAAAAAACAAACTTGTAGGCATCAAGGGGTCCTGCACTTCGATAAATTAATCTACCATGTATTCTAAAGTAGTGTTTCCGGAAACCACTAGGGTCCATAGTTAAGTGTTCCACGAACTATTTAAATATTTAACTAGTTGGCCACCATGTGAAATAAATCTTTTAAAAATAAGCAAAGTGTTCCGTTAAATAGTCAGACTGTGCGAGCGAAGTGTTCTGTCATGGACATTTTAACAAAATAATATCTAGTCAGTCAGAGATCTATCACACTCATTAGTCCAGCAATACAGTCAGCACCTCTTGCCAATACCAAGATTTAACACACAGCAATTTAGCAACAGGGCCAGTGCACGACCTCAGTACAATAATTCTCCATACACATTAGTCAAACAATAGTTCGAATACTCTTTTCAGTACAATAGCAATTCATACACTGTGGTTAAGCATTTTCGCAGTACTCTTATCAGTACCACAATAGTAATATAAAATCTTGAAAGTTATTATTCTCTCTGTCTCATGCGGCGCAATGCTGTTTTTTCAATAATGTAATGTATTTGTTTTGGGACCTTCAAAACAAAATAGCATTACCTCCTAGCCTAGACGTTCTGCAGAAAAAAAAAAAATCATCAACATCATCAAACTCCATTTGAGTGAGGACTTGAGAGGCTCAAACCCTCTCTTGAAAAAGCCCTGGACAGAAACCCTGCTGTTATGCGTGGTAAATACATGTCACCATACTGTGCTATAATAGCTTGCTCAGGCCTGGACAGCCTCCACCACGGGTCAGTGCGGTCAGGGCGTTTCATGCGCTCCCAGACACCGAGGGCTTTTTGAAACTTGTCCCGACACTCAAACCACATTTCCATTTTAAATTTTTTGGATTGTAACCAGAGCATGATGGAAACTCACAGCCTGCTCGGTGGGTGGTATAAGCTCTTCCACATAGAGGCACCCATACTTATGTCAAGAATGAATAGAAAGAAAATACAGCGTTCTGGTTGCTAAATCGGGACAGTTCGAAGCTCATACCAATTAAGTATCAGGTTTCAAATGGATATGCATAATAAATCACGGTAAGATTAGAATGTAGTCAGTGATCTGTTTTAATGCTCTACCACCGACTTATCTCATTTTCGTTAGAAGATGGCCTATGCAAATAAAAGACACTTTTGAGTTTGAAGTTAACAGATCTGTGTTTGTGGGTGGATGGGTCGGTGTGTTTAGTTAAAAGACTCAGCCTAAATAAACATGTATGTGTTTGAATGGAACACACTGACTTGTAGGTCAGCATTAGCGTTAGAGACAAAACCCAATAGGTTCACTGTCATTGTACCTGGTACATTGATCCAGACCAGTAGATCTATCACTTTGTCCTCAGGCTTACTGTAATAAATTTTAAACCCTCTCTTGTCTTGTAGATTTATTTGCCAAGTCGACTTTGTGTGTGTGTGTGTGAGAGAGAGAGAATGCCAGTGTGCTTGTATGTGTATGTGACATAAGTCATAAGCACTCTTTTGTTCTCACTTATAGTCAGTTAAGAAGAAAGTAGTTAAATCCTGTTTTCACTTGTTTATTATAGTTGCAATGTGTGCCCGAACTATATAATCAAAAATGACAACTTTGTATTATTCGTTAAGAGCCATTCTCATTGGTATGCAATAATATTGATATAGAAAACAAAAAACGGAACTTACAATCAGCCATATATTGGCATACATATTCATAAGACTTTCTGCTGAATTCCCCATACGTGACACCTTTGTTACATTCTGGGAGCTCTCTTCTTACTGCAAGGCCTTCATAGTTAGACCTTACTTTTCAACTTGACGTTATCAAATATGCATTACCATTTCGAGATACTCGTGTGAAGGTAAAGGATTGATTTACTGATAGGACACTATGAAAAGCCACTCTTTGCTGGCATTCTGGTCTGGAGCAACCGTGTAAGCTAATTGATGTTTTCAAAATGCTCCCATCTGATCCACATCATGAAGTTTTCCAAAGGCCAAAGTCTTCTTATCTACATCATGATGGTCTTCGAAAGCCGAACGTCTCTTATCTACATCATGATGGTCTTCAAAAGCCGAACGTCTCTGATCTACATCATGATGGTCTTCGAAAGCCGAACGTCTCTGATCTACATCATGATGGTCTTCGAAAGCCGAACGTCTCTGATCTACATCATGATGGTCTTCGAAAGCCGAACGTCTCTGATCTACATCATGATGGTCTTCGAAAGCCGAACGTCTCTGATCTACATCATGATGGTCTTCGAAAGCCGAACGTCTCTGATCTACATCATGATGGTCTTCAAAAGCCGAACGTCTTTGATCTACATCATGATGGGCTTCAAAAGCCGAACGTCTCTGATCTACATCATGATGGTCTTCGAAAGCCGAACGTCTCTGATCTACATCATGATGGTCTTCAAAAGCCGAACGTCTCTTATCTACATCATGATGGTCTTCAAAAGCCGAACGTCTCTGATCTACATCATGATGGTCTTCAAAAGCCGAACGTCTCTGATCTACATCATGATGGTCTTCAAAAGCCGAACGTCTCTGATCTACATCATGATGGTCTTCGAAAGCCGAACGTCTCTGATCTACATCATGATGGTCTTCAAAAGCCGAACGTCTCTGATCTACATCATGATGGTCTTCGAAAGCCGAACGTCTCTGATCTACATCATGATGGTCTTCAAAAGCCGAACGTCTTTGATCTACATCATGATGGGCTTCAAAAGCCGAACGTCTCTGATCTACATCATGATGGTCTTCGAAAGCCGAACTTCTCTGATCTACATCATGATGGTCTTCAAAAGCCGAACGTCTCTGATCTACATCATGATGGTCTTCAAAAGCCGAACGTCTCTGATCTACATCATGATGGTCTTCAAAAGCCGAACGTCTCTGATCTACATCATGATGGTCTTCAAAAGCCGAACGTCTCTGATCTACATCATGATGGTCTTCAAAAGCCGAACGTCTCTAATCTACATCATGATGGTCTTTAAAAGCCGAACGTCTCTGATCTACATCATGATGGTCTTCAAAAGCCGAACGTCTCTGATCTACATCATGATGGTTTTCAAAAGCCGAACGTCTCTGATCTACATCATGATGGTCTTCAAAATCTACATTTTGATGTTCTACATAGCCGAAACTCCTTTGATCTACATCCCATTTTTTTATATTAAGTTCTTAAATAGTCCGTTGAATATTTTTTATTACAATTCGACGAATATGAACCAGAGATTAAGATTCTTGTTCGTCTCGTTCACTCATTTTTCTTTCCGTTTGATCGTCTTACAAGCTGAGCCAAAGGCTCTTTGAGCTCTAAGTTTGAAAAAAAAGCCTGTTTGGACGCCAAACAGTAAAAAAAAAACCTGTGGGAACACAGTTCTGTTTGAGAGAGACCCGAGTCAATGCCTATGTAAAGCTTTGGCTTTGGCCCCGGACTCATGCTTGGCTGAACATGGCCGAAGGCCGAGGTCACCGGAAGCCTCCGCCATTTTCCTTCGTTGTACCAAGCTAACCGTTGGGGACTCGCCATTTATGTAACGTCCCTTGAGGAACAGCGCATGGATGTGTGACAGGTTTATGGGGACTCTTTTGCAACTCCGCCCGTGCAATGGGTGGACTCTCGTCTACCTGTGGGCATCCCCACGGGAATTTTGTGTTGCTACCCATTTAGCCTAACCACTTCCTCTAATGGTCGTTTCCACACCAGCGCCACGATGAGGCAGAGTAGCGTGCTCGCGATTTTTCTTTCCAACAGACATTCCAGGTTGTCACTAAATGTCACATTGTATCCTTTCCAAGAATCCCCCAAGCTGATCTCCTTCATTAACAAACCAAACATGAAGTAGTTTTGTTTTGTTCACCTGTAGAGCAGATTGAAATAGTCAATAGACTTCTGCACATCTATGTTTTCTAGTTAAACTTGGTTAGGTAAAAGAAGCAGAGAACTGCGTCAACCTAATACGTTTGACAAGCAGACACAGAGAAACACAGTTTCGGTGTAAAGTTGGGCTTTTTTATTACTTGTAGAAAATTACTGTGGAACTAGATATCTTCCCTTTAGTTTCTGTAACTTAGAAAACAATGGGATAAAAATGTATTGTCCTCAACATAATGTTTATTAGTAGGTTAATTGTTACATCATGCTGGAGTGGCGTGGCTAGTACAATGTAATACTTATTTCTGATGACACAGTCACTAATTGTAGACAGAGATATTTGACTTTTGTGGAAAAACATGAGAGCTTCTCTCGTGAGCATTGACTATATAAATGATAAAAACTAAATCATAACTTAATAACAACACATTAATGCAATTCACGGGTTCGTAGTACTACACTGCACATGAAGATAAAATGTATCGACCGTCTTAGACAAACTTGTCACCCTTAGTTATACATTTCATAGATAATTTAAAAATAAAAAGTTACTAAAAATTCTAACAACTGAGGTGGAATGAATTCGTGTTTTTAATGGCCTCCCCTGAAATATTCTGGTCTCTTTGTACAACCAACTATTCTTAGATGCTATTTTGTTTATGTTCGATCCTCTTTAAACTTGTATTGCTTGACAAGTGAAATAGAAATGTTTGATCCCACTACATTTCTCGTCCCAGGGAATCTGTTTGTTTAAGAAATTAAAACAATAAATATATAAACGAATGAAATCTAGACCAATCGTTATAGAAGGCTTGAACACCGACCTGTGACGGCGCAACTTGTGGACAATGTAGACCAATAGCTCATTGCCACGTCACAGGTTGTGTCGTCACAGTCCCTATCATATAATTAAAAAGTTGGCAGCAGTACTTTTTTTCCTCCCAATAATTTTTCTGACATTCTATTAATGAAATTAAACAAGCTTAAGCTCGAAACAAAAAATAATTTAACATTTACTAATTAGAAATCCTCCACGGACACACTAATCCAACAAAATATGTAACTTTAAACGATAACTTTTACTTGTATATAAACAAAATTTATGAAATGTTTCCTCGTCTGTCCAAATTTAAGCCATTCTGCTTCCTTTTTTTTTTAATTTCTTCATTCTAACTAATATTTGTCAAGAAGTACAATGTCTCTTATCTTCTTCTTATCTTATATAATACCGACGTTACTTCAAAAAAGAAGATAATCTCTGTCAACAAGTGAAAGGTCATTAATCTGTGTTATTAAGTGCAATGTAATTAATGTCCTTCCTAAAGTAAAGTCTCATATATCGCTGTATCAAGTGCAATGTCACTGATCTACGCATCAAGTGTAATGTCACTAATTTACGTATCAAGTGCAATGTCACTGATCTACGTATCAAGTGCAATGTCACTAGTTTACGTATCAAGTGTAATGTCACTAATTTACGTATCAAGTGCAATGTCACTGATCTACGTACCAAGTGCAATGTCATTGATCTACGTATCAAATGCAATGTCACTGAACTACGTATCTGTTTCAATTTAAATGTATTTTTATTAATCTCTGTCATAAAGTGCAGTGTCATTAACCTTTGTCATCAAAAACAATGCCACAATCATGGATGCCTGGAAGTACTATGTCATTAAATTGTTATCATGTAGTACAACGCCGTTATATTCTGTCTAATATTTGCACAGTCGTTTAAAATAAGTATGAACTCAAATGCGTCTGTTAACTTAGAAAGATATCTAGTGGGCCATCATAAAATTCCAAGTAGTTTTGGGTGTGTTCCATTAATTCAAGTTTGTTCTGCTGTAGGTTTTTTTTTCTTTAAATTTACCATTTTTAACGCTAAAAAGTAAAATGATTAAAAGTTGCACCGGGGGGGGGGGGGCAATAGAGGGGAATCGTAAAACATATCAAACTGTGTGGGTTATCTGTCTAGTTTGATATCTGTTTCCGGTGTAATATTAAAGCTCAGTTAAACTCTAAGATAGAGCCTGTGTGTTGTGATTTCTACATCTGATAACCGCCTTTCCTAGCATCTGATTTACTCTAGCAGACGTGTAGACACAGCGTCTAACAAAAGGTCCATGACATGTTATCATAACATTGGTAACGCCTTCTATTATGGACACATTACCTAGAGGACGCCCTGGAAGACTGTGAATGCAAAAGCCTGTTTGATGTGAACATTCAAGTAATGAGTCTGAGAAAGTTTTCACTCAACATGAATAGAGAGAGAAGATGTTGCCATGTAAAATACGTTTTAGTTAAGTCTGTAGTGCGTTTGATTTGTATTGCTAGTTTTTGTTTTAAGTACTTAGAAAGTTTTGTGAGATTTTCTTTAGCTTTTGTTTCATGAGATCGGTGCTCATATTGCTACCAGGATTGTTGTTTTTTAAAGAGGAACTGCAGTGTATGAAGTGGGGCAAACTACTCGGAAACCAACAAAACAAAATGAATAAACAAACAAACAGATATCTAAATAAAAATATAATTATACAAAACAAAATTCACAAACAGCTTAGAAAATCAAAAACATAGGTAAAAAGAAACAGTGATTAACAAAAAAAAATATAGATGAGCAAAAACTTAGCAAAACAAAAACGGCAAAACGAGAAACATGGATAAACAGAAAAAGCAAAACATATATAGGGAAAAAATAGCAAAACAAAAATATATCAAATAAACAAAAAAAAAACCCAGCAAAACAGACGTTATGGCCGAGTGTACAGATATAGAGCTAAACAAAATATATTTTAAAAGAACAAACAAAAAATCAATGTAAGCTAAAGGGTGAATACAAAACGGAATACTTTCATCAATTTGTTGAACTCTTGGAAACTGTCAGAATAATGTTACAGACTCTTGTATATTCAGAGGCTTTGCAGAATCAAACTCTTCTTATCTAAATAAAAAAGAAAAACTATTGTAAAATATTTGATCAGATGTGCGTCCATTCATTTGATTCAGTTGGTGCCCCGCTTCATTGTGCCTAAGTTTAGTGTTTGTAGTTTCATACTATATCCAAACAGTTTATCTCGATCAAGACTTTTCTATTCATCCAATAGATTTCAGATGTTTTGTATACAGCTAGAGATTGAATTGAAACTTTGAATTGGTAGTTGGAGAATATTTGGGGGAGGTGGGGCAATAGGAGTCCAAAAAAAATTGAAATAAAACTGCAACAAGCCTTTCCAAAGTAACGTGTCTTGGTTGTTAGAATATTGCTAATACTAAAAAAAGCAATTAAAAAGAAGACATTAATAAGTGTTACGTGCTTTCTTGCTACCAAAAGTATCAATATTTTTTAAAGTAATCTTTTTTTTTGTTCGTCTGCGAGAAAATATCCAGATTGAAACTGTATCTGCATAGTCCTGTACACACCTTACTCTTAGGAATGGAAGACATTGCCATGATGTAATCCAGATAGCTAGAACAAGTGCATCTTAGCTCATCCTTTTAGTTTCTACACAAACTCCATAGCAAAATAAATCTGATAAACTTACAGGCAAGACAAGAATCTGGTTATGTAAGAGATCAATCAACAAGATGAGGAACTCTTAGGCAAAACTAGAATCTGATCCGACAATCTGATGGCGTGATAACCATACGTGATGAACCGTGCACTTACGTGAGTGTACGATCCCTAGCCGACACCCGATTGTTAGCACTTTAGTACGATAGTTGGGAAGCTTCCGACAAAGGCCGTGAGCTCTATAGGCAGTTGAGTAGACCAGACCGAAAGGACTCGTGGTGGTATCTTAATCGAGCGGAGCAGGCCGTCCTGGCCCAGTTCCGAGTCGGTCACTGTCAAATAGATGCTTACTTCGGACCGTTCAGCGATAACTACGACACACGGTGTCGCCACTGCATCGATGACATCTAGACAATAGATCACATTCTTTATGAATGTCGCTTTCTGCATTAAGGGCGATCGGGACAAGGATTTGATATAGAGAGAGAACTAGTACATGTCCGTCACTAAGGCTGTCCTTGTACGGGGACAAGGCGACTTTAAAAATCACTGCTCGCTTCCTCTCACGTGCTCTATGTCACGTGTTTATTGTGTTTATTTGACTTGGAGTTCTTGATGCTATAAACTTGTGACATATGTGGGTTCGGAGGTGCCTTGATTATAGTTCAAACACTTTAATAATCAATGAAGTAACAAAGTGCTGATAGGTTCTCTTGAGTTTTAATTATTTAAAACTTGAACTTGAAACAATAAATGTATGTACAAAGATATATAAAACAGATACAGGATTCAGTGAAAATGTTCAATAAAATGAGTAAATATTTACTTTAAAACTTAGCGACTTCTAAGCCTAACTTTCTAGCTCTCTCTCGGTTTCAAGCTAACACTCCGCTTTTATATCTTTCTTTAAAATCAAGAACCGTGACATCTCAATACCCATCCTTGACTCGTTTACATTTAATTTTCCCTTCAATTGTTTCTGTAATTTAACCTACGCCAATTATGTCTCCCTGCTGTAGCCTTGAACCAAGTTTTAATCGGCGTCCTTCTGGCATTAAAGCGCGAGCGCGCTGACCCGATTTGAGATAGGTACAATGTCCCATTCTGTGAACAACGAGGTGTCACTAGGAACTGTTTTTGTAATTTAAGCTATGTTAATTTTGTTTCCCTGCTGTAGTCTTGAACTAAGTTTTAATCTGTGTTTTTCTGGCATTTAAGCGTGGGTACGCTGACCTGGTTTGAGATAGGTACAATGTCCTCATTTTGTAAACAATGAGGTGTCACTAGGGACGTGACACTCTAAGGGAGTAATTCTCAGCATGGCTCCTTTCTAATGGGGTTTTAGATTCGGTCAGACAAGAATCACCTTCACCTATTTCCTTTCCCTGAAATCGTTGTGGCCCCACACAAGAGCTGTCAACCATCTTTCTACATTCCTCTATGTCCTTTGCCTTGGATAGGATTTCATTGAATAACATTCTTTCATGTTGTCTTCCCATCCCTTTCTCTGCCTGCCTCTTTTCCCTTTTCCTGGTAGACGAAAACCTAATAAGGTCAGAAGTTAAAGACCTATAGAATGTGAGGACCTAACAAGAAAATAAAGGACAAATTGATAACACCAGAAATACGATGAACAAAGAGGCCAGTAAAGAACATGAAGAATTTAAACATCAAGCAAGAGTTCGCAGAAGTCTAGAACATAAGAGTTAAGCTTCAGGTTCATTTTTATCAATGCCAGTGTTTGCGTTCTTCGAATACATGCCATATCTTTTACCCAATAAAGTGTTTCTTATCACAAGGTTCAATGCTTTCTAGTCCCTGGGACTGCTAGCGAATAACCTACTTTCTTACAACCTGTAATTCTCACTACCACCAGATAATGTTTCTGAAAGATAGATAGATAGATAGGTTTATAGATAGATAGATAGATAGATAGATAGATAGATAGATAGATAGATAGATAGATAGATTCTGTACCTGTATGGTTAATAAAGGGAATGAAAGTGCTTACAAGGCTGTCCAAAAAAACGCTTCAGGGACATTCTCAAAGCTTCTCTAAAGGCGTTCAGCATTGACCCAGCCACCCACCAGATAAAGGCGCATAATAAAGCATCATGGCGTCGCGCTGTGAAAACTGGCGCACAGGTTGCGGAGGAAAAGAGATCAACGCTGGCAGAAGAAAAAAGCTAAAGAAGAAAAGCAAGGCCAATGACACTAACTCCAGCTGGAATAACCTGACCAGTGTGCAGTCGAACATTCTGGACTCACATTGGTCTCACAAGCCACATGAGGAGGCACAAAACCCCGATGCAAAGCCCTCAGCCTTCTGGATGACAAAAGTGGTCATCATCGAACCACGACGGATGTACTATATAACTATATTTGTTTTTAAAAAAATAATGATTTAATTCTATTTATTTAACAGCCTACTATTATAGCTCGAAGATAAGTTTTATCCTTGCATTCAAAAGCCGGCCACACATGGCATAGGTAAATTGGGTGTACTGTAGTCTACACATATGTCTGCTACTGTAGTCTACACATATGTCTGCTACTGTAGTCTACACATATGTCTGCTACTGTAGTCTACACATATGTCTGCTACTGTAGTCTACACATATGTCTGCTACTGTAGTCTACACATATGTCTGCTTCTTCTCTCAGCTTCTAGTTGGCTCTACGTTCTCTCATACTGGCCGCTCTTCTTGCATCGCATCTTGAAACTCACTCACGGCTTCACACCATGAGGAGCTAGTGTTTTCCAGCCGTGAATCTTACTATCACACTCCTCGAGGGAGCTCTAATAGTTGTCTTTGTATCGGTTGTGATGACCCTTGAGAGAGCTTTTTAGCACAAAGCTTCCCGTAAAGAAGTCGTTTAAGAAGGCGATTTTCTGGCATACATTCCATCGGAATTGGAATCTATTTGTTGTGGCGTAGATGCTGTTAAGATGTAACAAATAAAGGATTTCAATGACTGGTATTTGATCAAACCACTTCACCTGCCGATTTTTCCTTGGCGTAGGTGAAAAGAATTTAGCTCTTTTGATGTAGTCTTTCGGTAGATATGCTGAGTCATTTCCGTTGACACACTTGTTCTTGAAGTCTGCCCAAAGGAGCACTGGCACTTGCAACAAGGAAGTCTACCTCATCATCTAGGTTAGCGTTTACTGGTATGGTCTATGGAGTTTCTCAGATTGACAAACTTTTTAACACTAGCTAGTTTTAGGCCATGTGTGAGAATGTCTGGTTCTGTGACTGATTTGTTTAGATGAAATTGGCACAACATTTCTGTCATTTTTGTTCCTATTACCTGCATTTTATTCAAAGATTCTCAAAAGAGGTTTGGGGCCTCCACAAAACTTTTGCCCAGGGCCTCCATGTTCCTAAATTCGACTCTGCTTTATAAAACAAAACCTACAGCAACAAATAATATCGATAGCCTGGATGTGGATCTTGCAGAGGTTATAATTCCAATTTTTGTAGCATGGCGTTCATGAAAGCGTTGGCACCAAAATGCACCACCAAGGAGTGCAACTCAGGGAATAGAACTAGTTCCTTATGTCACAAACAAATTTGTCTTTAACTTTCATTGCAAACAACTTTCTTATTCTTTTAATTATAAAACAATGACATAAAAAAGAGGAATGGGAACTATTAACTCAGATCAATTACAAGCTGAACTACATTGTTTTATTACTTTCTCTTATTCCAACTTTTCTTTGTTAAACTCTATGAACGTTTTATGGGCTTAGGTTGTTACTATTTATTGCGACAGATACAAGCTCCTATTTTAAAAAGAAAAGAATAACGTTACAGTACTGCGCATAAGTGGCTGAATAAGACTAGACCTGAACTGGGGTACGCATATTTGAAGCGTCCTCAAATTTAGTAGACGTTCCATATCTCGATCTGGGTAGGTGGATGTTTGTCTGTGTGTTTGTTTGTAAGGGGGTGATTCGTAAAACATTAAACCAAGGAAACATAGGGAGGGTTAAGTATTAACCCCACCCCCCAGGTTGTGAAACAATGTTTATCAGCATGTGGGCATGAGACAATCTAGGGCAGTGTTCCCAAACTGCGGCTCTGGTGCTGAATGCTGCTCTTCCACAAAATGATAAGTGCAGGCACGAAATAGTATTGACTAATTTTCCTTCTAAAAGACTAAAAGACTATTAAACCTTTTTTAAATTAAACGCCTACAGAAAAGGAGATCATTTAAGAAAGCAACAAAAGAACTTTAAACGCCTACGGAAAAGATATAATTTCAGAAAGCAACAAAAGCACATTAAACACCTGCCGAAAAGAGATCATTACTAGGTCGGCTGGGCCACCAGAGCCACGACGGCACTTTAGAGTTGCATGCAATGTTAGATGAATTATTATCTCCACTATAGATAGAATTTTCGCCACTCAAAGGACAAATGCGTGGCATATAGATAGATATATTATAACTATAGCTTTTCTATAGCGCTACTTTTAAGCTTATAGCATGCTCAGAGCGCTATGGACCAATCTCATTTGTGGACCAGTGGGAGGAGAGGGTATCTGGTGTCGAACCTCGAGCACCATCCATAGCCAAGACAATCCAAGTTCAAGCGTGTAGCCTCTCAACCAAGCTTCCCACGATAGAGCATTATTACGGTAATACGGTTGACTACGCCATGTTGGCTCCAAACCTAGATATATTTGCAAGTCTCTAGCCAAATCTAAATTTATTAGTTTTTTGTTTTTTCTTTACTTTGAAAAGTATAACGGTCAAATTAGAGTTTTCCTCCTGTGCCCAATGAGCTAGTCATTCTTTTCTCAGCGATATACATCAACTATTAAATTTCTTGGAAAATCGTTAAAGCAGTATTCGAGATCAGCGTCCACCCTCCGAGAAGGAATGACTTGAATAAGGATATTGTTAAAATAGCCGTTACTTTCTGTTCTAGTGGATTGACCTAGGAAAGTTTACATTAGTTACGCAGTACATGCTGTCTTACAGCGCACAGCAGTCGTAAATCGTGTATGAATTCCGATTAGATTTACACAGGTTTTGTGTGTGTGTGCATAGGCCAGTGAGATCAGATCTACATTTAAATATTTACACATTATTTCTCCACGCCTACAATTCTAACTGCCGATAATGCAATGAAGGTTCGAACTAGTAGGGCGGGAAGGTCCTTTAGGGGCCAGGTTCAAGAATATGATAGTGACCCCCCCCCCCCCACTTTTTTTTCCCAAGAAAATCAAGAGTTAAGTATGATTTAAAAGAATAGAATCCTACTGACAACATTATATATTCTCGTTAACCGTGTGCCGCGGAAACAGTTGACTATTAGCCCTATATTGATCGCGAGGTCTGTAAGGGGAACTTAACGTGTATATGGAGAGTATCGACTAGTAAGTCTCTGCTGCTTGCCATGGTCATTTGTGTCTGCAGCCACTATCATCATTATTATTATTATCGGATCAAGTTGAAACTTTAAACATTTTTTTACAGTACATACAGAACAAAACATTAACCAATTAAAAAATTAACCAATTAGTTAAGTAAATATTGGTAATTAATTATTGTGTTTGATATCGATAAAGGGTATTAACTTCTACAATATTGAGATTTATAGTTGTAAGAGCGGATTTCTTTCCCTTAGATAAGCTTTGCTTTAAAAAAAAAAAGGATTTTTATATATAATTCTCTTCTTCCCTAATCAGATCAGACGAGAAGTTCATGGGAAGATCACTCTGCAAATAGTCCACGAGAAAAAACAAGAGGGGGAGGGGGGGGAGAAACACGTTTTCACAGCTCGCTACGGATGGCTGCGCGCTGGACTGTCAAACCCTGCCCACTCCCATCCCATGCGGGAGGTTTGGACTAGGAAGTAAACTATCGTCAACTCTTGAAGGAACATCTGAAACATGTAAAACATTTTACAAACACTAAATAGCAGGGCCGGACTTTAGCATTGTGGGGCCCTATTCGAAACGGATTGCGCAAGGGCCAAGTTTGGGTAGGGAAGCGGACATTAAGTGAAATTTAAGAGTTTGTATTAGATAATGAATTCGTCTATGCATTTCATTCATTCTTTACTACGTACAGAATTGCTTTACGAGCATTGCGTGTAACAAAGTCATACAGTATATCATAATAATTCTGTTTCCCACATAGATCCCGCTCAATAGCAAGAATTACCAAATGTTTCAATCTATCTTTGAGAATTGTTGACCTCAAGTAATTCTTCATTAGTTTGAGGCGCAAGAAGCTTCTTTCACCTGATTACACAATTAGGGCTAATGCATAATGCTGTTTTTATTAATAGCGCGTAGGATTGACGTTTTCCATATTGAATGACACCCCAAAATAACAATTTTTTTCTATTTATTTCCGTATATTTTAAGGACTTTTTCGTATATTTTGCAATTTCGGGAGATTTCCAGGAGCTCCTAGTAAATCGACAGGAGTGCGCGGGAAATCTGTTTTAAGTTATAAAATAGTTTAATTTAATAATTTATACACCTTGAATTAGCGCGGGTTCCATAGGTCACATAGGTTGCAGTGGCATAAGACCGGTCCTGCAAAATAGCGTCGTATGCTATGCCGCCGGGCGACTAGTTATTTTATATTTTGCTTGTGTCTCATCTCACTATTGCATAATTGTTGTGTTGTCCGTATGCTTCAATATGTTTGAGTTAGCGATAGATAAAGAATGTCAAATAGAGCGTGTAACAGAGCTATAATATAAATAGACACAGTACTAGAATCTGATCACTACGATCCATTAACTACTGAGACCTATGTGCTCTGCAGTTATCTATTGTAATCTAACGTATACTCGGTTGGCTGAATTCTGAGCCAATGCTGTTTCAACTACTTTTTTTTCCTACCGCTACGTAACAGCACAATATGGGGCCTTAGAGGGGATGGCAAGCAAGGGCAACAATCCATAAGGAGATAATTTGGACTCCAAAGTTGTCGAGCATCCTTTAGACCTGACTAATATTACGTCCTAGACCACCAAACCTCCTGTAGGAAGGCAGGGGATGGTGGGGTTTGAACCCGGGAACATGGTAACGAGAGGCTTGATCGTATGCCACACGACCAGGCAGCCATACTCTCATTCTACCATCAGACCATCATACAAATATGCTGCGCTTCTGTAACCTGTTCTAAGATACTGTACCACAAAGCTATAGACTGAAATACTGCGTGATGGATGTACGCGAAAATAGAAATGTACTGAACTAAGACAGTTTACTCACCATTGTTCAAGTCTTTCCGGCGCGATGACTGAGTGGTTAAGCTCTCGCCTTCTGGACCTGTGATCCTAGGTTCAAATCTCGGTGAAGACATGAGATTTAAAATTTCGGGACTTTTAAGAGGGCCCTATGAGTCCACCCAACTTTTATAGGATATCTGACTTTAGTTGGGGAAAGTTAAGGCGGTTGGTCGTTGTGCTGGCCACATGACACCCTGCTCGTTAACCGTTAGGCATAGAAATAGATGACCAGTATCATGACCTTAACATCATTTGTCCCATAGATTGCTAGGTCTGAAAGGGGAACTTTCTTTTTTTTTTTTTTTTTACTTTCCAGCATATAACCAATTACCATAAAAGCTCTAAGCATGGTATTCTGAATCATAGTGAGGTTTAGGCTCTGCATATGACACTCGCTCAGGGACGCTCCTGATAAAGACATACCTTAGTTACCTTGAACAAATAATTTGCGTACCCCAAATCAACCCTCTTAAACATCTCCCTATTTGTGTCTTGGTATTGCGTTGGCAGTATCTGTAGAGCATTGTTCAACGGGTATTTCATTCAACTGCAAGAACAAAATCAGAAAGAAAGAGATCGCTGGTGGGTGGGTGGTGGTGTTTTGGGCCCTTCAGTATTTATCAATCTCGAAGGTCAAG
Source organism: Biomphalaria sudanica (assembly GCA_036873155.1). Lineage (NCBI taxonomy): Eukaryota > Metazoa > Mollusca > Gastropoda > Planorbidae > Biomphalaria > Biomphalaria sudanica. Next base: position 614,681 of record JAZGLO010001033.1, read on the forward strand.
GTGCTTCCGGGTGTATGTTGCGTGACACGGCCAGGGGAAGATAAGTCTGCAGTCGTAGACATTCGGTTAGTATAACTAAGGGGATATTGCAACTGGGCCCTATTTGATTTTTATATCTTATGTCATCCATGCGAGGGTTCTTAAACTAGTCAATGACTGGGGTCACATTGTTAGCTGGGGGCATTCCATTTAAGTGCAAAATGAAACACAATTCTGACTAGCGTCAAAAAAAGTATTTCGCTGAACAAAAATTAAGGAAATAAGAGCTTCAGAATTTGAAATTGTCAATGAACTCAAGTCACTCTTGTTTGTTGTTTTGCTTTTTCAGATTGTAAGGGACTTGTTTATAAAGTGCTATTCAAATGTGACAAGAACAGAACTTTAAAAAAAAAAACGTTTTAAAATGTTCAATCTCACGTTGTACAGTCAAAACAAATGTACAATTAAAAAAGTAGAAACTGATGTGGCCTGCACACTTGAAGACTAACATATAATCTCTATCTCTTTATCTCTCTCTTCTTCTTCATCTATGACATCTTTCTCCTTTCTCAATCTCTATCTCTTTTCTTCTATGCTTCTCTTTCTCTCTACTTTCTCTCTATCTCTCCTTTTCTCTATCTCTCTTGTTCTTTGCTTCTCTCTCTCTCTCTCCCCTTCATTCTCTCCATTCTCTCTCCATTACCCTTCTCCTTCTTGTTATCTCTCTCTCTCTCTCTCTCTCTCTCTCTCTCCATGGTGTATCTATTTCACTCTCTCGCTGACTGCCAGAATAAGAGACCTTTATTTAATAGTCACGAGATATTTATGTTTACAACATTATATTTATGAGTAAAAACAATCATAACAAATGCATCTACATTGGCAGTGAAACATAAACTGTCAAAGTTTTTAACTTAACCACAGAATCGACAAACATTTATTCATTGTAACATAAACCAGTTTTTACTTTCCCTTAATAAACAGAATGCTCCTTATAGACCAAGTTTCCAAACCTAACATTACAATTGAGAAACTTACAAAGTAGGAATAAAACGACAAATATTTGGAAGAAAAACTAAAATCTGACAGAACAGTGGGCCCTAGCAATGGATGACATCGCCCCTGTGATTCATGCGTGTTAAATAAGCTTATTTGATGGTTTAGCTTGTATATGTCAGCGGATGACACTACAATTAAATGTCCAACGCTTGAATTTGCCTTTAATATATCTTTAAAAAGAAGACGGCTTTAAATCATTTGAAATGACTTTGCCTCTATAGGATCTAGCAATTGCCTCTTTAGGCTTAAGGGGATGACGTTGCCTCATAAGGGTCTAGAGTACTAATACAACTATTTATTAAATTTAACAAATCTATTTGGTTAATGCTTGGTAACTTCAGCTGTTACATTTATTCAGTCTCTTAAATTTTATAGGCATCTAAAAACAAAACTATAACAGCAGTTGAAAAACAAAACCAAAAAGAAGAAGAAGAAGACTCTTCCAGTCTTGAAATAGAAAGCTTGGTTGATGATCTCAAATAGAAAGCTTGGTTGATGATCTCAACTTTACTTTATTTTCTCATTTCTAAGTGGGAAGATGTCGCGGAAAGATGCAACAGACGATCTGTTGCAAAGTCTGCAGCTTCATACGCTTGAAACATTCATCTTGTAGTCTTGCTTTTTGTGGTATTCTAGCCCCGAAGCTTCAGAATGGAGATCTACGTTCTTACAATAAGTCGATAGATCTGATTTTTTTTTTTACTTTTGCTGTTTCAAAATAAATATTTATGTCTGAAACCAATCCCCCACTGCCTCGAAGACTGAGCAGCATTAAACTCTTGGCGACCTGTCAAGACAGAGTTTGAATCCCTATAACATGACAGACGCGCTGTACAAACTATATTTACTGTTCCGCCGGACTCAACATGTGAGAGTTCGTGTGTGTGTGTGTGGGGTGGCTGCTGTGTGGGTTACAACATTCTACTCAGCCAGGATTTTTTTCGGGTGGGGGGTTTGAACCCCAACCCCCCCCCTGGCTACGCCCATGATAGCTATTTCTATAGATCTATTATAAAATGATATAGACAGATATACGTATTAATATAGATATGTATATCTAGCAACTGATCAAAATCAAAAAAGAAAAGCGAGAATTAGAGAAATGTGACATGGCATCCACTGATTACTGCTATCATAAAACAAAAAAGGTTACATCTAACTACACTGCTTCTTGCATCTACCAACAGTAGTTATTGTCCAATGAGTACACACAAAGTATTTATACCATCTCTTGAGACGACCATCTAGCCAGATATGTAAATATGGAAACGAGGAATGGGGGGGGGGGATGGGGAGTACTTAGCACCTTGTGACGGAATAGAACTAGATGGTAGGTTTTATGACTTACAGAAACTTTATAATGGGGGGCAGAGCGGCGGTTCTCACGACTTTATGACTGTAAACCTCCAGGGTAGAAAAAGACCCTAATAACTTGATGTTAATAATAAGCCTTTTGTTGCTGTGTTGTTGTTATTTATTTATTTACAATTGTAAGATACAATCTAGATTCACATTTGTAAACATTCATTGGTGTTCCCATGAAGAACTTGAACAAATACAAAATGGAACAGTGAGATTTAGAACGAATGAATATTCCAGTTTGATTAGAGTAACACCATGAGTCAAATCACTAAACTTAGTGACACTTCAGGACAGAAGAATAAAAGTAAAGTCCCGCTATAATACATGAAACACTGAACTATAACTTACAAATAGAAAAAAACAAAACAACTAATGAAATACTCAGAAAGACACAAAGATAGGGGCACATTTCTATTGCCTTATGCTAGAACAAATTCGTACAAGTGCTCGTTCTTCGCTAGTGTCATTACAGAATGAAGTGGGTGGCTTGAATCAGCCCGGAAAACCAAAGAATTAGCAGAGTTCAAGTCATTGATTAATATGCATGCCTAGATTGACAAATGAAATACGTATGACATAATTATCTTCTTTTTTGAAGTAACATTTATAATCTATAAGACAAGATACAAGTGAACCTCTATGTAAGAACTTTATTTTCAAGTTCTATTCTTCGCTGGATGGCTTCACAAAGTTTGAAGCTGGAAAGCAAAGGTTGGGTTTGTGGAAGTCAGGAAATTCCCGTTAACTGGCAACGAAGTTGATAGGGCGTCGAGGTAAGAACACAATTGTCGTGGATTCGATCCCCTTACTTACTAGTTGTTGTTGTTGTTGTTGTTGTTGCTGTTGTTGTTGCTGTTGTTGTTGTTGTTGTTGTTGTTGCTGTTGTTGTTGTTGTTGCTGTTGTTGTTGTTGCTGTTGTTGTTGTTGTTGTTGTTGTTGTTCAATGATGATCCGATAAGATTTAATGTTTTTTATTTTTTTAATTTTATACTTAGTTGTTTATTACTACTTCAGTTTGAACGTAGAAAATGACTTACGTTCATGCTAATTAGCCTAAAAGAGTAATTAAATATCCTAGGGTTAAACCGAGACCAATCGTCATAAAAGGCCTCACCACTGACCTGCTACGGCACAACCTGTGGGCAGTGGAGACCAATAGCACGTTGCCACGTCGTAAAGACCATTGACGTGACATAAAGATATTGGCTTAAACTGCCCACAAGTTGCGACTTCGCATGTCAGTGTTCAGTCCTTTCTATGACGATGGGCCTCAGTTCAACCAATACTTCTATGATTTTTAACAGGATGGAGTCATGGCCTCACTCTGCATATACATGAACGGTTTAAACAAAATGTATAGCCATCAGTGCAAACATTAAATACAAGTTTGAGAACCTCTCAATTGAAGTAAATCCTTCGCTCGTCTAAGTGTATAACCTGGAGAGTGTGTTCAAGTGAAGGGAGAAACGTATAAGTGTTTGTGTCGCAGTGGGTATATGTCTATCATAGAAACGTGGAAGTGTTTGTGTCCTAGTGGCTATATGTCTATCATGTATACTGCGCCATGGTTCGACAAGGTCTAGTAACGTTTTCTATAGAGTAAGCTCATTTACTGAGTCTACGCTGGGTTGATCGAGCCTTTGTGTATATGTGCCTGGCTTTTTGTCCCGTTGTGTAACTAGCAATTCGTGAACCAAGAGGTTTTACCTTTAGTGAGGTGGTCACTCAGCTGGGGCCTTTGCGAGCTCACCTTTGGGTTTCACTTGGTGGATATACTCATCTTCTCAACAAGCACATCGAAGTATCTGGTAAGTACGACTTTCATTGAAGATATATATGCATGGAGCCGAATCTCTAAATAACAAGCTTTTTGGTGTATCCGGTGTACAGAATACGAACGTGTTGATAAGCGATGTATTTGAATTAACCCTGTAACAATTTGTGTATGCACTTGTTAGCACAGTAGAATGACATAATTAAGCTCTTGTGTTTGTAGTATATAGTTAGTTGTATTATCTAGGTGGCGTCAGTGCTCCTTCGACATAGTGTCTTTGACTTTGTCTATGTCCGAATATGTTAGAATCTTCTTGTCATTTTCTTTAGGTTCCATTACATCACCACCACATTTCTTTAAATCGGTTTCTCTTCTTTCACACGCTGATTGGTATCTCGCTAAACCCTCGAGTTCATCTGATTTATATTAAGTCCATATATTTCTTTAAAAAAAAAAGAAAAAAAACTTTGATTAAGAGTCTAGATAAATGATGCGCTGAGCCTATGGCATGCGGGCAATTTTAGACCCTTAATACTGTGCTGTCTGGCCCTTTACAACTACTCTCACAGTGAGTAACAAAGCCACATAGCCCCTGTTTCACTGGACTTCTTGAAACCTGCCTCGAAGACTCCCCTTGTTTCTCTTAGCAATCCTTGTCCTCTGAATGATAACCTACAGATTGACCAGTGTTAACATTGTCCAACAAAGTTTTAGGAATTCAAAGCTGGTGGCTGAAGATGATGACCTACAGATTGACCAGTGTTAACATTGTCCAACAAAGTTTTAGGAATTCAAAGCTGGTAGCTGAACATGATGACCTACAGATTGACCAGTGTTAACATTGTCCAACAAAGTTTTAGGAATTCAAAGCTGGTGGCTGAACCTGATGACCTACAGATTGACCAGTGTTAACATTGTCCAACAAAGTTTTAGGAATTCAAAACTGGTGGCTGAACATGATGACCTATGACATTCAAAGAACTCTCCTGCAAAAAAAAAACTAAAAATGTACAAACACCTTGAAAACGAGAAGCTAAAAAGTGCCTTATGTATGCACAGATTATTGCTGAAATATCTAAAAAAAAAGGTAAAATGTACTAGCGATGGGTTTCAAGTGTAAGACGTTTATTTTTCACTTACCTACTTGTTTTTTTTTTCCTTTATATCAGGTTGTGGGAGTCAAGTACATACAATCATCTTTGTTTTGATTAGACTGTTACATCGTGACCTTTACTTTGCGTTACCCGCGTACCGGTATTCCTGGAAAGACATTAAAATAAATGGTATGTGGCACAAAGACATTATGCATGTGTATATTGGGGTGTAATGAGAGAGGGGGGGGTAGCATGCTTTCGCCTGAGACTTGACAGGTAAACAAATATTTTTTATTTTGTCTTGTCAAACGCAGAATTAATGAGTACATGTGGAGGACCGTACTTTCACAGCTGCTTTAAGACTGGGTCTAACCATTGTCTTCTATTGCAGAAGTGTGGCAATGCAGGATAGTCTTGTCTAGCATGTGTTACGGTACACAGTGCAGCGCTGAACTGCTTACCATGTTCGGTTGAAGACACTTTATATTTTATCTCGCAAATCTGTAACCTTATAACGAATCTCATTTTAAACGATACCCGACAAAAGACCGTATTTTATTGTCATTTTTTTATACGAGCAATGCTAGCACTGAAGATTTTAATCTATGCCTAGTATGGTGTATCCGGTGCACCAAGATGGCTGCCTGGTCATGTGGTATGCGCTCTGGACTGGCATTCGATGGTCTTTATGGTCCTGGCACATCCCTCCCCAGTTGTCCTACGGAATGTTTAGGTTAGAAAGTAATTATAATCAGAATGTGAAGAAACGTTCAAATTATCTAAACCATTTTACAAACAAACAAACAAAATATAAAGTGTTAATTAGCTACGTCATTTAGAAGGTCCGAAAATATAAAAACTCATGCACCTAGTAGTACTTTCATTGTAGGCTAGATTTCATATATGTTTCCTAATCTAGAAACAAAAAAAAGGAAGTTTACAAAGCTCTGTTTGGCCAAAAGTTTGTACATGTTATTTCTCCGACACCCAATCTCAAGCTGAAATTTTTGCAAAACTATTTCTTTTACCTGATAACGCAAGAATCACTTTAAAAAATAATAAAAAATTACTTACAAGAGAAAGAAATTGTACTTGACTGAAGTGGTAGTATCAACTGAACTAGTTCTCTTTATAGATTGTTGTCTGAGGCTTATTACACATTTATTTACATGACTGATCCAAACTAATTGATACACTATTTAGAATTTTGTTTCTTTTTTCAAAGCATTTTATTTTTATTTCGCGTGTTTGTTTTGTGTATAAGGTGTACAGAATTCAGAAATATTAATACTAGTGGTAATTTCTGTCACCTCTCAGCTCTTTACAATCAAATTTCTAAGTTCTTTCACTTGAAGCAGAAACTCATTATTATTATCTAGTTGGAAACAGATTTTTTCATAAAGTGTCATTGGGAATGCTTTCAATTGAACATGTATCGTTCTAATACCCAATGGAAAGTCTCCTCCCTGCTTCTATGGCAGTGATGGCAGGGATGTCTTTCAGTTTCTGAAAATCGTGTTAGGGGCAGAATCAACGCAAACAATATTCGAGCCCTATAGAACTGAGCCTCTATGGTTATATTGCGAATGCGCAATGTCGATGTAGTTCATGGCGCAGGAAAATAAGGCTCGTTTTCCAAGAGCAGGATTTAGACTTGATTAGGCCCTAAGCTGTTTAAGATATGCGGGACCCTCGTAATCAACATAAGGCAATTTACCCTTTGCTTTTTCTTCACACCAATGTTTGGGGGTCACTGGTTAAAGTGTGGGACGGAGCACCTTACGTTGTCTAGAGGTAAATCCAAAACTGCGAGGGACAATTTTTTAATTAATTTGTAAAACTCTTCCACATTTTAATCCTCGATTTCTCGCTTCAACACACACACACACACACAAGTAAACGAAAGCCGACACTGTTTAGAAAATGTTGGGCGAGAAAATGTCCTAAGACTGTTGATTCGAACTTCTCCAGTTCGAATCTCTTGAAAGCTAAGTTCACGCTGACCCGAGTACCTGGAGTAATAAAGGTGAGACAATGGAAGGCTTTATGCTGGCCACATAACACCCTCATTAACCTTTGACCCTCACAATAGTTTTCCACTTTACTCTCTCTACGTTAGCCTAGGGGGGTCGTAAAAGAAACTTGCGCCTTGTTTATTTATTTACGCTACACTGTGACACCTTAACGTAATAGATACACATTTTTTAAAATGTCAACCTTTTTTTTTTCAACTGACAGCAGGTCTACTCTATGTCACATTGACACAACAATGTATATTCTACGTACATGTGTTTCGGATAGATGCACACACTAGGTGCCTGCGTGTGTAAGCACACACGTGTTGATTGCATGGGATGTTAAAGGCAAGTTGCCGATCGAGTTACATTGCGATCGCTATGACTAATGGTCGAGTGTTGTAAATAATGAATGGTTAATGAATCAATTATAAACACAAACGAGAAGAATGACATCCTGATGCCCCTTAGCAGCCAAAAAAAAAAAAAAAAAAACTAAAGCTAGGTTTAAAAAACCTAGGTTGATATCTCTGAACCTGGTATACTTCCAGCTAATTGAGTGGGATCTTGTTTTCCTGGAATTTGAATGTGGCTACCTGGTGGAAGTGTTTACAATAAAGACGTGGACAGGGGGGGGGAGTACAAGGTCAACGGTGTTCTTCAAGGCTCACTAGTGCCCTTTCTATATTTTCAACCGACCTCTTTTCTCGCTTAAGGATCATTTCCCAAAGGCTGTTTCCACTCTAGTACTGGTCAGGATTGTATTTACGCAGACCAGACAGTACATCTGTCCAAAGCTTCACCCTCAAAGAGGAGAAGCATGAAATTTAAAAAGACATGCTGAATATAAAAAAGTAAGATTAAATGGGCAAGTAGTCTAACATCTCATTGTCCTAGCATTTATTAAATGGGCAAGTAGTTTAACATCTCATCTCTCTAGCATTTATTAAATGGGCAAGTAGTTTAACATCTCATCTCTCTAGCATTTATTAAATGGGCAAGTAGTTTAACATCTCATCTCTCTAGCATTTATTAAATGCATTTGGTAGGGAATTCAGAAAAGATATTTCTGGACATACTTCTTCTTCCAGCTTAAATAATAGGAATCTTACATTCTTGGAAATGTTTACAATGAAAACATGGACATGGAAAAACGTACAAGGTCAACGCTGTGCGCCAGGGTGGTCAGTGTCCTCCCTCCCATTATATAATTGTCAACTCCTTTCTTCTCTTAGGCTGTCGTTTTCCAATTGCGAAGTAAGAGCTGGATTTAAGAAGTGCAGACAGTACTAAAGAGCGAGACCTCACCATCAGAGGCGTAGTGAGCAAAATGTGCGCCCGATGCAAGAAACTTTATTGGCGCCCCCCCTCCCCCCTCCATTTTTCCACGAACATCACATAGAAATAGAGGCTTCTAAATAAAACGTATTTAATAATAATAGAATATACAAATCTCCTTAGAATGTATTACCTAAGTAAAATATCTACAATAATTTTAGCCACCCTAAAAGTGGCGTCCCGGGCATTGTACCCCCCTTTGTCCCCCACCCCCGGCTACGCCTCTGGAGAAGTCTCAACATTCTAAAAATGTCTTGATTTTTCTTCTTCTTTGCGATCGTCCTAAGAGTTGAGTCTAAGACCTGCATTAAGCATAGGCCATGAAAGCTGGTCTCCAAACAAAACTGTTCCGTCCTGGAAAAGTCCCAAGTAGATATCTCTTTGTTACATTCCTATTACTGATGGCTCGTATCCCAGCAAAGTCTAAAGTCGAGAACACCGGCGTAACTCCTCCTTATTTCTTCTCTGTACCACATCAGCCGTGCAGATGTCTGCCCTTGTGTGTAAATGACATGTTTGTTAGGGGCTTACTTCCATCCCCTAATGCCATAGACTCGGTCCTAAGGTACCCCAACGGGGGTTCTGTTATTGGATTAATCGTCTCCATTAACGACAGTTTCCAACCGAGCGACACGTTAGGTCTTAGGGGCAATGCCTGGGACACTGAACATAAAACAGTTAAATGGGCAAGTAATCTAACAAGCTTATTTCTTAGCTCTGATTTAGTGCACTTTCGGAAAAGTCTTCGAAAGAAGGTTAAGAACCAGTGCTTTTTGTGTGTGTGTGTGTGACGGTACGCACCGGTACGGAGTACTACACCTTTTTCAAAGTGTGGGAAAAAAATAACTTTTATTATATTTTAACGTTTATTATTAATTTATTAGTAGTTAAAAGTTAGGCAATTCATCTCTGAAGGCCGGCACCTATTTTGTTACAAAAAAAGCACTGTTAAGAATCGAACGTATCTATCGTGTGCTACAGATGTATACATGGTTAGCACCAAACTATATCAGTATTAAGGTTTTAGAATACAATGAAATAAGAATCCAACCTTTTGGAAATATAGCCCAGTCTGAGAGAAGATAGAGAATGTAGGACAATTGTTCTTCTGACTCTCCGATCAAGTGGGCGATGATCCATTACGGAGATATAAGCGTTGATGCACAATGATAGACCTTTTTGATAAAAAAACAAAACATGTAATCCTTCACGCCTTTGTCTTGCCACTTTAAACAAAAACTGTGACAAATATGACCTCAGTTCCTTACCGCTCCTCATTAACATTTTTAACTCAACAGCAAAATAGTCGAAAGTGGAAAAACGAAAGAAAAACAAAATAATTGTCAGACTTTTGAGAATCTTTTTTTTTTTTTTTTTTAGATTCACTTGACATTGAAGCAAACGTAATTTAGCATTGTAGAACGGGAAATAAATTGTCTATGACAGTTCAAAGTGTGTATACATTTTTTTGACGCACCCTGTATTTATATATATATATATATATATATATATTGTGTTTGTGTGTCTGTGTGTGCGTCCGTTCTTGCGTGCGTGTGTGTGTGTGTGCCTTGTGTTGTGTGAAGGCGTACTGACCTTCCGAATGTATATGGAATAGCTAGAGAACCTTTTGCTATGAACTATAGCCATTGGTTGCATTGTATTTAGTTCATGCTAAGTTTAAGTAGAGTTCTTTTTTTAAGTAGCTAATTTGGGTCAATGTGTGGTTCACATAATGCCATAGTAAATCTTGTCAGTAAGAAACAGATCGTTGATTAAATAAAGGTCTTACAGCTATATGAGGGCAGAATTATTTTAACAGTACAAGATCTTCCTGTTCACTAGGAGTTGAACCCAGGACGTGTTCGTAGAAGCTAAATGCTAGTGAAGTAATTTTGAATAGAATATAAGGACAAAAAAAAGGGGGTCGGTTTGGTGCTTGTTTTATCAGTTCTTTTCTCAACCCCGACATACCCAACCCTGTAAGTTTTAAGTTTTTATTCGGCTACTTGTTTAACTTTCGTTTTGTGTTTAATCTTTCCGTCACCCCCCCCCCCTACCGCGCGAAACACTAGGTCTCCCATCATAAGATTCCACTCCACCCTAAGTATTCTGACACGCATTCATTTATCGACACGTCAGAACGTCACTTCATCAATCAATCACCTACAAAACACACACGCTATATATATATATATATATATATATATATATATATATATATATATATATATATATATAGGGAGAGAGAGAGACAAAGACAGGCAGAGACAGACAGAGACAGGCAGAGACAGAGAGGTTCTTTGTAGATAGGAGAAGACCACAGACTATAAGCATTAAGTTAAACAAGAATTTTAAGGGTAGCGAACAGGGGCCGTCCATAGGGGGTCCACTCTAGGGTGTGTTGAACACTGAGCCAGTGTTATTACTCCCCTTTTTCAATTCAAAACTATGTGACAGTACACAGTTGGCCTTTGGGGGGGACGAACTGAGAATATCTCACGAGATGTAAACTTTTTTTGTTACCATCAGCCCAACAAATATTCCGGGCCTCCTCCACGCATTCTAATGAATCGTACCAATATAGCATACCGTGGCATTTTACGTCTCGAGAGACATTCTGTTCTATTTTCAACTTCTTGTGTGACTAAAGAGGCCAATCCTTGATACACAGCAGCGATCGCAGGTTGGGACTATGTAATCACCAAGCGCCGTTGCAGTTTCACCCTTCTTTCTACTACTGTTGTGTATGGCATCTGCAACCCGCAATCATGGAGCGTTCCTTGATGCTTGCTCCACCAATATACAATAGACTGGAAGAAAACGTGGTGGATGCACTCTAAACGGTTCTCTGCAATAAGACGTTGACACTCATTACATATGAAGCCTTCCCAAGATCTGTACCTATTACAATGAAAGATCTTAGAAAGATGCTTTGGGTCAGAGCTAGAGTTAGGCCCAGCGTACTTTCATGGCCGGCCTTAGGTATAGGCAAACTAGATAGCCGCCTAGGGCCTTCGATAGGTAGGGAACTTGCACAGAACTCATTGCAGTTTTTTAAAAGAAGAAATAGCGAAACTTGTGACCAATGTTATTGTTGCAGTGCTGAAGGTTATAAATAAATTGCGTAATTTTATTTGTTCATTGTTTAATTTTTATTTTTTCTAGTTCATTTGGGGGCCACCAAATTCCCGTCGCCTAAGGCCTCCAATTATCTAAGGCCGGCCCTGGTACTATTAGTACTCTGGCTTAGTCTCTCATACGCTGTCAAATACATATAGTAAAGCTTTGTTAAAGGCAAATCACTATATAAGTGGCTTACAAGGTCAAGGTCAGATACTATTACTCGTCTTTATGACGAAAATTAAAAAACAAAAGCGCAAACACACACACACGCAGGCACACACTCAGACGACAGCGTCCAGATTCATTGGCATTTAACATTTAACCAAAAAAAAAAAGATCTTTAAAACTAGGACAGATTACTAACTCTCTGACTTAAAGGAAATATACTCTCGTGTTTCGGTTTCGTCACAACGTTCTTCATCGGACATGACCGTGTGATCAGTAAGAAATAAAAAAAAACCAAACTGTAAGTCAACACGAGCTCGGGAAACATCGCCTGTCACTGACAGTTCACGTGAGGTTATCTTTTCTTTTGTTTCGGCGGCCTGTGTTGCCATGATTTGTGCTTCTAGTGTACATTAATTATAATCTGTTTTAATTTAAACGTGTGTAGAAATAATTGCTGCTCTACGACTTTGGAAAAAAATAAAACTGTTGAGAATATATAACGGCTTCTTTATACCACGGTAATGTATAGTTCATGTTCTGTACTTATGCCTGTGTTTTTAATCACACCGTGAAGGGATCAGTTTATTGTTGGCTATTTTGTTGTTGTTTTTGAGACTGCTATTCCGGACTTGGGAATGTCAGTTTAATTAATTGATCTGTTTACACAGTTCTAGTGAGTATCGAAGAAAACATACAGCAAGCAAGGTTTTTAATTGAGGAGCTCAAAACTTCGGTAATTATCACTAGATCTGTGTTTTTAAATCATTTGTATAAACTATCGTAAGTATATCGTTGTATATGTACGAAGATTGAAGCGCTACATGCTGTCTAGGGTAGCAATCTATTACATACGTAGTTGAATATAGAGCATAGATTAGAGACATTTCTGAAGACTCTGTATCTCGATGAATTATTAATCTATTAACTAGTTAAGTGTTGAAAGCCAGAGACTGAGTTGTTGTTTTTACAAAGCTTATATCAACTCACAATTACTGTACACTTTTTGTACCCGTTGTTTCTTCCCATTCTCGGATCAAAGTGAAACTGTACACAATTATTTGTTGTACCTAACAAAACATGAATCAGTCCAAAAAAAATATTGGTAAATTTTATTTTATTTTTGTATCGAAAAAAAGGGAAATAAATGCTACTTTTTAAGAATTGTGGCTGTATATGTGGAGTTATTCCACTTCTCGGATCAAGTTGAAATTTCGCATAATTATTCAGTCTTTTACAATACATGAATCATTTTTAAAAAAAAAACAGTTATTTAATCAATTCTAAAGATGGCTGTAAGCTTCGTTTGAGAACATTGGGATAACTATGTCGACGCCCTGTCCGTTGTTATTACTCACGGAAGCACAGTCATACACTCTGCTCGACAATACGCTGCCTACATGAATACTTTAGGCAAATAGCAGCGTATGCTACACCGCGGGTCAACTAGTATTAAATAATGGCAAAGCTTTCTAATCTTCATTGCCAATGTGTATTTAAAGTTCAAATATTAATTTTGATTCAACTATGAGACTTCACAAAAATGTTGGATTCCCTGGCCATATCTCACTAACTCAATACGAGACCTTTTTTTCCACGATTTTTGATGCCTGATGGGATACGGAAGTGACTTCCTCTTCGTTCATCTGCTCTACTCACGATGTCTAAAGAGCGTAGTCAGTTGTCCTTTTCAAGTGGCTGCTATGACACATTTAGTTGAGCTGGATGCGTGTTAGCCTGACAAAACGAGACACTTCACAATTTTATAGTGAAATATTGGAACATTAACTCCCACCCCTTCTCACTGTTAGAAAAAAAAAAGTGATTCAATAATTTACCAAGCCAAAAAAAAAAAAAGATAAAATAATATTGTTTTTGTTTTTTAAATAATTCAAGTATGTTGGGGAAGGGGGGGGGGGGTAAAAGGAATGGCAGAAAAATTGGGACCGGGGGGGGGGTAGGCGGGGCAAGATGGTGGATTTAAAAGCACTACACTTCCGAAACCCAGGGCTTGAATCTTAGTAAAAATGCATTTTAAATATGGGCTACTTAGACATCTTGAGTTTAGGGTAATCTACTTAACTTGCATTTAGGACAATTAAAATGTGGTGGGTCGTTGTACAGACTACGTTGCAGAATGGAAGCAATTAAAACTCAGATTTTAACTTTTGCGTTCATAAATAATTTTAAATATAGGAGACAGGAAAGTATCAATAATTAAAAGCTATTCGTGCACACATTACATAAAAAAACAACACCGAACACAAAAAAAGGTGGCTCTGTATTAGAATCACGGAGTGACACTACAAGATTGTTGATATGCGGTGATTGGGTTAGAACTCCAGGGCAGAGCTTGATAAAGACCTTTAAAAACTTTTCACAGAAAAACAAATGTACGTGAAAATGAAAGGCTAATGACACTATTTCCAGCTTTCGAGTCACTTTCGACTTTATTTGTAGATATAAGTAGAAACACAAGTCCAATATAAACCAAACGCAACTCATCACTTTCTATCACTCGACTCCTCTATTCATAACCTCAACCTAGAGGGCCTTCTTACTCGTTGTTACATCAGACTTGGTTCAGCCAATAGAAACAATAGGGCCTCCTTCATAACAAAGGTTAGATTCTATTCTCTGGTAGATGTGACTCTCTCTTTATCTATCTATCTATCTATCTATGATATATTTATCTATTCTATCTTACTTAGGGAGATATCTAATTTTATTGGTATTATATCATCAAAGCATGGCTCCTTTTTTTTGTTCGCTTGCAAAACTACAAACTAAATGGTGATTGACGAAACCAAACTGGAAGCACTCCACCAAGAGTGTATTAGGCTTGTTGTTGGCCGACATTCCATTCATTGTATAGACAAAGAAAAGTAACTCATCCTTTATATATCTGATTGTTTCCCTTGTGCACAAGATTTCTCTATAAACACGGATATAAGAACCCCCCCCCCCCCAACTTCTCCATTCTGACCAATGTCCATACTAACATACTTATAATTAGACTATAAAGAGAAATACAAAACAATGTCAGCGTATCGAGAAGAGGGGGGGGACTTACTATTATTGTGGAGTGAAATGAGATGGACGTGTGGTAGGACATGAGATGGACGTGTGGTAGGACATGAGATGGACGTGTAGTAGGACATGAGATGGACGTGTATTAGGACATGAGATGGACGTGTGGTAGGATATGAGATGGACGTGTGGTAGGACATGAGATGGACGTGTAGTAGGACATGAGATGGACGTGTGGTAGGACATGAGATGGACGTGTGGTAGGACATGAGATGGACGTGTGGTAGGATATGAGATGGACGTGTGGTAGGACATGAGATGGACGTGTAGTAGGACATGAGATGGACGTGTGGTAGGACATGAGATGGACGTGTGGTAGGACATGAGATGGACGTGTAGTAGGACATGAGATTGACGTGTGGTAGGAAATGAGATGGACGTGTAGTAGGACATGAGATGGACGTGTGGTAGGACATGAGATGGACGTGTGGTAGGACATGAGATGGACGTGTGGTAGGACATGAGATGGACGTGTGGTAGGACATGAGATGGACGTGTAGTAGGACATGAGATGGACGTGTGGTAGGATATGAGATGGACGTGTGGTAGGACATGAGATGGACGTGTAGTAGGACATGAGATGGACGTGTGGTAGGACATGAGATGGACGTGTGGTAGGATATGAGATGGACGTGTGGTAGGATATGAGATGGACGTGTGGTAGGACATGAGATGGACGTGTGGTAGGACATGAGATGGACGTGTGGTAGGACATGAGATGGACGTGTGGTAGGACATGAGATGGACGTGTAGTAGGACATGAGATTGACGTGTGGTAGGAAATGAGATGGACGTGTAGTAGAACATGAGATGGACGTGTGGTAGGACATGAGATGGACGTGTGGTAGGACATGAGATGGACGTGTGGTAGGACATGAGATGGACGTGTAGTAGGACATGAGATGGACGTGTGGTAGGACATGAGATGGACATGTGGTAGGACATGAGATGGACGTGTGGTAGGACATGAGATGGACATGTGGTAGGACATGAGATGGACGTGTACTAGACATGACATGTACGTGTACTAGGAACAGGACTCTATTGGACTGAGAGAATTTGTCTAAATTTTCAATACTTAAATTTGTCAACAGAATTTAATACAACAAATCAATAGGGATGATGGCATTGACTATTAGAACACGTTTTGGATAGGAAAACACTGATGGAAGATTTATTTGCCGCACCTTTCAAGAGTGTCGACTGTTTGAGTTTTTTACATTTTTGTTTCTTGTGTCGTGGGTGTCCTGTTGATAAATCTGTTAAGATCGGTTTTGTTCGTTTTAAAAGAGACAGTACCGTTTTATAGGGTTTGTAAGTCCATTTACTTTTCCATGAGATGAGATCGAATAGGGAAAGTATTTTAATAAATATTCGTGACAAGAACGCGGGGATTTAGGATGAGTGGCTCAAAACGCTTGGCCAACTATCAAGGGGACTCGAGTTCGAATCTGGCTCGAGCTGACTTGTATTTTTGCTGTGCGCCTAAATGAAGCACGGAATGTTTCTCCCAGATACCCCCCTCCTCCCCCCCCCCCACCCATAACATATGTCCACAATAGCGATTGGACCACAGCGCACTGAGTATGTTGTACTATAAGCGTGACATAGGCACTTTACAAAAGCCATACATCCCTACATACATGCATACATAGCCTACATACATAGCCTACATACGGACGTATATATATATATATATATATATATGTGTGTGTGTATATATTTTAGAAGACTTCTGGAAGACTCCTCAGGGAGCTACATACCTTGTGTCTCAGACGAAGCCGTTGTTTACGTGACGGTTGGTTTTGTTGTATTTTAATTGTGTGTACCGCGGCCATTGTAAGAGTTTCTATAGTTGTCTCGTTTAGAAGACAGTCTCTGTCTGGTTCTCCTCTCTATCCTAGTAAGAGCAAGCTGACGCCTACGATTGTCTTGGAGTTGGTGGTGGATCACTGCCCAGTATCTACGTACTTTCGGAGAAAACAACGCACTATTGCGCCAGTGCAGAAAGGACGAGGAGATAGTAGATTATATTTCCGTAGAATGTCAAATTGCTCAGTAGAGGACACGTTTTTTTGAGAGCGATTCAAACTTCGATGCAAGATGACGCCTCTACACAGAGGATGAGGTTTTGAAAGAGTGATTCAAACTTCGATGCAAGATGACGCCTCTACACAGAGGATGAGGTTTTGAAAGAGTGATTCAAACTTCGATGCAAGATGACGCCTCTACACAGAGGACGAGGAAACAGTAAATAATATTTTCGTACAAAAAGTCCTGCACGTGGGAGGATGAGGTTCTGAAAGAGCGATTCAAACTTCGATGCAAGATGACGCCTCTACACAGAGGACGAGGAAACAGTAAATAATATTTTCGTTCAAACTCCTGCACGTGAGAGGATGAGGTTTTGAAAGAGTGATTCAAACGTCGATGACGTCACCACAGAGAGCACGGTAACATACTGGATTACAGTTTCGTACAGTGGGCAAGGTTTTCATATTTACAGTAAACTGGTTCATATCCTGCGTCCGTCTATGTACGGGGACGGTTCGCGACATTTTGGTAAAGCCGTTTTTGCTCTGTGGTCGTTTTGGTGCTAAATATGTAGACAATAGACATATAGTAAATAAATTTGAATAGTCTTTCAATAGTTACATGTTTTTGCTGTATATATATATTCCCTTTACAATTAAGTGCAACTTGAATTATAAACTTTTTCAGTGAGAAGATTATAAAAAAATAGACTCGGCTCGAGTCTCTTAACGAAACTTAATTTCATATCTGAGCAGGGAACGCCTCCATTTCATCAATTGGATTAATTTGATCATTAGGATTATTCTGGCAAAAGTGTGTTTCCTATGGCATACGGTTATTGCCCCAACACGAGATAAATTACTTAAAAACCACAAAATCCATTGTTTTCTGAGTGATTGAGTTTGAGTTCGAAACTCTTTCTTTCACATTGCCCATTACGCTAGAAGAAGTGTACAAGTCTTCCAAGAACTAATACTATTGGAACCACTAAGAGTTGGGTTGCTTCTATTGTATGTCTATACCAACGATAGAACGCAATTTTCCGACTATATTCACTAATAAATGTGAACGCAATGAGATCTTTGCCATTTAATACTTGAATGTCTATTTAGTATGTCACTGTGCCCATCCTCGGCGTGTCCCAACGCGTCATCTCTATAGTAAGATTTTGTTTTAGTTCAAGTCTAACTTTTGTATCCTGACATATTTCTGACATTGGATACATTAACTAATGACTAACAAGAGAAAGATAAGATAATTTTATTGGTCCAAACAAATTCAACTTTGTTACATATCACACTACAGCATTACTACTAATTCAAACATCACAAAACACACACACAGACACAAAATGCTCACACATCAACTTGTTTTCATTAACTACCTTGCTTGTGTGGTATGCGCTCTGTGCTGTCACTTCAATAGTCCCTGGTTCGAACCCTGCCCTCTTCCCCGCCGTCCTGCTGGTGGTTTGGGCTAGAATTAATAATCTTCAATTCTGAAGTAACATGTGAACCATGTAAACTAAACCAAGCCAACATGTTATAATGAGTGAATCTCAACTATCCATCGACCTTTCTTTTTTCTTCTCTTACAAATGTTTACAAGATTCTCTTTCGATTGGATCAATGATGTTTCCTAAGTCCAAACGTTACCTGACCTAGATCTACCTCAAATCGCCTCATACAACACAATTCGCTGTCTATTTATATAAGACGAGTTCTTCAGTATCGCTACTTGAGGGCGTATCATTGTTGCATGAATTTGTGCCTGGGCCAATTTTTTTTTTATTCATATTGCGTCATAAAGAAGTTCTTACTTCCTGGACTGTCCCGGAGAGTCCTTCCATAGAAGCAATCCAATTAGTAATTTCGGAAATTTTTATTGGAATATACAGTAGTTATGTTTCTAAGTAGTCCACTGTAGATCCGTGTATAGTATTATGTTACGCAATTGTTTCATAGGGTATTAATCTTTGTAAAGTATTTTAAATTCAATAAATTTTATGTAAAAACATCAATGAAATTCCCCCCTCCCCCCCCAAATGTTGAGAGGCCTCCGTTTCGGAAAAGCCAATATTGTTTTTGTGCCGACTGTCTGTCCGTCTATCTTTCTGTTACGTTTTGATCTAAAAGAGAAAACGCGCTATTGTCAATCCGATTTCAGCACTGTATGTATGTATGTATGTATGTATGTATGTATGTATGTATGTATGTATGTATGTATGTATGTATGTATGTATGTATGTATGTATGTATGTATGTATGTGTGTATGTATCTATGTATGTATGTATGTATGTATGTAGCTCAAAATAAGGACAAAATAACATTTCGCTTCTAAAAAATAAATAATTTAGCAGTGATTCCCAACCCACGACCTGCGGGGCATATCCTGTCCCAACAAACTCTACACACATTGAATATTGAAGACGCAGAGGATCATTTCCAAAGGACGATTTTGTAATATGTCTCTGGTCCTGCTATGGCTCGATTTGGAATTTATTATATGTTTCATAGAAGGTTTCATTAACTACGGAAGCGCCTTACAGTCCCCAGGCTGTCAAAGGTTTAAAACTATTCAACTATACACACTGTGCTCATAAAGTTTTCTGGACTGCTTACGATGGGCTAACACACGATTTTGCTCACTCATTTAAATACGCTATTACGAGGAAATCTATGGCGCATCTCTTGTCTCCAGAGACATATTTAATATATGCATGACCAGGGCCGGCATTATGCATTGGTAAAGTAGGCAGCCGCCAAGGGCGTCCGATTGATAGGGGCCTTAGGACTCAACAAGTTTTTTAAGAGAAAAAATAGTCAAATTTTTTTTTTGTTCCGCTGTATATTTTTATATTTGCTATTTAATTTCGCCTAAGGCCTCCAATTATCTGTATTGAAAGAAAAACTAAGGCCTCCAATATTGAAAGACAACTAAGGCCTCCAATTATCTGTATTGAAAGACAACTAAGGCCTCCAATTATCTGTATTGAAAGACAACTAAGGCCTCCAATATTGAAAGACAACTAAGGCCTCCAATTATCTGTATTGAAAGACAACTAAGGCCTCCAATATTGAAAGACAACTAAGGCCTCCAATTATCTGTATTCAAAGACAACTAAGGCCTCCAATTATCTGTATTGAAAGACAACTAAGGCCTCCAATTATCTGTATTGAAAGACAACTAAGGCCTCCAATTATCTGTATTGAAAGACAACTAAGGCCTCCAATTATCTGTATTGAAAGACAACTAAGGCCTCCAATTATCTGTATTGAAAGACAACTAAGGCCTCCAATTATCTGTATTGAAAGACAACTAAGGCCTCCAATTATCTGTATTGAAAGACAACTAAGGCCTCCAATTATCTGTATTGAAAGAAAAACTAAGGCCTCCTATTATCTGTATTGAAAGACAACTAAGGCCTCCAATTATCTGTATTGAAAGACAACTAAGGCCTCCAATTATCTGTATTGAAAGACAACTAAGGCCTCCAATTATCTGTATTGAAAGACAACTAAGGCCTCCAATTATCTGTATTGAAAGACAACTAAGGCCTCCAATTATCTGTATTGAAAGACAACTAAGGCCTCCAATTATCTGTATTGAAAGACAACTAAGGCCTCCAATTATCTGTATTGAAAGACAACTAAGGCCTCCAATATTGAAAGACAACTAAGGCCTCCAATTATCTGTATTGAAAGACAACTAAGGCCTCCAATATTGAAAGACAACTAAGGCCTCCAATTATCTGTATTGAAAGACAACTAAGGCCTCCAATTATCTGTATTGAAAGACAACTAAGGCCTCCAATTATCTGTATTGAAAGACAACTAAGGCCTCCAATTATCTGTATTGAAAGACAACTAAGGCCTCCAATTATCTGTATTGAAAGACAACTAGAGCAAACATTCACTATTAGATAATAGAAGAAGACCTAAACTCAAAGCCCTAGTAGTAGATCTAAATGTTTGCTGTAGGTGGGAGACACACATCTTGAGAATGGAGGATTTTGAGTTAAGTTTTGTTTTTTTTGGAGGAGGGGTGGCTTAGCGGGAAAGCTGGGTACCTGACATTCGTTGTGGAAAAGTAAATGTGGTTGGGTGGACTAAGGCGCTATAAGGATCCCGAAATTAAAAACCCCGTCTTCACCAGGATTCGAACCCTTAACCCTTATCTTACCCCCAGGTGGCTCCAACCCGTCCTGCCACGACCTTCACCCAAACACCCCACGACAACACCACCACACACACTGGACACCCCAGCACCCCCCCCCCACTCGTTTTAAAATGAAATCACAATTAGATATTTTTCCCACTCTCCAGTCCACGTAGTGCAATCTCTTTCTCTCTCTCTCTCGCTCGCTATGACACACACACACACACACACACTGTGTGGAATATAATCAATTCGTGTTGGTCTTCCCTCATAGTGTGATATAAATATAATGCGGTTTTTCACTTGAGCTATTTTTGGCATCATTTTTAAAAAAGGGGGATTTTAGTCTTGGTGTCGTGTGCAGGTTTTTCCTCTCCTTCGAGTTCAACACAATGTAAGAGAGAGAGAGAGAGAGAGAGAGAGGAGGGAGAGAGAGGGAGTGAGAGAGCAAAATTTTGGGGGGTAGCCTATTATATAAAGTCAAAATCGAGCATTCACAAACACTACGTGTATTTGAGATGAGTTCCCCCAACACCCTGTCCACTTACAGAGAGTTCGTGAAAACACCATCAACATTTCTGGGTATTTAAAACGGACGTCTTCTAGTGCTCTAGTTATTCTCTTCACTTTTGTTCATTTTGGAGTATTCGCACGTGTTGATGTGTATGGACTCTAAACAAGACTAAGTCAACACTTCAACATGGTATGTTCATAATAAAATATGGCGATTTCTGTTTAAGTCATTAATTTTTTATTTTTTTTTACTTGCAGTTATTAAGCCATTTTGGAATAATTATTTAGAACATTAAGATTATAAAAAAAACAACATAAAAATAACAAATTGCTTTCGATGAAAGACTCACTACTTGTGCATGTATTTATAACGTCACATATTCCTATACTGCCCCTATTGGTCAAATGTTCAATATATTACTTTAAGTGTTACATGAATTTCACGTAGTTCATTTCATCGCACAAAAAGCTCTCTATATAATGAATGCTAGTTATGGTTACATTTATGGTGGCTCTTATTTATCTAATGTACGTTTCGTTGTTTTTTTTGGGGGGTATATCAGATTATGGTCTACTGATGCTTTTATTGCAGCGTATGGTCTACTGATGCTTTTATTGCAGCGTATGGTCTACTGATGCTTTTATTGCAGCGTATGGTCTACTGATTTTTAAAAATAATTTTGTGGTCAATCTTTTGCAGGTCCACATATGCCTTGAGAATAACAGAAATATTTACCAGTGAGAGCCTATGAATCACGACCCTCCCTCTTCCTTAGCTAACTCCAAGCTCCATACCTGCTCCGTTGTGTGTTATATATATATGTGCATGTCCTCCATACCTGCTCCGTTGTGTGTCATATATATATGTGCATGTCCTCCATACCTGCTCCCAAGTGACAGACCGGTGCATTTAATTGTTCTGCTCTGTGACCCTACGCGAATGGTAGCCGACGCTAAAATAATTTACAGCACAACACGGTCCGTGTAGGCTGAATTGTGTATTACCTGAGAGTTGTCCTCCATAATTGTTGTTTTGTTAATAGTACAATACAAACACATTGGTTAGAATCCTTTGCCTCCCTTGGATTTAAAAAACAACCCGTTAGACTTAAGGACTCTTTACTACTTATATTGTGTTTACATTTTTTTTTTCTGTGTGCTTTAAGCTGTGCAGGGGGCTACACGGTACAAACACAATCGACAGCACACTCAGGTCTGCTGTCACGTATCGCATTGCTCTGCAACATGACATAAATGTTGTTTCGTTTCTGTCTCTCCTCGGTAGAAACTCTTGAAACATAAAAACAGGGGACGGAACTCGTATCTGTACGCTGTGAGAGTATTGGCGTTGCCATAGAAAGAGTTTCAGCTTATTTTCTACAAATGATATTATCACATTGTATATATTTGTTCTAATGCTAGAGGTTATAAACAAAGCCAATACAACTAAACACATTTTTGGACCCACCCCTCCAACCCCGTGTAGTGATTGTGGTTTTTAATATATGTGCTATTTGATAATCTTGCCCTGTGTTCTAAATATAAGATTATATAAGATCAACAATCAGTGCTGTAAAGTGGTATACAATGAATGTATAACATTTGTTATTTAACTTGTCACATCTAAAAAAAAAAAAAAGAAAACATTTGGGAAAGTCTTCCGCATTCTTGTTAAAAGTATCTGATAACACCTAGTTTTAATCATATAACACTTTGTGTTGTGATAAATACATATCTTTCCTATGTAATAATTAGGCCATAGGACTTACAACTGTAAATAGACAATCGAACACCAATTAACTTTCACAACTTTACCTTTGTCGAAATATTATAAATATGGTAGTTGTGATGCAAGGGAGATAACTCAAATAATAAAAATGTTAAACTTTATCGTAAGAGTTATTGGCCTTTAATAAATCTCTTTGGTAAGAACTAAAGAAGGATATTCGAATGTTAAATACATCAAAAAGCCGGCAAAGATATTATTAAATGTTTTATATTTAAAATTATTCTAAATAATTTAGTTTATCAAAATATTATCATAATATATATTTTATTATGTTTATTTTTTTTACAGATTGAGACTAAGCCTCTCCATTGCACACTACTGAGGTCGTGTATTGAAACCAGTAACTTCAACTATCAGACTTCAGTTGATGCCAGCGTGTTCCACGAACATAGCTATAATAACCAGAGCTCTGAGAGCCAGGACTTTCTCTTTCAAGAACCTCCATGTAAGCGAGGGAATACCGTGTCCCCACTTTTTCCAGTGTCTTACCGTGACCACCACCGGTCAGCGTCCTCGTCTTCGTGTTCAGGGTCAGACTTTTTGTCCCCGGTCCAGTCCAGCCCACCAACGTCGTCGTGTTCACAGGAGCCTTTCTTCGCCTACCCCGGCAGCCATCCATCCACGAAGCAGCGTTCGCAAGGCTCATACCCTCGCCAGTTCAGCAACACCGAAAGGCAGAACTGCTGCCCGGGCACCTCCCTCTTCACCGACAAATGCTCCCTCAGTAGCCTCAGTGACGACCTGTGCGCTGACCTGGCCGACATAGACATTGAATTCTCACACACAGCCATGAACAACGAGCAGCTGTTGCCTTCCATTGACACTTTCTGCCCGAGCCAGTACATCCAACCCTACGATGACCCGTTTCAGCAACAAAGTTTGTTCGAGATAAGTGACAACATCAGTGACAGTGGTGTCAGTAGAAGCGACAGTCGAAGCAGCGACGAAGAGGAGCCCAGCCCTTACATCAATTTAACTTCATGTAAGTTAAGCTTTCTTCAAACGTCAGTCGCATAATTTACTGGAGTCGTGCGGAGTCTAACGACTGCAAGCGCTAAAGATTTTGAAACACTTTTTTTTAGACCCCCTCTTGTTTATATCTTAAAATGCCACAACCAATACTGAGTCGAGATTTAAACACTTTATTAACCGTGGTCTCTGAGAGGTAAAGCATTTATATTACAAACCGAAAGGTCCCGGGGTCGAATCTCGGCCATTACTAGGATTTTAAGGATTTCACCCAACGCTAATGGGTACCTGACTTTAGTTGGGGAAAATGAAGGCGGTTTGTCGTTGCTCTGGCCATATGACACACTGCTCGTTAACTGTCGGTCATAGAAACAGATGACGATTACATCGTCTGCCATTAGATCCCAAGGTCTGAAAGGGCAACTTTACTTATGAACTAGTCAACGCAAACATCTTCCATGTCGTCCATCTATTTCTTGTTACCATTTAGTCTAATCAGTAATACCCATCCAGTCACGTGACCACAGGGCATGTATCATCAAAGGGCACCTAATTTGTGTGTGAAGTTCATTTATTTAAACTTGATTTTAAACAAGTCACAAAAGAATCGCATTAACAGAGACCGTATAAGAAGGTTTTCTGTCTCGTGCAAAGCGGCGTAGCTAGGGTGAAGGGGGGAGGGAGTAGGAATTTGAAAATCCCCCGGGTTCCCACTTGAGAGGGGGGGGGGCAAATGAGTGTTTTTTTTTTTATTAAATATTAAATATTACGCAAATTGCAGGTGCCCCCAAAGAGGTCAAGCTCCCAGACCCCCAAATGCTGGCAAATTCTTAGCTACGCCACTGCTCGTGCATTTGAGAAGATATCCAAACTACTTTATCATTGTCCAATGAAACATGTAAAATAGATTAAACCTTTTTTAAATCTATCTACATAGAAGACCCCATCTCTCCGTATGTTTCTTTCTGCAGAATAAGCCTACTATGTGCTCAGCAGTGAACCTCAGAGCAAGAGTCTGTTCATTTCAAATAATTTTAAACTAATTTCTTAAAGGACGCTGCACGTAGCTGTCGTAAATTGAGACGACTATTGCGACGAGAGAAACAGATCTAGAAGCTGAAACAAAAATAACCATAAATAAAAGCCATTTAGTGTGTTACTTCCCTTGCCAGGTCATGGACCACCCGTAACAGATCTCACAATCTTCCATTATTCTATAAGCTACGCTTCCAAAAATGTAGAACAATGATTAAACACAGATTATATACAATTAGATTCGCTTCATAGTTAGATAAATATATCCAATAAGCGACAACGGTTTAGGCCTCCATTTTGTTTGACACTAAACTCTTATACCCTCACCGTATACGTTTATTTATTTAAGTAAAGTTGATTGCTCACGACATGGTCTAAATCGTGCTGATGTGCCAAAAACCCAAGTTAATTTCTCCAGTCAATTCATATACAGATAACACAAGAACTTTAACTAATATGCTCTTAATGAAATCTGTATAACAGGGCCGGCCTTAGGCATAGGCAAACTAAGCTGTCGCCTAGGGCCACCAATAAGTGGGGACAGGACTCTAAAAACAATTGTTTTAGAGAATAAATAGCGAAAGCATTGCCAATGCTGTTGGATTACACTAGGTTTTTAAAAATTTGCGAACTTTTAGTTTTTTACAGTTTTTTTTTACTTTTCTATTTCAATTCGGCCTCTAAACATCTAAGACCGGCCCTGTTTGTACTTCCATACTAAATAAAACATATAGTTCAATAGTACTAGGATTATCTAATTATTTGTGTTTATTCTTTCTGCATACAGTTCTGACTTCTATCCTGATGAATATTATAATAATTCTGATTTCCACACGGAAAACGGTAAGTTGATAAACAATTTCTGTCAACTAGCAAGTTATACTAACAAACTAATACAAATACCTATTATGGCTAATTTAATTCATTGAGTTCAAATGTATGAGACCTGGAGGGTGGGGGGGGGGGGGACGAAGGGGGTGTTATATAAGGGAAAGTTCCTGATTTTCATTCGAGGTTTTCATGACGACATCTGATAAGGCCTAACAATTGTGAAAGCTAGGTTACAGTATGGTGCTGGTGTGGGTAGTGTGGTCAATTAACTAAGCATGGTACCGTCTGTCTTTCTGTCTGTCCTATCTATCTATCTATCTAAATTATGTTCTTAATTATTTAAGGTATGGTTCCTAGTGCTGATGTGCTCAAAGAGGAAACACTTCCGTAATAATACCGAGGTATAGAAGTTCACCAAGTACACAATGCTTCATTCGGAAAGTTAAAAAAAAAAAATGAATCAGAATTTGTTGAATGGGGGAATGGGATGGCTTCATCACGTCATTAAAGATGTTTTATAAATATTTATAGGCTACTTCAAAGTCCTGTTGCCTGTGAGATCCTGAGACTGTGTATTGTGTAATATCGGACAAACCACATTTCGTTTACTTTTGCTGCTTTCTTCGCATTAAAAATCTTATATTAGATCTAGATTCCATATCTAATTACTTAAAAGGCAGTTTTAAAGATGTAAATCCAAATAAATCTACAGATATAGGCTACGCTTGTATTTTCTTTAACGGATTTGACGTTTGCGGTACTGTCGGTAATCGCCGGGAATCCGCTTGTTTATTACCAAATTTTAATATTAAGAGTGCCTTCCTTTTATCCTTTTCGTCAACACTTGAGAGAAGGCGAATATGTATGACAGGCTGCAACATGTGTTCATGCTGTCCTGAGCCCTTAGATTTAAGGATAGATAGTAAAAAATCACCATCTAATCACATACTATACAACAACAACTACCAGGTAACGTAAATTTGTGATTTCGTTTTAAAACTATAAAATAGGTTACCATTCCATAGACTTCTAGAGACGTTTCCGAGCAGGAAGTGTGTCGTTGTGTCACATCTGACGTACAGCAGAAGTAGATCTGCTGTCAAGTTTTCTAGGTCTACTAATGGGAGTGGTCGGCTTGAACTTAACGTTTCTATACACTTGTTTTTAGCAAATCTTCTGTATTTTTTTTTTAAATTGTTCATTTCCTTTTTAAAGAAATATATTGATAATATTGTCATTGTTTATTTAAATTATTAGATTAGTCATAATTAGATCTAATCTAATCTATGTAGATCTAGATTCTAGATCTAATTAATTAATCTAATTACTAATATTTTATTAGTAATATTAAATATTTATAATTATAAATTATATTAATTATAATATTTAGAATAGAATCTATATATTTAATATATATTAATTTATATATAATATAGACTTAGTCTAAGTTTAGTAAGTTTAGAATTTAGATCTATCAGTCAGACAATTATGAAATCTAGATCTAGCAATTTAAGTTTTTAAGTAACATAGTCCAAATATAGAGTAAATAACCATCTATTCTATAATCAATATAGAGAATATAGACTAATAATATATGAATATAATATTTAATAATATAGATATCTAGATCTAGTCACCAGTTTAGTGACAGTCTATCATTCTATTAGATGAAATCCAGATCTAGATAAAGTTTAGACACTATTATGTGACATACATTTTTACAATTACATACACTAGATTAGATCTAGCAGTTTCTAAATAAATTCAATGATATATCTACTATCATATCTATGATTATGACTATCACAATATAGATAGATCTATATATCTCATATACTATAGATAATAAATTAATGGCATATTATAATTTATAAATTATAGATAGATCTAGATCTATAATAGTTGATCTAGAATTCTTGTCAATTCTAGTCTAGATCTGAACTTGAATATATAACAGCACTGCAATGTCAGCAGTTATTCTCCAGACTCTATATATAGATCTATAGATCTTGTTCTTGAATCCAGATTGAAAGATGCAGAAATCTATAGATTCAAGTCTAGATTATAAAATATTGAAATATAAAAAATTTATACCAGAAATAGAATCAAAAATCAATTTCACTTTTTTTTATTTTTAATTGGCAATATTAGACCAATATGAGATTATTACAATGGTTATTTGAGTATGAGTATTTCTGAAGTATATTAATTTCCTTTCAAATGTATATCAGTGAACTATCAATTAATTTAATTTTTCTTTTTTTTTTAATACAGAGGTTTATGATAGTCCCTTTGAATTTGGTTCCTTCCCCCCAACTACATATATCCCACGCTATCAAGACCAACAGCAGAACTCACCTCCTAGTGAAGATGATGGCTTTTATGAGGACTGCCCTCCCAGCATTCCAGATGCGGCCTCATTACCACTCTTTGATCAGCTTCAGGTATGTAGTGGTGATGTACCTTTTATGTAGGCAAAATGTCAACGCTTTCTACAAAATTCATTTCAAAAAGAAGTACCGGAAATATTTTATATCTTTTAATTTCTTAAATTTTTAACTTTAACTTTCTTTTTTTTTTTTTTTTTCTCTGAATACTGCTCTTCTTGATCCACTTGAGTGCTAAATAGACTTTCTTTTTTATGCAGAAATCTGAGACAAGATGTGCTTCTGAGAGGAGGAGAATTTCAACAAGTTCTAACAAGAAAAAACATATTACACGTGACTCCCCATGTTTAGAAAAAGAGAGACGCAAGCCTGGCAGAAAACCAGGACAAGGTGTGTTGAAAAACAACTTTTTGTTAAATCATAATTATTACTTTGTAATAAACTTGGGGGGGGGGGGAAGGGGCAGCTTAGTGATAAAGCACTTGAACTGCGTACTGTCACAAAAAAAGCTCAATATATATGTGTGTGTGTGTGTCAATATTACTCTCATTGAGTGTGTCTGTGTAATGCTTGTGTTGACTCCCTGAGAGCGCTTTCCTGCACACTTCTCCCCATAAAGAAATCATTTGGGAAGTCGATTTTCTGGCATATGATCTTCATGTCCCATCTATGATAACCTAGTTAACCATGGGCCACTGAAACAAATTACCTTTACATTATCTGCCCTTTAGATCGCAAGGTCTTTTACTTTTTTTTTTTAATTATATTTTCTCTCTGTGGGTTTTACTAAAAACTGTCAAATGAATTATATTATTATGTGTTTTTTGTTTTTGTTGTACTTATTTAATAATAATTTTAAAAAATAGCATCTTATGATTGTTTTAAAATGTTGTTGTTTTTTCCCCTTTTTGTAGTATCTAATGTATTACATCTTTGGGAGTTCATGAGAGATTTATTAAGAAGCCCTAATAACCAGGGTATCATTGAATGGATATCAAAACCAGAAGGTGTGTTTCGAGTGGTGAACTCTTCTGAAGTGGCTCGTCTCTGGGGGAAAAGAAGAAAAACAAGAAGAAGATGACCTATGAAAAACTCAGCAGATCTCTCAGGTTTGTTTTTGTTTGGTGTCAATACAGAACTTGTTTGGCACATATGTAGACTCCATGCCTTACATTTTGAGATGGAATCCAGACTTTTATTATTCAGAAAATGATTTTTTAAAACGCTAATTATTAACTAAAGCCATAAGCACTCTTATGTAGAAATAGATTTAATGTTTAAAAAAAGAATATTGAACAAAATTCTTTATATTAAAAAAAAAAAGAGAGAGAACTAGCACAGATCGTGACTGTATTCATACAAGTGGTCCTACTTCGCTAGTGCCATTAGAACATGCATAGGGTTGCCTAAAGCAGTCAGGAAAACCAATGACTTAGTAGAATTTAAGTCTAATTAACTTGCAGCACTAAATTAATTCATGGATATGTGAAATAATCTTCTCATTATTTTTTATAAATCTTACTCACTAACTTTGGTTACCTGACAAAAGTTAGGAAAGTAAGGTTGGTTGGACTTTGTGCTTGCCACGTTTCTCCTTGTGAACCTTTGGACTTAGAAATAAATAAGCTTTACAGCATCATCTCCATTGATTGCAAAGTCTGAATTGAGTTTACATCTTCACCAACTAATATAAGATGATTTTATTTCGTAGAATTTACACAATAGTTTGCAAATAGGAATATAGTATAAATATTTGGATTTCTATTGGTAGTATTGTGATGAATAATTTAGATTATTTACTTTTATTTGGACTCATTTTTCCTTATCTGTTTAATTACAGGTATTCGAGGCTCGAAGGCTATTTCTCTGATCTCCCCAAAGACAAAAATTATCCTAAAAAGTTGTGCTTCAAATTTGGTCCCAAATCCAACAATTGGCACTAAAGAAAGACTTCAACTCCACACTCAGCTTTCATTCCTCAAGCTACATTTCATTCTGATGATCACATTACAATCTCACAAGATATAATATTTTTATGTACATAAAAAAACTACTCCTCAATCGTACGTGTACTGTCATTATAAGTGTTAACATGAAATGTTCTATTGTGTGTTATGATCAGTAGAGATGAGCAACGACCTTTAGTGTTCAGTTGGCTTCAAATGTTTCTTGATAGCTTAGTTTAAAGGAGGTTAACAGTTTGTTAATCATTATGATGCTCATTGTATATAATCTATATTCCATTATATTTTTTTATTGGTCATATATTTTTTTGAGATGTAAATCGACAAGAACTTATATCAAGTACAATGATACTTCTGTAATGCATGTACATACTATAATTTTTGTTCCATCTGCTTATTGCACGCGGTGCATGTGTTTACATAATTGTTTCATTAATACGGTAAGAAAGCATTATAAAGGAGTTTGCTAACTTACAGTCTATACAAAGTCCCTCTATGTTACCATAATGTATCTTTGCTGCTATTGTCAGCTATAGCTGTATTAATCCTATTTTTTCACTAAGCATTTGCCTGTGTTTGTAGAAAGAATATTTTTTGTTGACAAGGCTAATCTTTGGAGGCTAGTTCAATTAGACACTTTCAAGTAATGTTGACTTGTATAATCTTGTTCTTCTTCCTTCCATGTGTTTGCTTCTCACTGGCATAAAATATTTGTATAAATATTAGATGTTTTGTGCCATATCTTTTAAGGATGAATTTTAGTTGGGGACATAGTATGATTTAAATATCTGTAGATTTTTATTTTTTTTGTTCCAAAATCCAATTGTTAACATTCTTTTTCGACATTGTGATATTATACATTCGACTTCCCAAATTTTTACCTTTTAAAAATCGATAAGCTAAACAATAGAAATAAAATTCTGTTGAGTATGTGCTTTTGTTACTTCTAGCCTGATTCCGATACTGTGTTAAAGAGTTTCTTTTATGATGTACAGTCCGTTGTGTACGGATGGAGATGTAACAGAAAAGTACATGTTTGTTCATTTAGCCTGTGATTATTTAAAACAATGTAGATATAACCTCCCAGCTGCCATGATGTTATGTGTGTCTGTTTAGCTTTTTCAATAAAGTTATAGCTGCTGTGAGTTGTAAGTAAAGTATGTGTTATCAAAACAAAAACTTGTTTTAAAGTGTTCATAAATATTATACAAAATAAATGTATATATATTTATCTATTGTTTTCATGTGGGCTGGCTGCATTAAGAGATGATCGAAGAGTCACAAGTGGTATTTTTTTTTTTTTTAAATTTTATTTATTTCAAAGACTTGCATGTAAATATTAACCTATTGCGAAACATTTTCTATTAGTAGAAAACCACCCCAACGCATAATATTACTTAATTTTACACTGTTATTACTCTTTGCAAGATGTATGTAGTGTTTCTTTTTTAAATTCACAACAGCCGAAGAAGCATTAGTTACGTAGATACTCTTTGATAAAAAAAAGGTTTCCCTTTATTTAAATAATTAACTAATAATATTGTTACATGAATATGTCCTTTCCTGTAATAGAAATCTGTCTTACCAAGTTGAGATAGGTTTACGTAGCTAAAAAATGTTTGATGTCCAAACCTTCCTATGGTTCTATGCAATCATCTTCTGAACTGTATTCTTTATATCTCTATATTTGTATATTCTCTTTATCATGTCATACTAATACATTCCATTCAGCCATCTATAAACTTCCAGCTGCCTTCTTCCAGTTTCTTGTTTTTTTTCTTCAATAAGTTTTTGTTCTGCTTTTAAAATAATTTATTATTTTAACTTGTTCCCCCCCCCCCCCCCCCCCCCCTCAACTGACGCACTCTTTTAAAAAATGTTTTTTTTACTATCGAACATAAATTAAAATAAATTTATATTGTATAAATTTATTTTAATGTATATTATGTCTGGAATAAGAGAGGATTGCAGAAAGAAGATTAGCATCACAATGAGCTAATACATTACTGTCAGTGAGTGAATGAGTTTGCTTGCCAAGGGCTGCAGCTGATCACAAATAAAAGCCTTTGTTTTATTTATATGTAGTGGAGTTCTTTCCCTCCACCTCATTAGTTGCTTTATAAGGACATTTATTTTGTGTTCCATCTTTACATTCATGTATAATCCATCTATACATTTGTTTTTATTCTGTTTTTTCCTTCTTTTGTTAAATCTTTTAAAAATTCTAAAACATTAAATTGCTTGTAGCCCTCACATCCCAATGATATTCTTTTGTTAACATTTTGTTCTCTACCATGTGTCAGTGTGATCCAGTGCTCATCTAGATGACTGCTTCTGCCTTTGATAAATAATGTTTTGTTTGTTCTTATTCTTCTATATTCAAATATAACAAGAAAAATTGTTTCAAAAAAAAAAAGCAGCAAATAAAAAAATTAAAATGACAAATGTGTTTCTTTATTTTCGGTCTGTATGATGTTTAAACTGATTTGTAATATAGAGTAGTGTTGTTGAGGATATTTCAGGTTCTAGAAGTTGGCAAGCTGTTACAAAAATGTTAGCAATGAATATATACATATTCTATGTAGGCCTATACGTGTAATACGTGATATAAAATATATATATATATAATGTTGCTATCCTTAAAACATTTTTGCTTTATTTTAATGGCGACAACAAAAAACTTTTCCCGGAATATTTTCTTGTGGCAATGCTCGCGTTTTCTGGAGGTCGAGTTAATTATTTTTAGATTCGACTGCTGGAGCTTGAATGGGTGACACACTTCCTTGTGTGTAAGGATAGCAATAAAAGTTGTGGGGGAAAGATACACACGAACTTTAAATGTCCTATAACTCTTTAGGGGGGTGGGGTGGGGAGAAGTGAAATATTTGACTACAATTGAAGTGTATTGAAAGTATTTTCCTATTATTAGCCTAGAAGTGGGAGGTGTCTCTACTTAGAAGAAATATTTGATTTTAAGAATAACAAGAGGAACCAAACTACAAATAGAAACATGGGTTTTATTGAATAGTACGAAATTTATTGGGGAGTTTGTGTCATTCCAATGTTAGCCCATGGGGCCTGTGTTTATCGTGTAAGGGATTTTTTAAAAAAATGTTTCAGACGTTCCTTAAGAAAGGGAGATAATTAACACACTCTAGCTCAAACCTTATTCAGGACAGGGAAGAGGGCAGGGTTTGAACTCGGGACCCTGACGACCGTAGCCCAACGCGCATACCACACGATCAGGCAGTCAATCGTTTCGATATCTTGTAATAGGACAAAATCTTTTGAAGCATTCTTTGTGCTTCGCCAGCTCCTGATGCTTGATGTACAGCTAGTCTACAGCTTCTAGTACACATTTACGGAAGTGAAACAAAAAAATAATTAATCCACACACAAAAAGAAAAAAGCAAAGAAATGTAAACTAGTACGTTGCTTATATCGGGAAAGCCTTCTATAGTTAAAAAATTGATTTTTTGGGATGTTTTATATCCTGTTACAGATGAAAAAGCAGTCACGACTCTTGTAATGGGGTATACATAGTCTATGTGCTGAGTTACTCCCACACAATTACTTCCGTGTAGTACAATTGTACACTGTGTGTTGGTCTCTACCCAAGTCAAGAAATAATAACAGGGGAAATAACTAGGTCTAGTATTTCTTGTTTCGTGACTAAGTTATAAAGTACGTTTAGGGTTACTATTTGTCAAGTTCAGCGGTTCTCAGAACGTTCGCCTACAGTGCAGGTACACTACATTTGTTTCCACAATCTAATGACATACGCAGATTTGGTGGTGCCTTTAAATCTATTCCAACTCACTGCTAGGATACATTGAAGAAACGCAAGGTCTATATATAATTATCTTGAGTTCAATGCACTCAAACTCAGATTAACAAAAGAAACAATCCAAACTATAAATCACAATGATAACTCGGCTGACATAAAAAAAAATGTAGTTAAAATATAACGCTGTAGCGGTACATATTGTTATAACCCTGCATTGCACACTGCCATTCAAGTTCGTGCAGAATCTGCGCTTGGGCTCGTGCACTGATAGAGACTAGACTGAGAAGAAATGTTGACATAAGACAAGGATAACGGAGTTTAAGCTCATGTCAATGACTTATAAAGAAGCTGTGCTCCAGGTAGACATTGCTATTATTTTTCTTTAATTTGGATGACGCGAGTAAAGTGATGCAGCAGCGACATTCGAAAACTTGAACGAAAATTGTGCCGAGTATTTCAGAGAGAGAAAGAGAGACGCGGCCCTAGTCGACAGATTAACGCTTTCAGATGAATCGCACAGAAAACGTTTCAGAAAGCCTGTATTTCTGAAAATTATTGTATGTCAATGCCTACATTGTGTGTAAATTGTGTGTGTGTGTGTACATTGTGATGAATTGTAATAAAGTCTCGAAAAATCTGAAAAGTCTGAGCTTGTTCATTATAAGCCCCATGATCGACACAATGATCCGTTAGACAAAAGTAATAACAATCCAGTACTGAATACTTATAATGACTACTTGGAACTTGGAATGACCAAATTAACGAGAACAACGACTGACTGACATTCTGCGACGGCTAGTTTCTCATTTATATAGTAGCATAAATCGACCCTTCTAGATAGCTCTTGACACTGATAGGACCAGTGACGTAGCTAGGTTGGGGGGAGGAGGGGGGGAGAATTGGAAAATCCCTCCGAGTCCCCACTTGAGGGGGCCCCCAAAGGAGTGTTTTTTACATTAAATATTACTCAAAATGCAGGGGCCCCGTATGATGTCAAGCCCCCCGGGCCCCCAAATGATGGAAAATTCCTAGCTACGCCCCTGGAGCATAGGACTTACTATCCCCTTCACATGATTCCGTTTTTTTTAAAAGGAAATTAAATGTATCATATAGGAACATTAACCCCTGTACACTTAATGTGACCAAATAATACTCACTACTACCTGTTAGCCGTTATGTGTGCTGTCAAGCGTGATACTATAAACACACATACAACTTGACTTAGCAGATTTGAAAGCATTGCTATAACATTCATTGCTAGATTGACCCATGAAATGCGTAAGACGTAGTTATCTTCCTTTTTTGAAGTCACATCTTTAATGAGAAAAGAAATGACAATGACAATGACAATGGTGGCACTTATAATCATAACGACGGTATCGTTGGTGGTGAAGAGGATCAAGATGACGACATTGATGATTATTACGCTTACATTTGGTATTGATATGTTTGTGGCTCAGAATGCAGTTAGGTGCTACACTAATTATTTAATTGTTAGTTTAGTGTGTGAGCATATAGCGGTAGTATTGTGAATGATTATAAATATTATTATTTATCACTATTAGTAGTAGTACTTTTATTATTACTATTATTAGTAGTACTTTTATTATTACTATTATTAGTAGTACTTTTATTATTACTATTATTAGTAGTACTTTTATTATTACTATTATTATGGAAATGAATTACTTTTCATTGTCTGGCACTGCCAGGGTCGAGCTTTGTTAAAGGGAAACACAAATCAGTGTAATACCCTTTACAGTGTCCATTGCAAAAATGTTCAGATGATGTGGCAGCTCTGCAGCAGTACTGGCCGTTGACAGGTAATAAGAATGGCTTCGAATGTGTCTGCGAAGCTAGTGAACATTATCCCTTCGGTTTGATTTTATTATTATTATTTAGAGCCGGCCTTAGGCATAGGTAAACTAGGTAGCAGCATAGAGATTTTATTATTTTTAGAGAAGAAATAGCGAAACGCGTTCTGTGTGTTATACATTCAGTACCGGTACACTAGGTTTTAAGTCAATTGTGTCATTTTACTTTCTTCGCTGTTAATTATTTATTTTTCAATTTCCCTTTCATCAAATATTCACGTCGCCTAGGGCCTATATTTTGCTATTAGAGCACGTAATCACATTCTTTTTTAAAGTAACTTCGGTGTTGTTAAGGTAAGATCGAGTTTTAGTTATTAGTCGGTGGCTTCCCTTTGTTCTTACGTTTTACAGCTTATATGCAGTTGTTTCCCTTGCACCATTCCATATTTGTCATTAGGCAGGCTAGCAAACTTCACGTTTTTAGTAATTATTTACTTTTTAAAAAAGTTTGGGGCTGGATAACGACAGTGCGGGCTCTGATCTTTCATAGGCCACATTTAAACAATACATACATTTTAACAAAATATGCACATTAAATATAAGAAAATCAGGGAATTGAGATTCATAATCAAAGTACACTGTTTCTTTCTCCACAATTTTGACCTGATTTTAGATTTAATTTAATATTATGAAGTGTATTTGTATCGAAGCTTTAAAATTTCACCTGCCAGTGGACTTTGTTCGAACCACCGATCACCGAGACGACATGACTCGAACACATACTTCAGTACCAGGAATCCATCGAATGATTCGAACACATACTTCAGGACCAGAAATCCATCGAATGATTCGAACACATACTTCAGGACCAGAAATCCATCGAATGACTCGAACACATACTTCAGGACCAGGAATCCATCGAATGATTCGAACACATACTTCAGGACCAGAAATCCATCGAATGATTCGAACACATACTTCAGGACCAGAAATCCATCGAATGACTCGAACACATACTTCAGGACCAGGAATCCATCGAATGATTCGAACACATACTTCATTTCCAGGAATCCATCGAATGACTCGAACACATACTTCAGGACCAGGAATCCATCGAATGACTCGAACACATACTTCAGGATCAGAAATTCATCGAATGATTCGAACACATACTTCAGGACCAGAAATCCATCGAATGATTCGAACACATACTTCAGGACCAGAAATCCATCGAATGATTCGAACACATACTTCATTTCCAGGAATCCATCGAATGATTCGAACACATACTTCATTTCCAGGAATCCATCGAATGACTCGAACACATACTTCAGGACCAGAAATCCATCGAATGATTCGAACACATACTTCAGGACCAGAAATCCATCGAATGATTCGAACACATACTTCAGGACCAGAAATCCATCGAATGATTCGAACACATACTTCATTTCCAGGAATCCATCGAATGATTCGAACACATACTTCATTTCCAGGAATCCATCGAATGACTCGAACACATACTTCAGGACCAGAAATCCATCGAATGATTCGAACACATACTTCAGGACCAGAAATCCATCGAATGATTCGAACACATACTTCAGGACCAGGAATCCATCGAATGATTCGAACACATACTTCATTTCCAGGAATCCATCGAATGATTCGAACACATACTTCATTTCCAGGAATCCATCGAATGACTCGAACACATACTTCAGGACCAGAAATCCATCGAATGATTCGAACACATACTTCAGGACCAGAAATCCATCGAATGATTCGAACACATACTTCAGGACCAGAAATCCATCGAATGATTCGAACACATACTTCATTTCCAGGAATCCATCGAATGACTCGAACACATACTTCAGGACCAGAAATCCATCGAATGATTCGAACACATACTTCAGGACCAGAAATCCATCGAATGATTCGAACACATACTTCAGGACCAGGAATCCATCGAATGACTCGAACACATACTTCAGGACCAGAAATCCATCGAATGACTCGAACACATACTTCAGGACCAGGAATCCATCGAATGACTCGAACACATACTTCAGGACCAGGAATCCATCGAATGACTCGAACACATACTTCAGGACCAGGAATCCACCCAGAGCTTGCAATATGCGTTCATGAAGTAGTCAAAATTATTCTTTTTTTCTTTCGGGGTGGAAGTCGGGGATAATATTTACTATAGCATAGTATGGGATTGCAGTGGCGGAGTGGTTAAGCGCTTGGCTTCCGAACCTGGGGTCCTGCGTTCGAATCTCGGTGAAGACTAGGATTTTGAACTTCGGGATTTTTAAGGCGCTCCATCCAACTCTAATGGCTACCTGGGGAAAGTAAAGGGGGTTAGTTGTTGTGCTGGTCACATGTCATCCTGCTCGTTAACCGTTAGCCAAAGATAGAGATGACCTTAACATCATCTGACCTATAGATCGCAAGGTTTGATAGGGAACGTAAACTTTCCTGTAGTATAGCGAAACAAATAATTTTTATTATAAAAAGTCTTCTGTTTAAGTATATGTTATGAAAATTATATTCTGTATCGGTTACCTTAGGGAGGAACAAAAAGTTATAGAAAACGAGAATCAGAGTAGAACAGAGCTTGATATTGGCTGCCCCATCCAGAGCTCACCTCTCAGGAATCAACCGACTGATTCTATCATGTCTGAAGAAACCACCAGCATCAACGAAGACATAGCCAGACCGTCCGAAACTCAACCAGATGAAACTACACATACATACAATCTTAGAGTAAGGAGAACTAGGCCCAACTACAAAGTATAAAAGCTCATCAGCTTACTAGAACTCTTATTTTGTTTATTTTACTACTTTCATTTGGTTTTGTTGACTTGACTTTAATGTGATATTTGATCTATCATGATATATTTTAATAAGCTATTTGATTTACCATGTTATATCAACATGTTACATAATGTCATGCTATTCTACATTGTCTGTTTACTTGAATCTCTATTATTATTCTACACTTACTTAATTCTTTCATTGTTTATATACTAGTTAGCATAATTTGAACCGGGGGTGAATGTTATGAAAATTATATTCTGTATCGGTTGTCGTTCTTATGTTTACATGTGCTAGTAATTCGTCCGTAAAAATGTGTTCACGAAAAGTGTGCTGTGTAGTCATTCAGTGTATTAAAGCCATACTACACAGACATGGTTTTCGACTCTCTTATCTATATGTTCATAACACTATAGTGTGGCGAAACAAATAATTTATATTATAAAAAGTCTTCTGTTTTACTGTAGTATAGCGAAACAAATAATTTTTATTATAAAAAGTCTTCTGTTTTACTGTAGTATAGCGAAACAAATAATTTTTATTATAAAAAGTCTTCTGTTTTATAAAATATCTCGAGCTAAAACGTTGCACACCCCTTCTCTTTAATTCAAATGAATCACTTTACATAGAGACATTTTCTTATTAAAGAAACAAATACAAATACATCTTTACCATTTATATATCACCGTTTAAATTGACTTTGGTTCATTATGTATACTACAGTCACTAAGTAGCGTGTCTGTCAGGGGGAGGTATGGGGAGAATGAATAAGTTACTTTGATATTTTGGTGTGATAGTTATATACCCTTGTTTAAGTTCTCCCAGGTTATGAATGTAAATAGTCTTGCACGTGTTATGAACTGAATGGTTTAGTCTTCCCTGAATGTGCCAGATAGTGTGTTAAGCGGTTAAGTCTTGTCCCCGGTCCAGGAAGGTTGGACGGTTGCTTCCTGGACTAGTGGTTTGTGTATTAAATATTTATTGAAGTTGATGTCATTTTTTGTGCTCTATCGATATTATTAAAGTATAAAAGTATTATTTGTATTATCTATATACATTTGGAGTTGGAGTTTGTTTAGTGGTATAACTGTTCGTATTTGTGTAACCCTTAATGAGCCAAGCAAGCATTAATTAATTGGAATTGAGTAATTGTTTAACCCCTAACGAGCCAAGCCAAAGACAAGCAGGAATAGAGCCCTTACAGCGTCTCGAGTTCGAATCCATGGGACGGCTGGAAATTTGAGAAGGCTCTTGGGTTCTGCCAACTCTAAAGCGTTACTGACATACGTTGAGGAAGTTAAGGTCGTGGTCATTCTTCCATCTTTACTTCGAAAGGTCTTAGTAACTCTAGATTTTGACTCATACATAGAAAATAATAATATGTTGATAAAGATTATTATTCGTAAAATTAAAAAATTTAAAAAACAATTTAGAACAGATCATTGCACATTAAAGTTAACTACTTTAATAACACAAAAAAAATATTCTCAGTTTGCTATTATCACTTGACTGTACATTTAAAAAAAAAGTAATTAAAGAAATACTAATACGAAATAAGGAGAATCCCAATTTTTCACAAACAGTTAACCGAAACATTTATTTTTATTAAATAAGTTTTCAATACACAATGTAGACACCTATTTCAGACAGATTTTAAACAAGTAAAATAAACACAATCTTTATAAAAAACAAAGCTTATCTAAGGGATAGAACAGCGAAATCAGTACCATATATATTTCAATATTGCAGGAATGAGAATGAGAAAATTAATTATCACTGATTTGTTAATTTTATTTTTTATTGATTTATTCATTGTCGATGCGTCGTGCATAAGTCCTAGTATGTCGTTTGAGCAAAGGAAAGAATTTATTAACATACTTTTTGGGTTGGTGGTCTCTAAGATTGTGGCACAGAAGCTCTTAGTAATGTTTTTCTTTACAACCGTATTAAAATTTAAAAAAAAAGCTTAAATATTTTTATTCAGCGACCTTGACCTAGTGTATCACGTGACCATAATATGTATTGAACGTTTATTTATCTTGACCATTAGCAGACGACGGATGCAGCCCTGAAGTAAATCAGTTCCACTTGACGCTCTAATTGTAAGAAACAAAACATTGACGCATGGGTAAGAAACAGACATGTAACATAATAGCATTATGTGTACATTAGCACACTAGCGCGTCAGTGCAATACAGCTTGTGTTTACGTAATAAATGGAGTTCCTACTATGTCTTCCCTCTTAAACACTAGTTTGTTATTTGGGTAACACGAATATTCTACATGGTGTTAGAAGTGCAGAAAAAGAGGCAACGTTAATCTGGTAGAAGATGATAGCCACAGTGATGAAAATATTATACCTGTTAGTACTGCAAGTAGCCAGTTTAAATGATGTTATTAAGACTGTAGGAGCAGTGGTGCTACCTTTGAAAACATAATATCCAAGAGGTGAAAGCAAGGTTTGAGGTAGTAGACATTAGCCAAGAAAACATTTTGAGTGGTGACACAGCAGAATGTTTACGACTACTACAACAGATAGACAGTATAGAATCCAAGGCAGAAGACGAGTTACAAACAGAGTTTCCTGACATGCTGAAAACAACTGGAACACTGCCAGGAGAATACAAGATTTAGTGACAGGAAAATGTTAAAGGAATTATCCATCCACCACGTCGCTTAGCAGCATCGCTACGCAAGAAAGTGGAAGAAAAACTTAAAGAAATGCAAGCTGATGTTTTTTTTTACTCCAGTACATGAACCTACTGAATGGGTTAGCTCCATGGTTGTTTCGTTCAGGAATGACAAAGTTAGAATAGGTGTTGATCCAAAAGATCTCAAGAAAGCAATCAGACGGAACATCACCCGATATTAACTATTGAAGATGTGATCACTAACATTCCTGGTTCGAAGATATTCTCAGTTCTCGATGCCAAGTCAGGGTTTATCCAAAAAAAAGCTTGAAAGAGAATCTTCATTTCTCACAACTTTCAACACACCTCTGGAAAGATATAGATGGTTACGATTACCTTTTGGAATCAAATCAGCTCCAGAAATTTACCAAAGAATTATGGATGAAATGCTTCAAGGCATTGAAGGAGCATCTGTCGTCATAGACGACATTCTAGTAGCTGGTAGAGATGTTGAGCATCATGATCACATTTTGAAACAAGTCATGCAAAGAGCAACGGAGTACAATCTAAAGCTGAACTATGACAAGTGCAAGATAAGGCAAAAAAGAGTACCTTATATGGGCCATATCTTGTCAGAGAAAGGTTTAGAACCAGATCCAGCAAAGATAAAGGCAATTATTGACATGCCAGCCCCTCAAGACAAAGATGGAATCAGAAGATTTCTAGGTTTAATTCAGTACCTAGGAAAATTTATTCCTAATCTAAGTCAAGCAGATGCTCCAATACGAAAGCTTCTTAAAGATGATGTAGAATTTCAATGGAATCATGAACAAAACAAGAGTTTCGAAGAGTTAAAACATCTTTGTACAAACCCTCCAGTTTTAGCATATGATGTCAACAAGAACGTAGAGATAGAATGTGATGTAAGTAAAGATGGACTGGGAGCAGTATTACTCCAGGATTCGAAATACAGCGAACTTCAAGACAGTACAAGCAAGGAACTTTCAATGCTTCTGGAAGTAATTATGACTGGTTGGCCAGGCACAAGACGTGAGACTCCAATTGAAATCAGGCCATATTGGGATTTAAGAGACCAGTTATCAACTTCTGATGGTATTATATGCAACGGTGTGAGAATTGTTATACCACCAAGCTTACGTAAATACATGTTAAATCTGATTCACAAGTCTCACTTAGTAATAGTCAAGTGTAAGCAGCGAGCCAGAGAAGTCATGTATTGGCCAGGCATGAATGCAGACATTGAAGTGACAGTTAGGGATTGTAGCAGGTGTGCTGAACATCAGAATCAAAATGTGTCAGAACCGCTAATACCTACTAAGACACCAGATCTCAAGGTGGTGAAAAAACACTTAGACTCCGAGAAACAGTCTCAGAAACATTATTATGATATGAGGAGAGGAGTTAAGAGTCATAATCCACTACAAGACGGAACGGCAGTCAGAATGCAACTTAATTTTCAGTGGAAACCAGGAACAGTAGTTTCGTAGCATTCTAAGCCTAGATCATACAATGTCAAAAGTGGAAATCAGGTCTACAGAAGAAACAGAAAACACATCAGAAAGTCTTTTGAGAAAGCAAACAGTTTTGACAACAATTATGGCTTTCCAGATGACATCCCAGAAGAACTAGAACCACAATATCTAGAGAGTCCAAGATTACAAACTACGCTAGATGTAGAGCCGCAACTACACACTGCTTCTTCTAACACCTCTAGACCACATGAACCTTATGTAACACGCTCTGGCAGAATAGTTAACAAACCCAAGAGACTTGATTTGTGATTGACTGAATTGACTTTTTAGTTGACTAGTTTGTTAGTTATTCTGATAGATAGATTTTCTGAATTAAAGAAGTGAGATGTAACATAATAGTATTATATGTGTATTTGCACACTAGCGCGTCAGTGCAACGACGCTTGAGTTTACGTAATAAATGGAGTTCCTACTATGTCTCCCTCTTCAACACTAGTTTGTTATTTGTGTAACACGAATATTCTACAGACAGGCCTTGAATTGTCTTCTTCTCTGAGTCTTTTGTTGTTGTTATTTTTTGTATTCCTTTATCATATATCAGTTGGGGTTTCTCTATGATCTTCTTATCTCTCTCTCTCTCTATCTCTCTCTCTCCTCTCTCTCTCTCTCTCTCTCTCTCTCTCTCGGTTCGCTTCTTTCTCCCTCTCCCTTTCTTGCATTCTCTAATTTTTTTTCTCTTTCTCTCTAGATATCTATATAATTCTTTTTCTCACTAGATATCTATATAATTCTCTTTCTCTCTAGATATCTATATAATTCTCTTTCTCTCTAGATATTTATATAATTCTCTTTCTCTCTAGATATCTAATAAATTCTCTTTCTCTCTAGATATCTATATAATTCTCTTTCTCTCTAGATATCTATATAATTCTCTTTCTCTCTAGATATCTATATAATTCTCTTTCTCTCTAGATATCTTTATAATTCTCTTTCTCTCTAGATATCTATATAATTCCTCTTTCTCTCTAGATATCTTTATAATTCTCTTTCTCTCTAGATATCTATATAATT
Source organism: Biomphalaria sudanica (assembly GCA_036873155.1). Classification (NCBI taxonomy): domain Eukaryota; kingdom Metazoa; phylum Mollusca; class Gastropoda; family Planorbidae; genus Biomphalaria; species Biomphalaria sudanica. Next base: position 658,982 of record JAZGLO010001033.1, read on the forward strand.
CCTCTTTCTCTCTAGATATCTATATAATTCTCTTTCTCCCTAGATATCTATATAATTCTCTTTCTCTCTAGATATCTATATAATTCTTCTTTCTCTCTAGATATCTATATAATTCTCTTTCTCTCTAGATATCTATATAATTCTCTTTCTCTCTAGATATCTATATAATTCCTCTTTCTCTCTAGATATCTATATAATTCTCTTTCTCTCTAGATATCTATATAATTCTCTTTCTCTCTAGATATCTATATAATTCTCTTTCTCTCTAGATATCTATATAATTCTCTTTCTCTCTAGATATCTATATAATTCTCTTTCTCTCTAGATCTCTATATGATTCTCCTTCTCTCTAGATACCTATATAATTCCTCTTTCTCTCTAGATATCTATATAATTCTCTTTCTCTCTAGATATCTATATAATTCTCTTTCTCTCTAGATATCTATATAATTTTCTTTCTCTCTAGATATCTAATAAATTCTCTTTCTCTCTAGATATCTATATAATTCTCTTTCTCTCTAGATATCTATATAATTCTCTTTCTCTCTAGATATATATTATTCCTCTTTCTCTCTAGATATCTATGTAATTCTCTTTCTCTCTAGATATCTATATAAGTTTCTTTCTCTCTAGATATCTTTATAATTCTCTTTCTGTCTAGATATCTATATAAATCTCTTTCTCTCTAGATATCTATATAATTCTCTTTCTCTCTAGATATCTATATAATTCTCTCTCTCTAGATATCTATATAATTTCTTTTTTCTCACTAGATATCTATATAATTCTCTTTCTCTCTAGATATCTATATAATTCCTCTTTCTCTCTAGATATCTATATAATTCTCTTTCTCTCTAGATATCTATATAATTCTTCCATATCTCTAGATATCTATATAATTCTTTTTCTCTCTAGATATCTATATAATTTCTTTTTTCTCACTAGATATCTATATAATTCTCTTTCTCTCTAGATAGCTATATAATTCTCTTTCTCTATAGATATCTATATAATTCCTCTTTCTCTTTAGATATCTATATAATTCTCTTTCTCTCTAGATATCAATATAATTCTCTTTCTCTCTAGATATCTATATAATTCTCTTTCTCTCAAGATATCTATATAATTCTCTTTCTCTCTAGATATCTATATAATTCCTCTTTCTCTCTAGATTTCTATATAATTCTCTTTCTCTCTAGAAATCTAGATAATTCTATTTCTCTTTAGATATTTATATAATTCTCTTTCTCTCTAGATATCTATATAATTCGCTTTCTCTCTAGATATCTATATAATTCTCTTTCTCTCTAGATAGCTATATAATTCTCTTTCTCTCTAGATATCTATATATATATATCTTTCTCTCTAGATATCTATATAATTCTCTTTCTCTAGATATCTATATAATTCCTCTTTCTCTCTAGATATCTATATAATTCTCTTTCTCTCTAGATATCTATATAATTCCTCTTTCTCTCTAGATATCTATATAATTCTCTTTTTCTCTAGATATCTAATAAATTCTCTTTCTCTCTAGATATCTATATAATTCTCTTTCTCTCTAGATATCTATATAATTCTCTTTCTCTCTAGATATCTATATAATTCTCTTTCTCTCTAGATATCTATATAATTCCTCTTTCTCTCTAGATATCTATATAATTCTCTTTCTCTCTAGATATCTATATAATTCTCTTTCTCTCTAGATATCTATATAATTCTCTTTCTCTCTAGATATCTATATAATTCTCTTTCTCTCTAGATATCTATATAATTCTCTTTCTCTCTAGATCTCTATATGATTCTCCTTCTCTCTAGATACCTATATAATTCCTCTTTCTCTCTAGATATCTATATAATTCTCTTTCTCTCTAGATATCTATATAATTCTCTCCCTCTCCCTTTCTTGCATTCTCTAATTTTTTTTCTCTTTCTCTCTAGATATCTATATAATTCTTTTTCTCACTAGATATCTATATAATTCTCTTTCTCTCTAGATATCTATATAATTCTCTTTCTCTCTAGATATTTATATAATTCTCTTTCTCTCTAGATATCTAATAAATTCTCTTTCTCTCTAGATATCTATATAATTCTCTTTCTCTCTAGATATCTATATAATTCTCTTTCTCTCTAGATATCTATATAATTCTCTTTCTCTCTAGATATCTTTATAATTCTCTTTCTCTCTAGATATCTATATAATTCCTCTTTCTCTCTAGATATCTATATAATTCTCTTTCTCCCTAGATATCTATATAATTCTCTTTCTCTCTAGATATCTATATAATTCTTCTTTCTCTCTAGATATCTATATAATTCTCTTTCTCTCTAGATATCTATATAATTCTCTTTCTCTCTAGATATCTATATAATTCCTCTTTCTCTCTAGATATCTATATAATTTTCTTTCTCTCTAGATATCTATATAATTCTCTTTCTCTCTAGATATCTATATAATTCTCTTTCTCTCTAGATATCTATATAATTCTCTTTCTCTCTAGATATCTATATAATTCTCTTTCTCTCTAGATCTCTATATGATTCTCCTTCTCTCTAGATACCTATATAATTCCTCTTTCTCTCTAGATATCTATATAATTCTCTTTCTCTCTAGATATCTATATAATTCTCTTTCTCTCTAGATATCTATATAATTTTCTTTCTCTCTAGATATCTAATAATTCCTCTTTCTCTCTAGATTTCTATATAATTCTCTTTCTCTCTAGAAATCTAGATAATTCTATTTCTCTTTAGATATTTATATAATTCTCTTTCTCTCTAGATATCTATATAATTCGCTTTCTCTCTAGATATCTATATAATTCTCTTTCTCTCTAGATAGCTATATAATTCTCTTTCTCTCTAGATATCTATATATATATATCTTTCTCTCTAGATATCTATATAATTCTCTTTCTCTAGATATCTATATAATTCCTCTTTCTCTCTAGATATCTATATAATTCTCTTTCTCTCTAGATATCTATATAATTCCTCTTTCTCTCTAGATATCTATATAATTCTCTTTTTCTCTAGATATCTAATAAATTCTCTTTCTCTCTAGATATCTATATAATTCTCTTTCTCTCTAGATATCTATATAATTCTCTTTCTCTCTAGATATCTATATAATTCTCTTTCTCTCTAGATATCTATATAATTCCTCTTTCTCTCTAGATATCTATATAATTCTCTTTCTCTCTAGATATCTATATAATTCTCTTTCTCTCTAGATATCTATATAATTCTCTTTCTCTCTAGATATCTATATAATTCTCTTTCTCTCTAGATATCTATATAATTCTCTTTCTCTCTAGATCTCTATATGATTCTCCTTCTCTCTAGATACCTATATAATTCCTCTTTCTCTCTAGATATCTATATAATTCTCTTTCTCTCTAGATATCTATATAATTCTCTCCCTCTCCCTTTCTTGCATTCTCTAATTTTTTTTCTCTTTCTCTCTAGATATCTATATAATTCTTTTTCTCACTAGATATCTATATAATTCTCTTTCTCTCTAGATATCTATATAATTCTCTTTCTCTCTAGATATTTATATAATTCTCTTTCTCTCTAGATATCTAATAAATTCTCTTTCTCTCTAGATATCTATATAATTCTCTTTCTCTCTAGATATCTATATAATTCTCTTTCTCTCTAGATATCTATATAATTCTCTTTCTCTCTAGATATCTTTATAATTCTCTTTCTCTCTAGATATCTATATAATTCCTCTTTCTCTCTAGATATCTATATAATTCTCTTTCTCCCTAGATATCTATATAATTCTCTTTCTCTCTAGATATCTATATAATTCTTCTTTCTCTCTAGATATCTATATAATTCTCTTTCTCTCTAGATATCTATATAATTCTCTTTCTCTCTAGATATCTATATAATTCCTCTTTCTCTCTAGATATCTATATAATTCTCTTTCTCTCTAGATATCTATATAATTCTCTTTCTCTCTAGATATCTATATAATTCTCTTTCTCTCTAGATATCTATATAATTCTCTTTCTCTCTAGATATCTATATAATTCTCTTTCTCTCTAGATCTCTATATGATTCTCCTTCTCTCTAGATACCTATATAATTCCTCTTTCTCTCTAGATATCTATATAATTCTCTTTCTCTCTAGATATCTATATAATTCTCTTTCTCTCTAGATATCTATATAATTTTCTTTCTCTCTAGATATCTAATAAATTCTCTTTCTCTCTAGATATCTATATAATTCTCTTTCTCTCTAGATATCTATATAATTCTCTTTCTCTCTAGATATATATTATTCCTCTTTCTCTCTAGATATCTATGTAATTCTCTTTCTCTCTAGATATCTATATAAGTTTCTTTCTCTCTAGATATCTTTATAATTCTCTTTCTGTCTAGATATCTATATAAATCTCTTTCTCTCTAGATATCTATATAATTCTCTTTCTCTCTAGATATCTATATAATTCTCTCTCTCTAGATATCTATATAATTTCTTTTTTCTCACTAGATATCTATATAATTCTCTTTCTCTCTAGATATCTATATAATTCCTCTTTCTCTCTAGATATCTATATAATTCTCTTTCTCTCTAGATATCTATATAATTCTTCCATATCTCTAGATATCTATATAATTCTTTTTCTCTCTAGATATCTATATAATTTCTTTTTTCTCACTAGATATCTATATAATTCTCTTTCTCTCTAGATAGCTATATAATTCTCTTTCTCTATAGATATCTATATAATTCCTCTTTCTCTCTAGATATCTATATAATTCCTCTTTATCTCTAGATATCTATATAATTCTCTTTCTCTCTAGATATCTATATAATTTCTTTTTTCTTACTAGATATCTATATAACTCTTTCTCTCTTGATAGCTATATAATTCTCTTTCTCTATAGATATCTATATAATTCCTCTTTCTCTTTAGATATCTATATAATTTTTCTTTCTCTCTAGATATCTATATAATTCTTCATCTCTCTAGATATCTATATAATTCTCTTTCTCTCTATATATCTATATAATTGTCTTTCTCTCTAGATATCTATATAATTCCTCTTTCTCTCTAGATATCTATGTAATTCTCTTTCTCTCTATATATCTATATAATTCTCTTTCTCTCTAGATATCTTTATAATTCTCTTTCTATCTAGATATCTATATAAATCTCTTTCTCTCTAGATATCTATATAATTCTCTTTCTCTCTAGATATCTTTATAATTTCTCTTTCTCTCTAGATATCTATATAATTCTCTTTCTCTCTAGATATCTATATAATTCCTCATTCTCTCTAGATATCTATATAATTCTCTTTCTCTCTAGATATCTATATAATTCTCTTTCTCTCTAGATATCTATATAATTCCTCATTTTCTCTAGATATCTATATAATTCTCTTTCTCTCTAGATATCTATATAATTCCTCTTTCTCTCTAGATATTTATATAATTCTCTTTCTCTCTAGATATCCATATAATTCCTTTTTATCTCTAGATATCTATATAATTCTCTTTCTCTCTAGATATCTATATAATTCCTCTTTCTCTCTAGATATCTATATAATTCTCTTTCTCTCTAGATATCTATATAATTCCTCTTTATCTCTAGATATCTATATAATTCTCTTTCTCTCTAGATATTTATATAATTCTCTTTCTCTCTAGATATTTATATAATTTCTTTTTTCTCACTAAATATCTATATAATTCTCTTTCTCTATAGATATCTATATAATTCCTCTTTCTCTTTAGATATCTATATAATTCTCTTTCTCTCTAGATATCTATATAATTCTCTTTCTCTCTAGATATCTATATAATTCTCTTTCTCTCTAGATATCTATATAATTCCTCTTTATCTCTAGATATCTATATAATTCTCTTTCTCTCTAGATATCTATATAATTTCTTTTTTCTGACTAGATATCTATATAATTCTCTTTCTCTCTAGATAGCTATATAAATCTCTTTCTCTATAAATATCTATATAATTCCTCTTTCTCTTTAGATATCTATATATATTTTCTTTCTCTCTAGATATCTATATAATTCTTCATCTCTCTAGATATCTATATAATTCTCTTTCTCTCTACATATCTATATAATTCCTCTTTCTCTCTAGATATCTATATAATTCTCTTTCTCTCTAGATATCTATATAATTCTTTTTTCTTACTAGATATCTATATAATTCTCTTACTCTCTAGATAGCTATATAAATCTCTTTCTCTCTAGATATCTATATAATTCTCTTTCTCTCTAGATATCTATATAATTCCTTATTCTCTCTAGATTTCTATATAATTCTCTTTCTCTCTAGATATCTATATAATTCTCTTTCTTTCTAGATATCTATATAATTCTCTTTCTCTCTAGATATCTATATAATTCTCTTTCTCTCTACATATCTATATAATTCCTCTTTCTCTCTAGATATCTATATAATTCTCTTTCTCTCTAGATATCTATATAATTCTTTTTATCTCTAGATATCTATATAATTCTTTTTCTCTCTAGATATCTATATAATTCTCTTTCTCTCTAGATATCTATATAATTCTCTTTCTCTCTAGATATCTATTTAATTCTCTGCCCTCTAGATATCTATATAATTCTCTTTCTCTCTAGATATCTATATAATTCCTCTTTCTCTCTAGATATCTGTATAATTCTTTTTCTCTCTAGATATCTTTATAATTCCTCTTTATCTCTAGATATATATATAATTCTCTTTCTCTCTAGATATCTATATAATTTCTTTTTTCTCACTAGATATCTATATAATTCTCTTTCTCTCTAGATAGCTATATAATTCTCTTTCTCTATACATATCTATATAATTCAGTTTCTCTCTATATATCTATATAATTCTCTTTCTCTCTAGATATCTATATAATTCCTCTTTCTCTCTAGATATCTATGTAATTCTCTTTCTCTCTAGATATCTATATAATTCTCTTTCTCTCTAGATATCTTTATAATTCTCTTTCTCTCTAGATATCTATATAATTCTCTTTCTCTCTTGATATCTATATAATTCTCATTCTCTCTAGATATCTATATAATTCCTCTTTCTCTCTAGATATCTATATAATTCTTTTTCTCTTTTTCTCTCTAGATCTCTATATGATTCTCCTTCTCTCTAGATACCTATATAATTCCTCTTTCTCTCTAGATATCTATATAATTCTCTTTCTCTCTAGATATCTATATAATTCTCTTTCTCTCTAGATATCTATATAATTTTCTTTCTCTCTAGATATCTAATAAATTCTCTTTCACTCTAGATATCTATATAATTCTCTTTCTCTCTAGATATCTATATAATTCTCTTTCTCTCTAGATATATATTATTCCTCTTTCTCTCTAGATATCTATGTAATTCTCTTTCTCTCTAGATATCTATATAAGTTTCTTTCTCTCTAGATATCTTTATAATTCTCTTTCTGTCTAGATATCTATATAAATCTCTTTCTCTCTAGATATCTATATAATTCTCTTTCTCTCTAGATATCTATATAATTCTCTCTCTCTAGATATCTATATAATTTCTTTTTTCTCACTAGATATCTATATAATTCTCTTTCTCTCTAGATATCTATATAATTCCTCTTTCTCTCTAGATATCTATATAATTCTCTTTCTCTCTAGATATCTATATAATTCTTCCATATCTCTAGATATCTATATAATTCTTTTTCTCTCTAGATATCTATATAATTTCTTTTTTCTCACTAGATATCTATATAATTCTCTTTCTCTCTAGATAGCTATATAATTCTCTTTCTCTATAGATATCTATATAATTCCTCTTTCTCTTTAGATATCTATATAATTCTCTTTCTCTCTAGATATCAATATAATTCTCTTTCTCTCTAGATATCTATATAATTCTCTTTCTCTCAAGATATCTATATAATTCTCTTTCTCTCTAGATATCTATATAATTCCTCTTTCTCTCTAGATTTCTATATAATTCTCTTTCTCTCTAGAAATCTAGATAATTCTATTTCTCTTTAGATATTTATATAATTCTCTTTCTCTCTAGATATCTATATAATTCGCTTTCTCTCTAGATATCTATATATATATATCTTTCTCTCTAGATATCTATATAATTCTCTTTCTCTAGATATCTATATAATTCCTCTTTCTCTCTAGATATCTATATAATTCTCTTTCTCTCTAGATATCTATATAATTCCTCTTTCTCTCTAGATATCTATATAATTCTCTTTTTCTCTTGATATCTAATAAATTCTCTTTCTCTCTAGATATCTATATAATTCTCTTTCTCTCTAGATATCTATATAATTCTCTTTCTCTCTAGATATCTATATAATTTTCTTTCTCTCTAGATATCTAATAAATTCTCTTTCTCTCAGGGTATCTATATAATTCTCTTTCTCTCTAGATATCTATATAATTATCTTTCTCTCTAGATATATATTATTCCTCTTTCTCTCTAAATATCTAAATAATTCTCTTTCTCTCTAGATATCTATATAAT
>JAZGLO010001033.1:672500-742500 GCA_036873155.1 Biomphalaria sudanica
TATTGCGAAATGGGAGGTAATGTACATTGACTCCAGACTAAGTATTTCAGTGTTATAAACTTTATTTATGATTCATTCTAAGGTTTCTTTCCATTTTGCTCTCGAAGTTAGACACTACATCATCTATAGACTGCCTGCCAGTGTGTACGATCTAATACCTTGAATGATGTCTTGGAGTTTTATTACATCGGGTGGGCAATGCAATACAAGGGAGCTCTGGATCTAGATCTATATATCTTGCACAAGCAGCAGCTCATAAATTATTGATGGGCACTACAGAATAAAAAAAAAAATCAATCCAAGATAATATTTTCCCAATACCCCCAGGAGTCGTTGATGATGATGTGTGAAAAGACGCAAGCAGGGACTTACTAATGAATATGCTGGACTCAGACTAGATGTTCATATATATTGTAATAAAAGGAAAGATTTATATCGAATGGGATTAATTGATACATTGTCTAACATTCTGCAGCCATTTTTTTCTGTCTGGCTATAAAGCGAGATTATTGTTAATCATTTTAAGCGTCCTAGGTTCCTACACGCTTTTTTCATCTTGTTTTTGTGTCTTGAGTTCCTCTAGAGGGTCTCGGTGGCCGAATAGTAAAACGCTTGGATGCCGCAAGGAGGGGTCTCGAATTTTGAGTTTGAATCTTTTTCGAATCTCAGTGAAGACTAGGATTTAGAAGTTTAAGATAAGTAGGTGTCCCCTTGTGTCCACTTAACTCTAATAATACCTGACGTACACAGGGGAAGTAAAGGCGGAAGGTCGTAGTGCAAGGCCGTAGTGCAAGGTCTTAGTGCAAGGTCGTAGTGCTTGCCACATGAAACTCTCGTCAATTTTCTATCTTATGGGCAGATGAGCTTTAAACCCCCCCCCCCGCCCCCAATCCTGGTAGATCACAAGACCAGAAGGTGGATCATTAATAACATTGCTCTTGTTATATTCAAGAAAATGTATTTAATAGATTTCCGATACAGACTTACTAAACAAGAAAGTTTTGTGTGTTGTAAATTTCCATACTTGTACGGGACTCCATAAATAACAGTGTATTGGTATATCCAGGGTATTGGTATATCCAGTGTATTGGTATATCCAGGGTATTGGTATATCCAGGGTATTGGTATATCCAGTGTATTGGTATATCCAGGGTATTGGTATATCCAGTGTATTGGTATATCCAGTGTATTGGTATATCCAGGGTATTGGTATATCCAGGGTATTGGTATATCCAGGGTATTGGTATATCCAGTGTATTGGTATATCCAGGGTATTGGTATATCCAGTGTATTGGTATATCCAGTGTATTGGTATATCCAGGGTATTGGTATATCCAGTGTATTGGTATATCCAGGGTATTGGTATATCCAGTGTATTGGTATATCCAGTGTATTGGTATATCCAGAGTATTGGTATATCCAGGGTATTGGTATATCCAGGATATTGGTATATCCAGGGTATTGGTATATCCAGTGTATTGGTATATCAAGGGTATTGGTATATCCAGGATATTGGTATATCCAGTGTATTGGTATATCCAGTGTATTGGTATTTCCAGGGTATTTGTATATCCAGGGTATTGGTATATCCAGGGTATTGGTATATCCAGTGTATTGGTATATCCAGTGTATTGGTATATCCAGTGTATTGGTATATCCAGGGTATTGGTATATCTAGGGTATTGGTATATCCAGGGTATTGGTATATCCAGGGTATTGGTATATCCAGGATATTGGTATATCCAGTGTATTGGTATATCCAGTGTATTGGTATTTCCAGGGTATTTGTATATCCAGGGTATTGGTATATCCAGGGTATTGGTATATCCAATGTATTGGTATATCCAGGATATTGGTATATCCAGGGTATTGGTATATCACGTGTATTGGTATATCCAGTGTATTGGTATATCCAGGGTATTAGTATATCCAGGGTATTGGTATATCCAGGATATTGGTATATCCAGGGTATTGGTATATCCAGTGTATTGGTATATCAAGGGTATTGGTATATCCAGGATATTGGTATATCCAGTGTATTGGTATATCCAGTGTATTGGTATTTCCAGGGTATTTGTATATCCAGGGTATTGGTATATCCAGGGTATTGGTATATCCAGTGTATTGGTATATCCAGTGTATTGGTATATCCAGTGTATTGGTATATCCAGTGTATTGGTATATCCAGGGTATTGGTTTATCCAGGGTATTGGTATATCCAGGATATTGGTATATCCAGGGTATTGGTATATCCAGTGTATTGGTATATCAAGGGTATTGGTATATCCAGGATATTGGTATATCCAGTGTATTGGTATATCCAGTGTATTGGTATTTCCAGGGTATTTGTATATCCAGGGTATTGGTATATCCAGGGTATTGGTATATCCAGGGTATTGGTATATCCAGGATATTGGTATATCCAGGGTATTGGTATATCCAGTGTATTGGTATATCCAGTGTATTGGTATATCCAGGGTATTGGTATATCCAGGATATTGGTATCTCCAGTGTATTGGTATATCCAGTGTATTGGTATTTCCAGGGTATTTGTATATTCAGGGTATTGGTATATCCATGGTATTGGTACATCCAGTGTATTGGTATATCCAGGGTATTGGTATATCCAGTGTTATGGTATATCCAGGGTATTGGTATATCCAGTGTATTGGTATATCCAGGGAATTGGTATATCCAGGGTATTGGTATATCCAGGGTATTGGTATATCCAGGGTTTTTGTTATATCCAGGGTATTGGTATATCCAGGATATAGGTATATCCAGTGTATTGGTATATCCAGTGTTTTGGTATTTCCAGGGTATTTGTATATCCAGGGTATTGGTATATCCAGGGTATTGGTATATCCAGGGTATTGGTATATCCAGGATATTGGTATATCCAGGATATTGGTATATCCAGAGTATTGGTATATCCAGTGTATTGGTATATCCAGGGTATTAGTATATCCAGTGTATTGGTATATCCAGTGTATTGGTATTTCCAGGGTATTTGTATATCCAGGGTATTGGTATATCCAGGGTATTGGTATATCCAGTGTATTGGTATATCCAGGGTATTGGTATATCCAGTGTTATGGTATATCCAGGGTATTGGTATATCCAGTGTACTGGTATATCCAGGGTATTGGTATATCCAGGGAATTGGTATATCCAGGGTATTGGTATATCCAGGGTATTGGTATATCCAGGGTTTTTGTTATATCCAGGGTATTGGTATATCCAGGGTATTGGTATATCCAGGGTATTGGTATATCCAGTGTATTGGTATATCCAGGGTATCGGAGATTTTCACGACTTACTAAACAATGTCAAGGAGGTTAAATTGAATCACAAAATTGCCAACTAAAAAAAGTAAAAAAAAAACAGAAGAGGTTAAAATAGATTTAATCTGCAGTGCACAAAAAGTCATAATTAGCTTATTAAAAACATAGCTTGTAAACACTTCCTGTATCAGATGTACAACAGATACACCCCCAAAAAAACTTCAATTTTCAATAATCGAAGAATAAAATAAATATTATAAAAATAGTTTGCACTTTTTAACAATTTAGGTTTCAAATACTAAACTATTTCGCATAGAGCACAAAGTCGATTTGTTATTATGATTTGTTCTTATTATTTATTGTTTGTTGCGTTTGTTTATCTCAAACTCCCTGTCGTCCTGTTTTCATTTTCTCACGTTTCTTTAGGCTCCATTCTATACCACCACATTTCCTCATATCTCTTTCTTGTCTAATTACAAAGCTAATACAACTCACTCTGTCTGTCTGTCTGGTAAAAAGTGTGGTAAAAATTCTGTACACTTTTTTTCTCCCAACACTTATTCTTGGATCAAGCTGAAACTTCACAAAGTCATTAATTCATAGTCAAGACATAAATCAATAAAAAAAGAAGTAACAATTGAGGCAATTAATTACTGCTAATTCGTTATTTTGTTGAATAACAACATGGGAAACAAATACTTCAGTATTCACAGACATTGCTAAATTTGTTGGGTTTAGTCCCCTTAAATAATTGTTAACGCTATTTTCCCTCATGCATTCTCCGATCAAGTTGATACTTTAAACAATTATTATTTACCTAACAAAACATAAATCAATAAACAAAAATACATAATTAGTCAATTAATTATTGGTACATATTATTTTTTTTAAATTTGGAATAACGAAAATAACTTGTACATTATTTGTAGATAAAAATTTGAGAATGAGTTCTTCCCCTTTAGATCAGCTTAGTTTTTTTTTTTTTTTTTTAAGGATTTTTCTTTTTATTTTGCTGGTTTTCTTTCTGAATTAATACTTGTTTTTTTTAAAGTAACGTCTGTGTTATATAAGATGAGATAAGCTAAGATAAGATAGAACGATGTGACCAGGGTCGGCCATAGGTCACTACAACCTATGGGGCCGCAGTGGGACCCGCACTTTCTTAAGTCCCGCGCTAATTCTTGGTGTAATTTACCAAATTAAGCCATATTATAAATTATAGCAGATTTCATGATTTACCAGGAGCTCCTGGAAATCTCCTAAAATTACAAAATATACGAAAAAGTCCTGGAAATCTCCGGAAATTATTAAAATCTTTCGAAAACTCATAAAAATCTGAAATATAGCCAAAATTGTCATTTTGGGGTGTAATTCAATATGGAAAACGCCAATCCTACGCGAGAATAAAAAAAAAGCATTATAAAATACCCTTAATTGTGGAATCTGGTGAAAAAAGTTTCTCGCGTTCAAACTAATGAAAAAATTATTTGTCAACAATTCTCGAAAATAAGTTGAAACATTTGGTTATTATTGCTTTTGAGCGTGTTCTATGTAGGAAACTGAATTATTATGATATACTGTATGACTTTGCTACACGCAAGGCTCGTATAATAATTCTGTACGTAGTAAAGATTGAATAAAACGTAGAGACGAATTTATTTTCTAATACAAACACTGAAATTTTCACTTATTATCCTTATCGCTACCCAAACTTGGCTATGCGAAATCCGTTTTGCACAGGGCCCCACTTTGGTTAAGTCCTGCCCTGCTATTTAGCGACAGGTGAATGTAGAGTTGATTACCTGTTCTCCCCCCTCTTTTTTTCGCCGCTACGTTGAGTAACTCTAGTCCGAATTGCAGAAATAAAAGAGTGATCTTTCCATGACTTCTTGGTCACAATGGTTAGGGCTCGTAAAGTAATTCTGTACGTAGTAAAGAATGAATAAAATACAAACTCTTAATTTTCACTTATCATCCCATACCCCTACTCAAACTTGGCCCCGCGAAATCCGTTTCACTTAGGGCCCCACAATGGTTAAGTCCGGCTCTACTATTTAGTAACGGGTGAAAACTACTTGTTCTCCCCCCCTCTTGTTTTTTTCGCCACTAAAGTTACGTTGGGTAACTCTAGTCCTACTTGTAGAAATAAAAAGTGATCTTTTCTTTACTTCTTGGTGTCCAAACTGTTGAGCCATGAAGAGAATTATCTACTTTTTCAAGTAGAATGTGAGGCGTATGTATGTATGTATGTATGTGACGAATAGAAATCAAAACCGTTTGACCAATCTTGATAAAACTTGGCAGAAATGTTCCTTGGGTACTAACGTAGACCGTAGTGTATGTATTGTAGACCTAAAACAAACTTAAGACCCTGAAAAAAAAAGTTGTCTGACTCTATTTAAGCTATAGTATTTATGGATCTAGGCTTTGTTTACAATGTTGATATGAGAAAAGATCGAAAGGATTTAGATCTAGATCTAATTTTAAGAAATACACTTTGCGTAGATAGTTTTTTACTTTGACACATGAAAATACAAAATATAGTCTATTGATTTCATTATATAATAAAATTAACCTTCAAATTTGTGTTTCAAAAGCATTTTTACACAAATTAGTTCCTTATATCTGCAAATTCAGAACGTCCTGACTTACTTATAATACCATTCATTTAACAAATCGGGTAAACCCGTTTTAATTGTACTTTATATCCTATTCATCTATTGCTCCTTTCGTTTTAATAGATTTAAATGTATCGGCTTCGGGTAAACCCATTTTCGCAAAAACTACTTTTATTTTCGTAGCGAAAGAGAAAAACTTGAAAGTATCATTATCTAAGTTTAACATACATCTAAATCCAATCCACTAGATTAGTAAACACAAACTAGGACCCGCAGGTCGCGGGTAGTGTCAGGCTAGTATGTATATATAACAGACTAACAGTGTTCACGTTCCACTTGGCCTCCTGATTTCCCAATAGCTCCTAGTGATCTGAAATTGCAAAGTATGCGAAAAAGTCATGGACATCTGAAATTATTAAAATCTCATGTAAACTCATAAAAATAGACAACATAGTCATTATGGGGTGTGATTCAATATGATAAAAGCGAATCCTACGCGCGATAAAAAAAAGGCATGCCAGCTTCATTTAATAAAATTACATTGTTGAGAATTTATTTTCTATTACAAAATCTTAATTTTCACTTATTATCCTTGTCCCTACCCTGACTGGACCCCGCGCAATCCATTTCGTAAAGGGCCCCGAAATTGTTATCGCGGGCCTGTAAAAAAGCCATTAAAGATAACTCTAGGATATAAATCGTATCGTATAAGCACAAGGATTGCATATAATAGTATTATAGAGCTGAGTGTTTCTTAATAATATCATTATTATGTATGTTCATATTTTATTTCTGTAGCAAGCATATCATAGTATTATAGAGCGGAGTGTTTTTTTAACAATATCATTCTCATGTATGTTCATAAATTATTTCTGTAGTTTAAAAAAAGGAATACCAGTTAGAACAAGTAATATTAATAAAATGTGGTATGACATTATCCTATTATGAAATTAATGTCTATCTATAAAAGAGATTATACGTCTCTTAATAACTAATGAATAATTGAAAAAAAAAAGTCTTTGCTTGTATAAATGTTGTGATTTTTTTCTCTATTCGATAGGGGTGGTATATATTCAATCGTTACAACCTTCAGTAAGAATTTTTTGGAAAAATCATAAATAAAAGAAGAAAAAAAAAGAAACCCAAACTCATTCTCTCAAGCAATTAACGCAGACATCATTTCTCCTTGCTCTGAGATCTCTGGTCAGAGTGACATGGTTAGTACTAATGACTTGAGTGTCCTGCACGGGCACTGACCCATAGGTTTTAAATGTCATTTCGCTGTAAGCATTTCCTTTAGTCGATAATTTTTATTTCCATTAGAATAATGTATTAGAACTTCATGTCTAGACATCGACACTGACCGTTAGAAGAGACAACCGGGGAAAAAAAGTTGAAAAGGCAGACGCCAATTATTTATCTATTTCATATTGTATTAAAGTCATGTCAAACTTAATATGACTTTACATTTAAAAGAAAATAATATTTTATCTTGACATCAATAGCACTGACGACAAATGCATTTTATGCCCGTCCATGTTTTTGTTCTGCAAGAGACCTATATCTCTGCTAAGTCATTGATTTTCATGTCTGATTCAGGCAGCCCGTTCCATGCTTTTATGCTCTAGGGAAGAAGGAGCACTTGTACGAATACTTATAAAAGACAACGTAAGGAGAATTACTTTCAGATTCAAAACAAAAACTTTGTTAATTGATTAGAATAATTATACACATTTGCCCGAACAATTACTGCCTGTGGTTACTGCCTGTGGTTACTGCCTGTGGTTATTGGCACGCCATACATTGTTTTAAACACTTGTCCTAGTGAAAGAAAATCCATCTTCAACAATTAACTAGTAAAAAGAAAGACTCTAGAACAAAAGATTGACTAGTTTGGCAGCTTTGTTTTATTTCATCATTCTTCTCAGTAGAACGGCCATTTTCTTTCCAAAAATAAAGAAACAAAACAAAACAATGTCATGGAAGAATCGTTTCATGTCTAGATCTCGAGACACAGTTTGTTGTCTGGACAGGGCTCATTGGAGTGGTCAAATCTTTTGCCTATGATCTGTCTCATGTTCGAGGAGGCCACCATCTTCCTCATCCTTGAGTAAACTTCTAAGTACATGTCGAAACAAGCAACCTGTTATTGCACAAAGAAATAGAGAGGTTAAAAATTAAACCTGTTAGTGCTATAAGAAATAGGTTGTATCTAATGTTCAGGTTTATAGGAATAAATTCTCTATTAACAAACTAATTTTGCTTGATTAAAACTTATAATATTTGGCATCATTTTCATAATGATTCATTACCAGATCTGATAAATCTCGGACACTTAAAGGCTCTTTGTGCACCTGCGTTTGGGCTCATATAATCTTTGTTATAGAGCTACGAGCTACACACGTGTAATATTGGTTACAATTCTAATAAGAGATTTATTTTTACAAAATCACACAGGAGCATAAAACTTAATTAGTACTTAACCTTAGTTAGGTAATGCTAGAATATGCACAATCTGGTTCGTATCCCTCACCTCAACCATAATATACAAACAAATAAACACAATCAAAATACTCAGAAAGATTAGAGATAAAGGCAGAATTCTTATTCCATATGCCAAGACAAATTCATACTACTGCTACTTCTTCACTAGTTCAGTTACAGTTTGGATTGGGTTGCCTGAATCAGCCAGGAAAACCAAAGACTTAGCACAGTTTAAGTCACTGATTAACAAAGCATAAGACTCGATGGACACAGGAAATGTGTAACGTCTGTAATTTATAAGATACGAATATTGTAGCTTGAATTAAAATAATGTATACAATTATTTGAAAAAAAAAATTTATCAGGAGTTATAACCTTAAGTTCAATGAATAAATTATGTTTAAATCGATTGCATTCACATCTAGTTTATTAAAAGCGGGATTCCTGTAATAAAACTTAGTAGATTTTTTCTTTCAATGAAATCCTCCTGATATAGTTAAAACAATGACCGATAAAGAAAATATAAAGTAAATACTATAGCTCTCCCTATCAAATTATTTCACCTTTCTATTTTCGGATCCAATATTCCATATCATGTAAATGATCCACTGATATTAAAGTATTACAATTGTCATTTAAGGGAAGGTAAGCGCTCACAAGGTGGACACATAAAACGCTTCAGGGAAACCCTCAAAGCTTCTCTGAAAGCTTTAGCCACCTTGGGAGATGGAAGCACATGACAGAGCATCATAGCTTCGCGCTGTGAAAACTGGCGCACAAATAGCTGAGGACAAGAGAACAGCGCTGGCAGGAGAAAAGCGTTATAGAAAAAAAAGAAAAGCCAATGACACTAGCTCCAGCTGAAATAACCTGTCCAGTGTACAGCCGAATCTTCCGGACTTACATAGGTCTCACCAGCCACATGAGGAGGAACAAAAATCCCAGTGCAAAGCCATCAGCTTCCAGGATGACTGAAGTGGTCATCATCGAACCACGATGAACGAACTAGATCTTACATTTTCTATGGTACAGAACGGGTTAATAGATGAATGTAAATCAAGTAGCCTGTGTATTTCAAACCGTGTTCTCCTCACCTGTGATATGCCGTAGGGACAAATGTTCCAGGGATCTGAGCCGCTTTCTCTTTTTTCAATGTGTCGACTGAGAATATCTTCCAGTGTGGCCGGGGACTCTGTAATGGAATGACATTTTCATGAAACAATTTTGTCTTTATTTTAACCGAATGCTAAGAAACAACCAAGTATCATGTCAAAACAACCAAGTATCATCATGTCAAAACAAAAAGTCTCATAAAGCTAAAGATGTTTGTTTAGTTCATAAGAAAAATGTCTTCATCTTGAAAAATGCGTCTATATAGATGTAACTTTGTTTACAAAGAAGTGATTTTGTTTACATGGGTGTGACAGGTTTACTAGTACGTGACTTGTTTATGTAGACTTTGTTTACATAGAGGTGACTTTGTTTACATAGACGTGATTTTGTTTGCATAGACATGACTTTGTTTACATAGAGGTGAATTTGTTTACATAGACATGACTTTGTTTGCATAGACATGACTTTGTTTACATAGAGGTGACTTTGTTTACATAGACATGACTTTGTTTGCATAGACATGACTTTGTTTACATAGAGGTGACTTTGTTTACATAGACATGACTTTGTTTGCATAGACATGACTTTGTTTACATAGAGGTGACTTTGTTTACATATACGTGACTTTGTTTACGTGATTTTGTTTACATAGATGCGACTTTGTTTACACAAGCTGGTCATTCATTACATTGACTATGAAATTGTATTACGGAAACCATGTGATTAGGTAAAAGTACTCAAAGAACTGTGATAATATTTTTTGAAAGTCTTGAACTCGGGAGTCACATAACATAAAACACTCAACAAATAAACTAAAACGTCTCTAGGTCACTCTATGGCATGCCTGCAAATATGACTGTGTGAAACGGGATGGACCAGAGTTAGTGCTGACCATCAATAATGAACGAGTCGGCCCTGGACAAACTAAAAGGTCAAACACATTTTAACTTCTGCCCCCTATTTACCCCCAGTCCCACTTTAAAGTCCACCTCTAGATGGCCATGATCAACGTTTTATATGTCCAGACTTTATATTCAGTAGCAAGTTTATGTGACTAGTTCCATGTGGGGACAAAAGGGTTAGGTATTGAAAACACATTATGTGGAAGTACAATGAATGTCAAATAACACATTTTATGCTCTGCCAAAGTCGAAGTCCCTTTAGAAATATCTTAAAAATGGATTCCTGCGAGTAAAATGTGTAGACTAATCGATGTCTTTCCATCCAAAGACATCAACAAATGACACCCTATAACAGTTATAACTATTTCAACTTAAACAATGTTATGGACACTTAAAGTTATACTTCCAAAATACAGATGTGTAAAAACAACACACAAAAAAACAAACCTCCACATATTTACTGTTAAGAGGGACAAATTTTAATGTACACTAGAAGTGAAAGCTTTCGTTAAATTACTATTTTAAACACTTTTAAAAAATATTTTCCCCATAGTAAGGAAAGTTTCTTTGAAATGGTGCCAACTTTTCAACCCTCGATGTTGAGATTAAATGATTCTTCCAGTTCAAAGCTGTCTTCATAGGTATTCAACAGAGCATCAATTAAATGTGTTCTTTTGTTGTATGTATGTCACTCTTTTATAATGCTTCAAAGTTTCACTGTAGAAGGAACTTTTTTACTCTTGCATTGGACAGCTTCTAGCTATCTTCTTATCTTATCTTATATAATACAGACGTTACTTCAAAAAAGAAGATGATTACGTCCTACGCGTCATGCATTTAGTCATGCATATTAACCAATGACTTAAATACACTGTTGGAGGGAACTTATAGAGACCTTTGGAACTTAAATGTGAGAACCATAAAGGATTTGAAAAAAATGTGCAAACGATATAAGACTCCAACTTATAATCAATCAGCCCTTCTCAAGGATTTCCTCACGGTCACAAAGTCAAGCGCGCTACCTCTCCAACCAGGACGATTGGTAAAAGCATGTTAGTGCCTGGTTGTGTTTCCAGTAAAACACTTCGCCCAGATAATTAATCTCAAAATCATTTTACTTTCAGGAAGAACAAAGCGAGACAACTCTTGATGGGCAGCTCCAGACAGAGTTGTAGTTATTAAAATGCCATTTGTCCTATCGCCTTGTTTAGGGTTTTTCTCGCTCAGTTCACTCTTAACAGCCACCAAGAATATAACAGGCCGACTCTTTCTTTCACTAAAAATGATTACCGACCAATTAGTAAAGCAGCAATTCAGCAATTCGGATTAAAAGCCTAATGTTGATATAGCTGTAATTGTTGCTGTTTAATGTCGAAAAGGTTTCAAAGGCGTCGTTCTATTTACTATTACAATTTAATGTTTTTTTTCAAAGGCGTCGTTCTAAAAAAACAAAACCAAAACCAGAGGAAACTAAATAACGCTGACATCTTTGAGCAAAGCTTATATAAACTGGGAAGAAGCTGAAATTTTGTACAACTATTTCTTTTATCTGACAAAACAAGAATCAATAAAAAACAAAACACAAAAAAACAACAACAATTATTTAATTAACTATTAATAATTAATTATTATTATGTTTGGTATCGAACAAGGGAAAGAAATTGTGCTTGACTGATTTTTGTGTTATAAGTTGAATTCGTCCCTTTTATACTTTGAACAGAGAAATAGTTCGCCGCTTTAAAGTTTGAAAACGATAATAGATAACTCTCAAGCCAGATATTTTCGCTGGCACAGTGGTTAGTGTGTCTAGCCTTCAGGAGGCTTGAGCCCTCGAGCTTGAATTAATGTCTTTCAACATTTTTTTTTGAAATGCTTTTAAAAAGCGATGACGGTAACATTCACTAGATACCCCCTTATTAGATCAATAAGACTATCATTATATGAAATCAAATAGGCCAGGTTCAGATCCAACTTCACATTCACTTTCACCTATACCTTGGTCTACTGGACAGTTGGGTCACCACACAAGATCTGTCAACCTTCTTTCTCCATTCTTCTCTTTTATTTGCTTTTGATAGAATTTCATTCTGATATTCTTTCTGAAAATATTGAAACCTGCCCTTTTACCTGCCTGGGTGGACAACTTCGAGGTCCGATTTTGAGTATATGTTTCCACACCAACTGTCTTTGTAACCTTGTTATAGTTTTCTTGTTTTTCTTATATAGTGATAATGAGAAACCGATGGACCGAGTCAATAAGTTACTTAACAAGTGTGTGTGTGTGGGGCTCTCTCTCTCCTCCTTATTGACCCTCAATCGGGATAATACAAGTTTTAATGTCTGAAAATTTACAATTAAAATGGAAAGATGGTCCAAAGTTAGAGTGGTCACATAATTTAGAAGAACAGTTCGATTTGTGTTAACAGTGTGTCTCGTTTCATTTTCTTTGATTGTAACCCGAAAAAAAACAACGCTGAAATGATTTAGTTGGCAGCGAGAGTGAAACATTGTTTACATTAACCTTAGTTAGCAGGGACTTTTTGTTTTTTAATAAATTGAAGTGTTGCTAAACTATGACATTTTCATCGTAAATTCTGCGGATAACTGTATACTTCTGGTTTCAAACTTAACAAAGATAAAGCTGAAATGTAAAGAGTACATAACGGTCATTAACAATGTAGCATTTGTATGTATAAAACCATTTTTTTTTAAGTACTCGGAATATGACCACAAAAAAAAAATTGCCTGGAAAGCTTCAGGAATCCATAACAAAAAATGATTTTAACTCGAGCTCCAGTTTATCCCCGGGTTTTATCAGTTTATTTTTCATTACCAAATGTCGCCATTAGAGTTATGGTCTGAGTTAAGGTTTGTTTTCACTGATAGGAATTGAAACGCTTCTGCGGACAGTGAGTTTAACTTGAATGTTTGGTAACAGTGTAAACCTGTACGAAACACAAGTAAACTTTGGAGACACAACTCCCCCCACATCATCCACGAACTAGTCAAAACAAAGGTTGTTTGTCCATGTTGATGATAAAATATGTTGACATCCCCCGTTCGTAAACTTGCCGTTTCCAATTAGGCTTCAAGCTCAGTGGTCAAACAAGCTTAGTTCAATAGTGATGGGGGAGTGTCACAAACGTTTCTTTTTGAAGTGCTCTTATTTACAAGAGGAAGGGTCATCACGTCATTTTTATACTGCATAACAACGGAAACATAAGTCTACTCTCTAAACAATCAGTCTACTCTCTAAACGATCTGTCTACCTTCTAAACGATGAGTATACTCTCTAAACGATCAGTATACTCTCTAAATGATCAGTCTACCCTCTAAATGATCAGTCTACCCTATAAACGATCAGTCTACCTTCTAAACGATCAGTCTACCCTCTAAACGATCTGTCTACCTTCTAAACGATCAGTATACTCTCTAAACGATCAGTATACTCTCTAAACGATCAGTCTACTCTCTAAACGATCAGTCTACTCTCTAAACGATTTGTCTACCTTCTAAACGATCAGTATACTCTCTAAACGATCAGTCTACTCTCTAAACGATTTGTCTACCTTTTAAACGATCAGTATACTCTCTAAACGATCAGTATACTCTGTAAACGATCAGTCTACTCTCTAAACGATCAGTATACTCTCTAAACGATCAGTTTACCCTCTAAACGATCAGTATACTCATTACATTATCTCGATAATTAGTGTGAAGTTCACACTGTGAACTAAGTTGACACTTCTTTGTAATAATAACACTTTGGGCAGTACTGGAATTCGTTCTGAAAATTAAACACCTTAAAAGTGTACGAGAAGAAGGAACACAACTGTTCCACTGGGGCATTGCCCTTTCTTTTGTATGTTTACGCTACATAAAAAAAAAAAGAAGTAGGCTCGTCCTTAATTAATTGTTCACTAAACGAAGTGCTCTACCTTATCAATCTGTATAACAGTGAAGATACATGCACTAAACTCTCGTATGATATACGCTTACGATAAAAAGAAGTAATTGTGCTACTTTGTTATGGCAAGCTGCCGGAACTAGGACAGAAGTAATGAACACATCAATAAGATGAATTAAAGCAGTTACTTAGCACGCGGTTTACAAGGATCAAATGTGGTGTAGTGGTATAATGGGTTTACAAGGATCAAATGTGGTGTAGTGGTATAATGGGTTTACAAGGATCAAATGTGGTGTAGTGGTATAATGGGTTTACAAGGATCAAATGTGGTGTAGTGGTATAATGGGTTTACAAGGATCAAATGTGGTGTAGTGGTATAATGGGTTTACCAGAAATATACAAAATTTAATGCGTATAACACATAGACAATGACAGGAGCATAGGACACAACCGTTAAGAAAAGCCCCTACGATCAATGACCCCGCTTCACAGATTATTCTATTCCACCTTGATCGATCATTCCAATTATTAAAAACTATTGTTCAACATGATAGTATCATTAAACATGACATTTTCATCCACATCCATTGAACATCAAAATGCCATTATGCAGTAATTGTTAAACATCAAACTGACATTATATATTGAATTGTCATTAATACTCAAATTGTGCAACAGCACATTCCTGAAACAGCTAATTTTAAAGATGAACAATTAAAAAAAAATGTGGATGTGGTCATTGTAGTGTTAATACACTGAGAACCGTTTGTGTGTTAACTTTTTGATGAAATCCTTGATGAAATCCTTAATCTGTAGGTCTCTTACCAGAGAGGCATCAATGCGATGTTGAACAGAATTCTCACGTTGCATTGAGCATGCGCCATTTGAATACATTGAAGAAACAAATGAAATATGTATCATTATAATTATTAAAATTTCATTTTTTTAAATTCAGTGTACTGAAAAAGAAACTAATTTTATAATTAATGATGTTCAATCTTTTTTTTTTTCCTCATATATACAAAGACACAATTTAATTGGTGGATTTTGTTTCTTTTGAAAGTAATATCAAACATTGACGTCACTCGCTTCGACTCATCTTCGCAAACGTTACTGGAAAATCCCTTTAGAGATTTCAGAATAAATTAATGTACTCTTATGTGACTGTCTGTGTGAGCGATGTAATGCCAACACTGGTAAACAAATACAAAATCACCTAGTCTACAATATGTTGTGGATATAGATAGATAAATATAAACAAATAAATGCCTTGAAAATCTCTGCTTACTAAAGGGCAAAACAGAAGAAAAGATCTTAACTAGTAAATGATTAGGGTTCATTTTTAGACAACAAACACTGTATGTCAACTATCTGTTCAGTGATTTTATTTTCAGAATATAACGTACAAGCATTACACTAAATCTGAATCAATCAATCTATCTATCTATATATCTATCTATCTATTTATCAATCTATCTATCTATCTATCTATCTATTTATCTATCTATCTATCTATCTATTTATCTATCTATTTATCTATCTATCTATTTATCTATCTATCTATCTATCTATTTCCTATTTTGTTTTATTCATTTATCTAGGTCAGTATTTGTGTCAAGACTTAACTCACTAGTTACAATGCCGTGAACAGAAGACGCGCTTTAAATAGAAAGTCAGTTGTAAGGTCATACATTTATTCCACGAACCGTGAGGAGATAAAAAACTGGCCAATCAAAAACTGGTGCTGACTGTGAGTTTATTATCAACTGAATGGAATGTTCTAAAAATAGGTCATCCGGGGTCAAAAGATGTAGTAATAATTGGTTGAAGATAAAATCATGTGTGTAAACTGTTGTTCACGATCTTTGTTCTACGAATTACAAACATAATTCGACATGTTTGGTCTAAAATAGAATTTGGTGGTTGGTCCTAATTGAGAACTTCAAAACATGCGCAACAGATGTGTGTGTCAAAGAAGAAAATCCTGTTAGTCTTCACAATCTTTGCTTTTAATTCATAAGTATAAGAACTAACAAGCTATACAGACACATAAAATGCGTAGGACGTAATTGTCTTCAAGTAACGTCTGTAATATATAAGATAAGATAGTCTTTTTGTAAAAAAAAATAATTCATAACCTGGATATCACAGAAAAGGAACTGTAAAAATATTAATAATAAATATGCAAGCATTCTTTTCATAAAAGTATAACACTTTGTAAATCAAAGAGTTCATGAAAGGTAATTCTTTAGAATAGGCTATTGCTTAAGACGCACGTGCTTATTTTTTATAAGGTCCAAAATTTAATACATAATCGTACATAACGTGCCTTCCGTGTACACATGGGGGGGGGGGGGCTATGTTAGTCTCCAAAAGTCCGAAATAATATGTAGTTTTTGTTTTTCGGTCCTGTACGATGAAAAGTCGATATTTGTTTTGAACGTCTGTCTGACGGTAGGTCACGTCTTCCGAAAAAAAAAAAAAACAACAACTAGAAAAGCTGCAAAACTGTTGAAAGTTGATTTCGTGTTTTGTCCAAAAAAAAAAAAAAGTAACCATAAATAAATTAAATTTATTGTAATATAAGCACAAAAAGTCATTATCGGTATTAGGTTGTTTTGTTTGTTTTGAAGTGAAAAATAACGCTAAATAATTCTTTGAAATCACGCTTCTGTTTTGTATTGTAGTTTGTTTTCTTACCAAAAGGTCAACAAGTCATAATAGGTGTTTCTGTTTATTTTCAAGGAAAAACAAACGCCAATGATTCTTTGAAATTCGATTATTTAGCCAATCGAAACACGTCTATGACTTAAGTATTCTTTCCTATAGAAAAACCCGTGAGTGTCGCCTCTGAGTTTATGTTAAACTCTCTTTGCTATTTTCTTTTGTTTTTTCTTCTTTCGAAACGTAAAGAAAAACATTTTGATTATTTTTTTTGTAAGCTCCTTGACTAAATTTGTTTTTAGTTATGTATACAATTTTATTCTCTTTAAAGTGAACTAAACTAAACATGTTTCCACTGGCCCTAAAACATCGACGTTTGCTAAGCCGACACAACGGCCACTTCAAACAGATAACAGATAATTACACAACATTGCAAATACAACAGCGCAATGGCTCCGAGAACCACTGGAATACAACTGGAATATAGAACTTTGTTTTTCGGATGTTTAAGAATGATTTGTTCTTATTTCTGTTCCACTTCTACAATATAATCAATTGTGGTCTAGTAAAGTTCCTCTTTCATACCTTGCGATCTATAGGGCAGATGATATTAAGGTCATCTGTTTCTTTTGCCAACGGTTAAAGAGCAGGGTATTATGTGGCCAACACAACGACCAACCGCCATTACTTTGCCCAACTAAATTCAGGCATCAATAAGAGTTAGGTGACCTCAGGGGCTCCCTGAAAATCCCTGAATTTAAAATCCCAGTCGTCACCGAGAGTCGACCTCAGGACCCCAGGTTCGGAAGCCAAGCGCTTAACCACTCAGCCAATGTGCCCCTAATTGTGGTAAGAAGATAGTTATTACACAAAATTTCTAACTTGAGGAACCCATGTCTCTCTGCTGACTCATTTGTTGTTTAATTCTCGCTTAAAATGACAAACTCTATCCCCTATCCACAACCAACTGTAATTTTATGCAGCATTGATTTTTGAGCAATGGAAATAATGTTCGGCTAATTACATTTTATGAGCTTTTGTTTTCTCGACTGATATTATCTTTGTACAGTGATCGACATGTATATAACACATTTCAAGTTATCTCCACTGCTTTTTTAAAAATATCTCATCTGATAATATCTTTTAATAATTTATTTATAGTGTTAGCTTTACTGCTTTAAGATGTAATCTACATTTATATTATTGCTGTAATATTATTGCCACTGATAATATCTTAATAAAGGTGCTTGGTGAAATGAAAAATGTAATAATATTATATAAGATATTCTTAGCTTGCAATTTTAAACAAGTTTTAAACTCAAATTTCCAACATTTCTTTGAAAAGAAAAATCATTAAACACATGAAATGCTGAGCACTTGCTTTGTCATTTGACATTTAAATGTCAGCACAAACATGAGGTCTATATTACATGGCTAATATTTCCACCACATCTTACTGACCTAGACGTGTACTGCCTCAAGCAAAACTATATTCTTAGTGATTGGGATGATGCCATGTTGTAACAGCTTCTTAATTCTCCCACTTGAGTTTGATGCTAATTCGCGATTTGATTAGGTTCTTAAATGAAGGTTAGTTGGCAGAGTCGTAGTCAGAGAAACGTGCGCCCGGGGCAAAGTACATAATTGCCGCCCTCCAACTTTCCATGAACATCACATAGGAATATATTTGATGTGAAACATGCAAAAAATAAACTCAGTAATTATATACTTGAATTGTGATAGAGTAATGATTGTGTGTATGTAAACTTACAAAAAAAAAATGAATGTTATTAAAATGTATGTACAATTTTTTTTTAATTTTTTTTTTTTGGGGGGGGGGACGAAGGGTACTCAGAGTTACGAAAATTCTAGAAAGGTAAGAATACAAAAAAAAGTTTTATGAAACACTGAATCTACCCAATCAAGTTCAGGGAAACTACCCAATGAAGTTCAGGAAAACTACCCAATGAAGTTCAGGGAAACTACCCAATGAAGTTCAGGGAAACTACCCAATGAAGTTCAGGGAAACTACCCAATGAAGTTCAGGGAAACTACCCAATGAAGTTCAGGGAAACTACCCAATGAAGTTCAGGGAAACTACCCAATGAAGTTCAGGGAAACTACCCAATGAAGTTCAGGAACACAAGGCTGTGAAACAATGAGGGAAATTTATGAAAACTAAATTTAGTGGGGGCCCACCCATTGTGGTCTGGTCGGTCACAAACATGGCTATTTTTTTTAGCGAAAAAGGCGGTTCATACGGCATTCTTAAATGTCTCACTGCAAAAGTAAGAAATAATGCGATCACTAGCTGATAACCGATCGCTGGCACTTTGGTGTGGAAGTTAGGATGATTCGGACACAGGACGTGAGCTCTGAATGCGGATGAGAAGCCAGACCGAAAGGATGCCTTAGTGCAACTTAGCCCGTGTACGCTATTCTGCCTCAACGTGGCACTCGGGTGGAAACGATCGCTAGAAGAAGTGATCAGGCTAAATGAATAGGAAAACAAATCTCCTGTGGGAGTGTCCAATGGAATGCGAGAGCTTTCCCATTGCACGGTGCGGAGTTGAAAGGAACCTTCCAGTCCCTGTCGATAATCCATGCGCGTTCCTCAAGGAACCGTTACACTAATGGCGAATCCTGCACGTTAGCTGGGTACAATATATGAAAATGGCGGGGGTTTCCGGTGTGCTCGGCCTTCAGCCATGCATTCTAGTCCATGCGCCGGAGTGTCGGATATATCGGAAATAGTAATGTTTTACATAGACATTGACTTGAAGCTCTTGTTCAAGCAGGTAGGAGCTTACTTCGAGCGGTTTAAAGAACACTACTCACGGTCTCGCCGCTGTCTAGAGGACGATGAAACAGTTGACCACATTTTTTATGAATGACACGTATTGCACGAATGGGACATCCAGATGAGAGATAGAGAGAACTGGTCCATGTTTGACAACGAGGCTCTCCTTGTACAGGAACAAAGCGACACTACTATTCGTTGTCCGATTTCTTTCTCCTGCCCAAAGGAAGTTATTTCTGCATGTTCGTTACTAAAGGGGTTCACTGATACGACAATGTAACTAAACAGGCTCAAGAACACAGGCTCAGGAACAGAGGCTCAAGAACACACAGGCTCAGGAACACTGGCTGTGTAACAAGGAGCCAAATCTACGAACATTAAGTTTCGAAACGAAACAACATTGAAGAGATTCTCATCTTCCATGAGTCGCGGTGGCTGAGTAATAAAGCGCTTGGCTTCCGAACCGGGTTCGAATCCTAGTGAAGACTGGGATTTTTAATCTCGTGATCATTGGTCGCCTCTGAGTTTAAGGGTACCTGACATTAGTTGGGGAAAAGTAAAGGCGTTTGGTCGTTGTGCTGGCCACATGACCCTCTCGTTAACCGAGGGGTACAGAAACTGATCACTTTACGACATCTGCCCAATAGATCGCAAGGTCTGAAAGGGAGGGAACTGTTCTCATCTTCCCCTTCGTAGTATTGAACTAGTATTTGCATTACTCTATGTGCTTTCGTGTAGTTTCAATATTCTTTAGGTAGTTTGAAAATCTCTGAGCTATTTTAACCGTTATAGTACAATTAATCAAGTTTAAAAATAGTGACGTCACATCGCTTGTTAGGGAGTTTATATAAACATTTGGCCATGCACTTATCGTCTTAACATGTGACCAATACATTAAACAACAGCAAAACAACTCAGTTTCTGAAGTATCAAGAGCAAGGGCTGACGGGTAAGGACCGTAAACAAGCAAGTGCATTATCGTTGTGTTTACCACGTGGACAGCCATCTACATAACAATCGAGAAGCACTTTTCATTATTTATGTTTATAATAGCTTTGAAATCATCGTCATGGGAGACAAACACTAGCATAGTATTAATAGCGATTAATTGAACTATATAATAACAATTAAAAGATACTTATACAAGAAGAATTTTTAATATTAATCCAATGTATTTTTTTTTTTCAATTCCACATTATGATTGAGAGGGGAAAGGGGGAAGGGGCTTAAGACCTGATATAGGAGCAGGTAATCCGATAATGACAGTGTATTAGAAACTATGATTTCATATTTTTTTCTGTTCTTGTGGTTGCACACGAAAGTAATGGCGCCATAGCATAGTTTAGCTTATAAAATTAAAATGAGCATTTTGTAATCCCAACACCGTGCGCTAAGGTGAAGGTTGTCAATTTTTGCTGGGTTTTGTTTTCCTCCCTGTAACTAATCGCTAAGTGCGTGGCACTGCTAATAACATGCACTTAAAGGGTGATTTTTATATAAATTATTTTTAATGATGAAAAAGGGGCTGATTTAAAATAGTAATATTAGAGAGATGTGGACGATAACAGAAAAAGAGAGAATAAATAGAGAAAAAAATATATAAAAAGAGAGAGAAAGAGAATGAGGATAAAGAAAAAAAAAGAGAAAAGGAGAAGAGAAAGAGTAAAAAAGAGAGAGAGAGAAAAGATTTAAAGACAGAGAGAGTAGAAAGAGGTACAGAGAGAAAGGGAGATAAAGAGAGAGTAGAAAGAGGTACAGAGAGAAAGGGAGATAAAGAGAGAGTAGAAAGAGGCACAGAGATAGAGAAAGAGAGAGAAAGAGAGAGAAAGACGTACAGAGAGAGTGCGAGTAGAAAGAGGTACAGAGAGAGATTTTTAATGTCTTTTATCTTATCCTACATCTAACTCTAGACTTTGCTTTGATTAGGACGTTATTGAGGCTATTGAAAACCTGCACTGAAATAAGCACATCGAATTAATCATATTTTTTTACGCGCCAAATATCTGTTAGTAAGGGTCTAATATTTTTTTTTTCTAGTGTGAAGTGAAGATAAAAAAAATTCACACAAAGAAAAAAATGCGTCAGCCGGGAATCGAACCCGGATCGATTGCTTGGAAGGCAACCATGCTAACCTTTACACCACCGACGCTGTTAATAACTATGACTTATTATTCTTGTAAATCAGATTAAAATGTCATGATTACCTGGGCCACTGTAAAGCTCACGTGCTAAGACAAGTGACACCGAGGAGTCCGATACACTCTGACCGCCCCAGCTAATAGCCAGTTAATCCCTCCCCGGATAAATCCATTAACAATCTCTTGCCAGATGTTTTTCTTTCGTGGCTCCCTCTATGTCATATGCGGGGCGTTAATTGGCTTTATGGTCATGTGACTGAATACACGTGTGAGAGTGTGTGTGTGTCTGTGTCTGTGCCGGTGGGCGTT
Source organism: Biomphalaria sudanica (assembly GCA_036873155.1). NCBI lineage: Eukaryota > Metazoa > Mollusca > Gastropoda > Planorbidae > Biomphalaria > Biomphalaria sudanica. Next base: position 694,720 of record JAZGLO010001033.1, read on the forward strand.
CTTCTACTCAACTTTAAAATAGTGCAAAATGGATTGGTTTCTTCTTCCAGACCTGGTTGTATACTTATGAACAGATTCGATTAAATAGCATCTTACATTTTTAATGAGGAAGGAATGAAATAATACATTCTTGGTGAAATGTGTCGAATACGTGACACACTGAACGATACTAAAATTGAAGAATACTGAGATATACTGAACGATACTAAAAGTGTCGAATACTGTGACATACTGAACGATAGCTTGAGTATTTCGCAAGCTCTCCTAGTTCTAATCGTTCTAGTTCTATGCGACCTGCATATTTGTCCACTTCTGATGAAGACAAAGTCGTTGTTTGCCTGAGTCTGTTCATGTTTTCGTTGCGTTTTCTGCGACTTTCTGCGTCTGTCTTCTACAAGCTCTTTTCTCTGCGTCCCGGTAAAAAAATATTTCCCTTATTAAATAGCCTTCCGTATTTGTTATTATTAATAGTGAATAATTGTAAAAATGGTTTATTTTTTATGAAAAAAAACTGCTTGCATAGTTAATTTTAAAAATTTAATTTTTGCTTTCGTAAAAGAAAAAGTAGCAGTTGCATCAGAACTTTGAATGGTGTAAATATTATGAAGACGGATTTTCAATATCTTTTCTATACGACATCTAAACGGGACGGACGGACGGACAGACAGACTACACAAAAATAATAGCGTCTTTTCCCCTTTCGGGAGTGCTAAAAAACACAAATCTAATTTTTTTTAACCCAGAAAGACACAAAGATAAAACTACATTTCTGATTTTTTATGCTTCAATATGCCTTCTTCACTAGTACCATTATGGCGCTGAATCATTCAGGAAAAACAATGACTGAGCAGAGGTTAAGTCTCTAATTAACACATTGGGACACAATTATCTTTTTCTTAGAAATGAGCGTCTGTAATTTATAAAATACAAATTAATTAACTTCTTTTTTTAAAATCCCAGACGTAAGTTATGTAAATATCTATACAGCAAGGCAACAGTATTGCGAGTTTTAAAGTATCAGCAGCAACTTCAATAAATTTCAATTAACTAAGAACTTCGAACAATTAATAATGAACTATGAACTACGAACAATAAATAATGAACTCCAGCTGTACAAATGCTTAAAGATCTCCCATATTTCACCCTATCTTCCTTTGAAGCTTCCCGTGAAGACTTTTCAAGACGCTACTGTTTTTCTTGGGCAGGATGGACATGGACCCAACTGAGGGTGTGTGTGACCAGAACAGAGTTCTAGGGGGAAGTAATCTGACTGCCCAATACCTCACTGGGAGCCATTGAACTTTAGATATTTATGGAACGCAGATAAACTATCCAAGGGAGGATCATCCATCGAACAAACAGATAGACCATTCATCTACCTAACCCTAAGGTCAATGTTAGTCAACAATCACAAAGACTGAACCAATGGGCATCAGGAAACACAGGCAGAGCCATGTGTAAAGAAATGACTATGCCTAACAAACCGGACAGTATTAACTCCCTCATCCGCATATAGCAATCTACAATCTTCAAACTAAGAACAGGACACATACCTCTGTTAAATTAAATCTTAAAATAAAGTCCACACAACTCCTCCTTTGTGGGCACTGCGTAACCCTTATGAAACCGTAAACCATATCCTCTTTGAATGCCCCTTCCTAATCCACCTTAGACAGAACCTACTACCACTCCAGCCCAACATAACCAACACCCTGTACGGCAGTGCTTAACATCTGAAGAAAACAGCACACTATTTATCCTTGGCACAGTCTGCAAAAGAGCTCACAGCTCAGCAACAAAAAAAGCTGGATAGAAGAACAAGAATATGGAACGCCATTTGTGGACCAGGTTGCATTGTAATGCCAGTTCCAATTCTGACAACAGTCCATCCATTTTATTTCTATAGTTATTATTATTAGCATTATTATTATAGAATTAGAGGTCACTGTTAAAATGCGATTCATAATATGAGGTACGCAATGTGTGGGACTGACTGACCCCCCAGGCTCAGGGGGCCGCTTTTTTGTTCATAAATATTTGAAATTCAATTTAAAAAAGAAAACAGAATAAAAAAAAATGCATGTGTATTTCTATAAAGGACTATTATTGTATCATATTTCATATGTGTTATTATTATCATTATTATATATATCAAACATAATATTTGTGCCTTCTACATAAGGAGTTATTTCCTCATTTACGAGAGATACATGAACGTATGAAGTATTCATCCTGACAACGCCTACAATGTAAGTTTATAATATGAACCCAATGTCCCCACGCCTACATCTAAATTTTCACCCAGTGACATTTATGGTGTTAGAAGTGCCAGCGACATTTTATGGTTTCTGAAAATTCACACCAGTGACAGGATGCAATCAAAGTATACCTTAAAAATCGTTCTTAGCATGTATTCAAGAGCAAGGCCCACTTTGCCGACCCCTGCCTCTAGTGTAATCTATGATGTGCTTCCACTAAACTGTAAGGAAACAATTTCGCAAGAGACCAAAAAAAAAATGTCAACGATGAATTACTTTTAGTAAATTAGTTATCGTAGAAGCCGGTGGTTGTTGAGTCGATTCGATCCCAGGCAGGTAATTACTGCCTTGAGTCTCGTCTGCTGCTGAAAGGTCATCACTTGTCGCGACAAAATCTTCGGTTAAAAAAATGAGCAAGGTCATTGTAACATAAGATCGCGTCTATTCAGGCGCAAAAATATTTGATCCTGGACTATTTGTGGTCAGGGCGAAAGGATATGGATAAAAGATTGTGATATTTGTCAGCCCATGCTAAAACTAAGGAATGAATTTGTATACTGATGATCCTTTTTTTTTTGTTTACATGTTTCAGATATTACTACAGAAATGAAAATAATGAAATCTCCCTCAGGACGAGTAGGGATGGCTGGCGGCGGGCAGGATTCGACCCTGGGATCATCAAGCCGACGGCCAGAGTGTAAAAGTAATTTATTTTCTTCTTTCATTTACCCAATCACGACTCAGCAACTCAATTAAAACACTAAGCTTTCAGACACTAGTTAGTAATACTTTGAATGGTCTATCTTAATTATCTTACGTTACATCAATAAAGGATGATTACATCCTAAAGGTGTCCCTAGGTCAATGTAGTCATGCATGTTAATCGATGACTTAAACTCTGCCAAGTCACTGGTTTTCCTGGCTGACTCAAACAACGCATTCCATGCCCTAATAGTAGGTCTACTAGAGAAGAAGGAGTATTTGTAAAAATTTGTCCTGGTATAAGGAATAAGCAATGTGCCTTTATCTTTTTTGAGTATTTTTTAAGGTTTTTTTTTTTTTGTAATTCAAGATTTAAAAAAAATGGTTTAGTGTTTTATGTATAATTTCTAATTTACTTTTTAGCTTTATATCCTAAAGGATCTCTAAAATCTAATGATTTTACTAAAAGTGTTACTCTTATCAGTTGTGAATTCTCGTTTGTTATGAATCTCACTGCTCTATTTTGTGTCAGTTCCAATGTCTTAACGTTTTCTTGAATTGAGGGGTTCCCAAAAAGAGGATGCATACTCTATTATTGGTCTAACCAAAGCTAAATAACATTTGAGTTTTATGTTCTTATTTCATTTGAAGAAATTTCTTTTACTAAACCCTAAATCTTGTTTTGATTTTTTTCATAATTTCATCAACATGGGGATTCCATGATAAATTTTATCTAGGTCAATTAGGTCGCACTTGTATGTCTGACATCAATACTGTTATAAACCTGGTGGTGGCACAGATGGGGGTAGTGGTGTAAGTGTAGTCAGCCGACGCAAATCGCCCCAGGCCAGCGGTAGACGAGCGGTCAACCGTGACGATTTTCGACGGTCAGCCGAGACGAGTGTCAACATGACGGTTTGGGAAGGATCGACGTCGTGAACAGAGCTCAGGAGCGTCACGAGGGATGTAGTCATGTAACGAAGCTAGAATTGTCGAGCGATGTTCCGCCCGGTTCTAGAAGGCCATTAGGGACCCTATATAAAGAGCGGAGGTGTCGCAGTCGAGACGGTTCAATACAGACGGTTCACGACAGGGCTCAGAACACGGTCGACTACAGCACAGTTCAACGGTGTGGTTCTGTACAGAGCATTACGACGGTTCAGTGCGGAGTACTGTCAAGTACAGTTGAGACGACTGGCGTCTTGATCTTTGTCTGCGATAGAGTCCGACACAACGAGCCTAGTGTGTGAAGTCTGTCCTGAACTTTTGAGCCCAGTGCAAGCCCGGAACGAGACGGAGAGGCCAGTGCAAGAGTTGATACGGCGGTACGGTGTTAGATATTTGTACAGGCTTGTGTTACGTTTTGCCAATTGAACATTATTGGCTGTTATTTATTCAACTATTAAAGTGTTAAGTTACTTTGGAGCCCTGAGTTGTCAAGTTCTTTAAGTTGGTGGTGTATGGTCTAGTTTGCAGAGAGCCTGGATAGTGAGATTCGTAACAATACTATTATACAGAGCATGTACCGCACGACCAGAATACGGTCGTCACCTTGAATAAGTGATTTTAAAATAAATGGATTCAAAAGTTCAATAATCGAATTTCAAATTTACCTATCAGCAAGGTAAAGCTTGGGTATAAGCTTCAACTTTATGGCAAACAGGTGATGTGCTATGCGCCGTAGCCTGTGGTCACGATGGTTGGACTGTGGTCACGATGTTGGACTGTGGTCAAATTCGGCCCTGGCGTCAGATCTAGGACGTAGTAATCTTTATCTAAAAAAAGTAAAATTTCTCATCAGACCTTGCGATATATGGGGCAGATAATGATAATGTCATCTGTTTCTTGGCCAAATGTTAAAGAGAAGGGTGTCATGTGGCCAGCACAACGACCAACAGCCTTTACTTTTCCCCAACTAACGTCATCAGAGCTGAGAGAGATCAGAGGCGCCCTAAAGATACCGAAATTAAAAAATCCGATTTATCATCAAGAGTAGAACCCGGTACTCATTCGGTTCGGAAGCCAAGTGCCTTAATACTCAACCACTTTTCCTCTGTGTTTCAAAATTATTTTTTTTAAGAAGAGAGTAATACTAATTGTTTAGAGGTCTAGCTTGTGGAAAGGGGGCGCCATCTATTTGAGTAATTCTCAGCATGTTTGTTTCTGATACGGTGCGGCCCTTTATTGAGCAGGGCCTCATATTTAACAAGCAAAACATGTAAAATATGCACACAAAAAAATAAAAAAACAACAACAAAAGCTTATGTAAGAAAAGAACCGCACACTAATTTATCATAATTCTTAATACTGCAAAATAAATTATTTATTGCCACTATTTTATTTATTAAGAATTTTAGCTTAATCCTAGAATTGAAAGTGGTAATAAAATATGTACACACTATGTGCATTAGACATACAATCAGACAGAGTGAATATTATGAAGTAAATTTCTTCTGTATTTTCAAATAATAGAGTGATTTAAACATATTCTATTTGTGAAAAAAAAAGTCCAGTATGGGGATCGAACCTACGATATTCGCGTTAGTAGCACGACGCGCCAACTTAACTAGCCAGCTAGAAAAATAAATAAACAAAGAATTGTATTCTTTTTACCTATAGTTTTGACCATGTTTCGACAAGACAGAAAATTTTAACTAACATTAAGAATTTTAAAAAAAAGGTGTTTAAATAACGAAACAATTTAATCTCTCTGTTGAAGATTTCGGTTGCCCTTTCCCGACATAATTATGAAGACCTACATTTAGGCTTAAGTAGACACAGTCATATAGCTTTTTATTCTAAAACATCATTTAAAAGGACTTTAGAAACTCAATATGTAATCCATAGCTCCTTTGGGGGAAGTGGGAAGTGACAGTCGTGAGAAAGCTTCCTTATTTCCTTAATTAATTCCAGCAGCTAGGAACGTAATCCCTTTGGACTAATTATTTCTAAATTAAACCAATATTTGTATTACAATTTAAATATATTTATAATGTTTATTTTTTAAAAACTTATATCTCTATCTATCTATCTATCTATCTATCTATCTATCTATCTATCTATCTATCTATCTATCTATCTATCTATCTATCTATCTATCTATCTATCCATCTATCTATCTATCTATCTATCTATCTATCTATCTATCTATCTATCTATCTATCTATCTATCTATCTATCTATCTGTCTGTCTGTCTGTCTGTCTATCTGTCTGTCTATCTATCTGTCTATCTATCTATCTATCTATCTATCTATCTATCTATCTATCTATCTATCTATCTATCTATCTATCTATCTATTTATCTGTCTGTCTCTCTCTATCTCTCTCTATCTCTCTCTCTCTCTCTCTCTCTCTATATATATATATATATATATATATAAATAAATAAATAAATATATATATATATATATATATATATATATATATATATATATATATATATTCGACAAAGAAATGCTCAGTTGTCCTCGTTGACCAGGAAAGTAAATGCGATTTAAAAAATAAAAAACAAATCAATAAAAACAATTATTTTCCTCCTATAAAGCTTGCTGATGGTTTGTAGTTTGTAATTGGTCAATTCGTGTGAATACTATTCAAATGTGTGGGTTTGTTAGTAACGTAATGTAGGATATTGACTATAACCAGCAAGGGTCGCCTAAGAGTTCATGTGTTACACTAACACCTATTTGTTGTAATAATTTCGGTGATGAAATGTTTGAAATAATAATTTGTTATGCATTTTTACTCTACATCCTCTGTTAACATTTGTTTACCTTTACAGGTTTAATATCCTGTTGACCTTATTTCAAGTACATATACACCAATTCGTAAAAAACAAACAAAGCTTATCTACGGGAAAGAGCTCCACACTTGCAATATATCCCTCAATAATGTAGAACTTATTTCCCTTATTCGATATCCAACCAAAAAATATTTTATATATAACTTACATAATCATTCGTTGACTAATTGGTTAATTTTTAAATCGATTCCTGTTATGTTTTGGAACAATAAAGAATTGCTTAAAAATTTTAACTTCATCCGAGAACAAGTATGAGAGAAATATCGTTATAAACTTTGTACCAGACGGACAGAGTGAGTTGATATAAGCTTTATACCAGACAGACAGACAGAGTGATTTGATATAAACTCTATACCAGACAGACAGACAGATTGAGTTGATATAAGCTTTATACCGGAAAAAGACAGACAGAGTGAGTTGATATAAACTTTGTACCAGACGGACAGACAGAGTGAGTTGATATAAGCTTTATACCAGACAGACAGACAGACAGACCGAGTGAGTTGATATAAGCTTTGTACCAGACAGACAGAGTGAGTTGATAAAAGCTTTGTACCAGACAGACATACAGAGTGAGCTGATATAAGCTTTGTACCAGACGGACAGAGTGATTTGATATAAACTTTATACCAGACAGACAGACAGAGTGATTTGATATAAACTCTATACCAGACAGACAGACAGATTGAGTTGATATAAGCTTTATACCGGAAAAAGACAGACAGAGTGAGTTGATATAAACTTTGTACCAGACGGACAGACAGAGTGAGTTGATATAAGCTTTATACCAGACAGACAGACAGACAGACCGAGTGAGTTGATATAAGCTTTGTACCAGACAGACAGAGTGAGTTGATAAAAGCTTTGTACCAGACAGACATACAGAGTGAGCTGATATAAGCTTTGTACCAGACGGACAGAGTGATTTGATATAAACTTTATACCAGACAGACAGACAGAGTGATTTGATATAAGCTTTATACCAGACAGACAGACAGAGTGAGTAGATATAAACTTTTTACCAGACGGACAGACAGAGTGAGTTGATATAAGCTTTGTACCAGACGGACATAAAGAGTAAGTTGATATAAACTTTGTACCAGACGGACATAAAGAGTGAGTTGATATAAGCTTTGTACCAGACAGACAGACAGAGTGAGTTGATATAAGCTTTGTACCAGACGGACAGACAGAGTGAGTTGATATAAGCTTTGTACCAGACGGACATAAAGAGTAAGTTGATATTAACTTTGTACCAGACGGACATAAAGAGTGAGTTGATATAAGCTTTGTACCAGACAGACAGACAGAGTGAGTTGATATAAGCTTTGTACCAGACGGACAGATATAGTGAGTTGATATAAGCTTTGTACCAGACGGACAGATATAGTGAGTTGATATAAGCTTTGTACCAGACAGACAGACAGAGTGAGTTGATATAAGCTTTGTACCAGACAGACAGACAGAGTGAGTTGATATAAGCTTTGTACCACACGGACAGATATAGTGAGTTGATATAAGCTTTGTACCAGACAGACAGACTAAGTTAATATAAGCTTTGTACCAGACGGACAGATATAGTGAGTTGATATAAGCTTTGTACCAGACAGACAGACTAAGTTAATATAAGCTTTGTACCAGACGGACAGATAGAGTGAGTTGATATAAGCTTTATACCAGACAGACAGAGTGAGTTGATATAAGATTTGTACCAGACAGACCGAGTGAGTTGATATAAGCTTTGAAACTATAGGAAGCGGTTTGGCTGGGTGGTAAAACCCTGGTTTGTTTTGTAAAATGTTTCACATGTTTGGGAAGTTCCTATAGTGTTGAAGATGACCTAAGGGATCTCTAGTTTCAATAACTTTGAAGATTTTAAATTTAGAGTTTTTAGAAACCCTCAGATCCACCCAACTCTAATCTGACATGCGTTATGGAAGAAAAGGCGGTAGTTTGTCGTCAGTAGAAACAGATGAGTTTAAATCATCTGCTTTCATTGACTGCAAGGTCTTAAAGGGGTACCTTGATCTTTTTTAAAACATTCAATAGGAAGAAACGGTCACTGAGAGGTAAGTTCAGGCAATATTAGGAAACATAAAGGAACGTGTAAGGAAAATTTGAGAGAGATTTCTAAATCAATAGCCTATAAAGTCATAGGGAAAGATCACTGCTAGTGCCAACAAGAACAGAAAAAAAACACTATTTTGTGGTACAGGCAAACGAACTTACAAATTTGATTTCAAACTGCTACATTCTTTTTAACTAGTTTGCCTATCAACCATTCCTACATTCATTCTGTACGAGAGAAAACTAAAAGGCGGCCTATATTTAGATATCCGCTACAGATGAGAATCTTTAATGGGGCTAAGTTGTGCAGTCTATGGATTGTGAAAGCTGACACGTAATTATTGGCTTTCTTATGCAATGTAGCAATAAGAGTTGGCAGGTTTTATTCTATTACGTCTTACATGTACAAGACCCGGGGCGGCATTGTATTTGTCTCTTGTCTTTCAATGGGATAGCGTGATTCTTGATCACTTTGGGCAGTTTCAATGTCAATGCCTATTATTTATGTTGGGGCAACGCATGATAGTTTTAGATAGTTTCGTGATGATAATATTAAGCTTTCAAGCCTTTGTAGTTTAAACAGTTTTTCTCTTAAATGTATTTAATGTCTCATTTTATGCAAAATGACATAAACAAAATTATTGTAACAAATAAAACCAACAAAAAAGTTATAATTTTGATTATTGAAGTAACACAATGTGTGGCACTACTCTGTACTACAATATGAATTATAACAAATAAAAAGACAATAAGGTTTTCCAGTTCATTTGGAACAATCTAAGCTAAACGAAACTACAATGTCTGGTTTCTAAAGGTAGTCTTGAGGACTAGTCTAAAGGAGTTGATCTAGACGGTCTCTGTCTATGAATTTCTAAAAGTTTTGTGTATTCATTTTTGGATTATTGTCTTTTTCTGTGTTATTCTATGGATTATTAGTGTGACGTGAGAAGCCCTTTTATTTTGGTATTCTTTCTACACACTCCATAGTGTTATATTTTAAATACTTTATTGGTTTGTTCACTCGTGTATTCCCTCTACACATTCCATAGTGTTTATATTCTAACTACTTTATTGTTTTGTTTGTTCACTTGTGTATTCACTCTACACACTCCATAGTGTTTATATTCTAAATACTTTATTGTTTTGTTTGTTCACTTGTGTATTCTCTCTACACATTCCATAGTGTTTATATTCTAAATACTTTATTGTTTTGTTTGTTTACTTGTGTATTCACTCTACTCACTCCATAGTGTTTATATTCTAAATACTTTACTGGTTTGTTTGTTCACTTGTTCATTTTTACTTCTATTTGATTTACTATTTGATTAATTCATTTGAGTCGTGTCAGTAAAAACTTTCTTTATTGAGAAGAAAGACTTGGAAGGTGGCTTGGTCCACCTCTCTGGTACTCTGTTGCTCAAATTGATAGGGCAAGAGGCTATTAAGGCCTCAATGGCAAGCCTCATGACTGTTTTAAGTCTGTCTCCTGACGAAGTGGGTTCTCTCTATAGATTCGAGAACCCTTTCGTCTGGTTCTTAGTTCCCAATAGTCCAAGGGTGAGAGCCCGTATTCTAGGAAAGACTTTTGTGACTGAAAGCACCCTAAAAAATGAAGTTTCAACCATTGAGGATGAAAAGGTCAGGCTGACACTGCACTGGGTGGCACCCACTATTGTTAAAAGCAAAATCACAGAGATTTTTGAATCTTTCTGTGAAGAAGGCTACAAAGTAGAGCCTGTCAAGTTGGGTATTCTGACAAATGGGCCGCTTGGTTAAAAATAAAGAAAGGGACAGCAGTTGCTCATTATATCCACCTGAAATATGTAGATGATCCCAGGGTATATAAAGTGCTTATCACCATTCTGGGGAAAAGACTACAGTGTTGGCATTGTGGACAAGACCAACACTGGTCAAATCAGTGTCCCAATAGGACCACCCTGAAAGGGAAGGGAAAAATCCCCGATAAAATACAAGAGCACAATGCTAAAGGTACCTATGCCTCGGTCCTGAGGGGGGAGGAAACAGTAGAAAAAAGTACTAAACAAAACGCACCAAACGCAAAAGGACACATGGCTAGAGAGAGATGGGTTTACTTTGGTGGGAAACCACAAAATGGATGGGGCCGTGGCCAACACAGTAGACACAGATACAAGAGGTTGGGATCTCCCCCCCTACAAATACTATCGATAAGAAAAAAATTCACAAAAAAATGAAATAATGAAGGACAGTTCAACTCCAACTTCCCCAACCAAATGTACAAGAACAAGAACGCTATCCTACTCTTCAAACGACCCTAACGGGGACACATAGCCAGAGAGGACGAATGAAGATCCTCGGTTGGAGGAAGAGAGAGGGGAAGAAGAGGGGGAGATCGAGGAGAATTCTTCCGACTCCTCGACTAAATTAGTAACAGACGCGGGGGGGGGGAGCCCCACATCCGTACAGTAAATAAACAACAAAAACAGGTTAATAAAAAACATTTCATAAAATGATCACACACACCCACACACACACACTCATATACACACAAACCATCATCACGCAATCATGGCAGACATTAAAATCTTAACTCTTAACATCCGTAGCTTAAATAATAAACATAAATATATAGTACATCTCGCTAGAAAATATAATCGGATTTTATTTTCCTTCAAGAGACAAATGTTTCTACCACATTTCAAGCAAAACAAACTACAACACACATGGGATTCATGGGAGGTTATTTTAGCTTAGGTAGAGACTATAAGGGGGTAGCCATCTTACAAACATCCGATAGATACAAAATCACACACACTCACAACGACAACAATGAGAGGGTAGTAATACTTAGAGTAGTTTCACAAGAACAGAAATACACACTAGTCAATATCTACGCACCCGCTCAGAAAGGGAGAGAAAAACGTGAGTTTTTCCAAAACCTCAGTGACACACTACAAATCACAAACATAGGAGAACAACTAATAGTAGGAGGGGATTTTAACTTTATAGAGGCACAACTGGACAAACAATACACACACACACACAATATCCACCCTCTCAGCCGGTAACAGAAACACAACTACATGGGGGAAATAGTAAACTATTTCCACCTGTTAGATGCTTATAGGAAATTAGAGCCAAATGGCAAGGAAACTACATTAATACATAGGTCCTACCAGGTTGAAACCAGAATTGATCGTTTTTACATACCCACGGACACCAACATACTTAGTGTGACACATTTAGGAGAAACCCTACATTACTCCGACCATAAAGGTGTACTTTTGGAACTTGGAAAAAAAATAAAAAGAAAAAAAACAAAAGAATCCCATTGGAAATTAAACAACAACCTTTTGGAAGACCCACTAATCAAAAGAGTAATAAACCAACTCCTGCTAGCAACAGCACAAGACATAGAAAACGAATACAAATTAACCAAGACGTGGACAATAATCACAAATTCAATCAAACAACAATTCAAAATCTTAGCAAGAATCAAACAAACAAAGAGGGTAAATGAAGAAAACAGAATAAAAAATCTGCTTACTCAAACGCAGGATGAAATTGAAAAAACAGACCTAACCACACAACTTGAAGAGTTATACATTATACATACAAACACAAATATAGAGGAGCCGAAATCAGATGCAAAAACACCCAAATATCAGAAGGGCCAAACAAATTATACTTGGCGCTAGAACAAAATAGACAAAAAAATAGAATAATAACCAACATAACAGACAAAGAAGGAAAAAAAATACAGGAGAGTGACAAAATAATAGAAATTTTTTACAAAACATTTCATCAACATGTATAATGAAGAACAAACAGATACAGACGCACAAAACATACTTCTAAAACACTGTAAAACATTACCTCCAACAGAAAAACAAAAGACAAATAGACCCTTTACATTAGAGGAGCTGAGGGCTGCTTTAGACACAACACAAAATAACAAAATCCCCTGGCCCAGACGGTTTGACGTATGAATTCTATAAAACTTTTTTCTCCCAAATAGGACCCCTACTACTAAGACTATACAATGACTTGAAAGCAGCCCTCATGTCCATTGATCAAGAAAAAGCTTTCGACAGAATTGACCATAACTACTTATTCAAAATACTAGACAAGACAGACATAGACAAGACTTTGATAACATACATAAAGCTAGTCTACACCGATGCCACAAGTCAACTTATAATAAATCAAACACTAAGCAACAAGATTTCTATTAGAAGATCTGTTAGGCAAGGTTGTCCCCTATCTCCCCTTTTATACACCCTTTACCTAGAACCCCTGTTAGAGAATATTAGGTTAGACAAAGAAATTTTAGGAATAAAAATCCCCGGTCCAACCCCCGTAGTCAAAATTAAAGCTTATGCCGACGATACCACACTTTTCCCCACCTCAGAAAAAGACATAGCTAAAATTATAAAGAAATTTACATTATTTGGGAGGGCGAGCGGGTCCAAAATTAACATTAATAAATCCTCAATTATGGGACTGGGTAGGTGGGAAATCCCCCCCCCCCAACATTCCCTTTAACCTTAAAATACAGAAAGAAATAAAAGTATGTGGCATCGTATGGACTAGCAAACCAGCACACTTTTGCCATGAACAGTGGGCGGAGATTCTGGCCCACACAAAGAACGTAATTAGAATGTTTCAATACATGGCGACAACCATATTTGGAAAAGCTATATTAATAAACAACTTGGTCATCTCGAAGATAATCTACTTAGCAAATATAGTAGAACCTCCTCCTAATTTCATAAATAACATCAATACCACTATCAGAAATTTTATTTTCAAAAACACAATAAGGAACATAAAACATACAACACTCATACAAAACAAAAAAGAAGGAGGGATAGGCTTACAAGACATTCACACAAAAATCAAAACGCTTAGAATAAAATTTGTAGGGAAAGTAGTAAGGTCTCCCAATAACTTCCCCTTAGTATTATATTATTTTGGACTTCGACTAAACAAACTCCTCCCCATTCAAAACAACACACCCCATCATTTTGGTAACCATACGCATCCATTCTACAGATCACTCACAAGACACCTACCCAGCAATGAAAACATAACACACCACGACTCAAAAACAATATACACTATACTCAGAGACAAGTTGAAAGAAAACCTAGAAGTTAGAATAAAGTGGGTCAGGGAAATAGGGGTTAAACCAACCAACTGGACAGACACATTCACGCAGTTACAAAACAAACACATAACACCCAAAGCACGAGAAGTATATATATGGCTCCTTCTGTCTCGTATGACAATGGATGCGCCCAGATGAGTCACTGGCTTTGGTTACGTCTTGAGACGGGGCAGAATCTGGAGTGGCTGATCAAGCCAATTCTGGATCGGCAGAGTTTGCCACAGTTTGAGCATTTATATTCATCTGTCCTAGGGCTCACTGACAGGGCAGCTTTCATTTTCTTTCTCTTGACCGATGCAGCTTCATTTCTTTTGCATTCAGCAGAGTTCGTACCAGCACGTACACTCTGTCTCCATGCTGTCCGGTCTTGGACTATATCTTCCCACATACTTTGGTCTATGCCCATGGCTCTCATGTTTCGCTTGCAGACATCTCTGTAAGTTAGTCTTGGGCGGCTCTTGGGTCTGGCTCCCTCTGCTAGCTCAGCGTACAGGATGTCTCTAGGGATTCTTCCATTTGGAATGCGAGTGACATGACGGAGCCAGCGTAGTCTTCTCTGTTGAAGGAGAGCATAGATACTGTGTATGTTGGCCCGTGTCAAAACTTCCTGATTGGTGACACGATCCCTCCAGGAGATGCACAGTATGCGTCGCAGGCAGCGTAGGGGGATGCTATTTAATTTGTGCTCTTGACGCATGTAAGTTGCCCAGCTCTCACTGCCATAGAGAAGTGTGCTCAGAATGCAGGCATTGTAGACAAGGATTTTTGTTGCCGTGGTCAATTTGGTATTTTCCCACACACGCTTAGAGAGTTTTGCCAGTGCTGCAGAAGCCTTCCCTATTCTTTTGGTCAATTCAGTGTCTAAGTTTAGGTTGCTGGCTATTGTTGTTCCCAAGTATGTGAATTTCTGCACCACTGTAAGTGTGTGATTTCCAATGTGTATCACTGGTATTTCTGCAACATCTTGTGCCATGATTTCAGTCTTGGAGAGGCTAAATGTGAGGCCAAACTCTTGACAAGCAGCTGCCAGTGCATTCACAAGCCTCTGTAATCCTTCTTGTGAATGAGATATTAGTGCTGCATCGTCTGCGAACAGCAGTTCTCTAATCAAGATACGCCGTCTCTTCGTTTTGGCTTTAAGGCGTGCCAGATTAAATAGCTTTCCATCGGATCTACTGTGGATATATATTCCATCTTCCAGGGATTTGAATGCGCTGGTGAGTTCAATTGAAAAGAAGATGCCGAATAGTTTTGGAGCCAGAACACATCCTTGTTTTACTCCGCTCTTGATGGAGAATGGCCTAGAGGCGGTGTCACATATCAGTTTTAGAACCCCTGTAATATCTGGTGACTAGTAGTCACTGAACTATTCCGTGCAGTTAGCACGAGATTTTTCCTGGTCGGGGACTGACCACGAGGTGGACACCTCAGTTGATTTTGGACTCTTGTAGAGAGAGGAGCGTTGCTATCTCCTCGAGTAGAAAGTATAAGTAGAAAGTGATTATTATCAAATTATTTCTTTGGATGTATATGTTGTGATGGCAGAAGTCGCCAATATCTTTTGTGATTTATTATTATGTGAATAAAATCCATGTCTGCTAACGTAGTGTTTATTAATGATTCTAAATGTTGTGGTCGGAGAGTCCAGTATGTCAGTGTTCTCACGCACCAGCAAATCTAGTGCGCGAGTGAAAGTATTTAACTAAGAACACGAAGAACATTATAGTAGTGCCAGAAGAGGTAGCTACAACACACAAAGGCAGACCAGCTCAAGACCGTCCAGACCTGTAACGATAACCAGGCTGTGACATATGGTGGCCAGTATGTCTTAAATCGTCGATCGTCTACATTCCATCTGGCGTAGAAGTGCAAGAACTATTTCTTCGATAATGGCGGCGAAAACAATTGAACAGATCTTAGAGGTCTAACAAACTTTTCTTCAACAACAAGAAATTAACTCAGGTGACCTTGCTCCAACATGATCTCAAATAGATTCCTAGATCTAAATACGCTATCTTAAATCTAAAATATAACCAACTAGACTCATAATACAATATCAAGTTGAAGGTAAATAAATGGCTAGAATTTGGACAGTCTACTAATCACATGACCTTATCAACCTTATGGCGTCATCGCTTCATTTGCATGACCTTAATTGCCTAAGGAACTGAAAGTATGCCACTGAAGGCGCGTTTTTAACAAGCAGAAACTTAAATGACTCTGTTGTAAACCTATAAGGACTTATGAACTCCCATCTAATATTTCGACAAGATATAAACTTTGATTTGATTACCTTAACAAGAAATTTCACCTTACAACGATGCAGATTGATGATAAACACCAGGTCAAGGCCCATGCATTTTATTAACTTTTAGAGATCTACTACTTTAACATCTTCATACACATAATAGTCTATTTAATTAGTGTGTATGAAACTGAATACAGTCAAGCCTGATGAGCCGCAATCTGGGTGAAAACAATTACTGAAGAAAACCCGAAGCCGGAGTACAGCAATCTGTCTGTCCGACGTCATTCAAGTCGACTATTCATCGTGGTGTACGTCATTTGAGACTCACCTAATTATTTGTTCACTGTTCCACTAACAAATTGTGGTACACTTGGGCACGTGATACCACTATATCGTCCTAACTGAATCTTCTCCATAACATCTTCTGTGAAGAACTTTTCCTGACTTATACTGGTAATCGAGTCAGTCATTCACTATTGGATTATCTTCTAAAAGCTCAAGTACTTTGGAGTATATATATATATACTATTTGTCATCCTAGTCATCGTTGCCCATATTATTTGTACTAAGCCTTTATTGGATTACTAGCTACCAGTGTAATTAATTCTGTTTGGATTATTGAGCTCATTATTGAATATATTACCTTATTTCATTGGTTTATTTTGTGACTGGACTATTGGAAATATTACCTTATTTCACTGATTTATTGATGATTGAATTATCACTGGACTATGGATCTGCACTAAGAGGATTGAGCTTATCTACATCAGACTACACTAGAAAGCCCCTGTAAGTTTTGATTAATTATTGTATATATTTGTTACACATTGACATAATTTAAAGTATCCAATTAAGTGATGTTAACTATTGAAGATAGTCACTAGTGAGTAACCATTTACATTTTTCATTTGCAAGGGTGGCTGGAGAGGGACTATTTTATGATCTATCATAATAATAGGATCTATTAAGGGAACATCCTATGTTCTTTTACCTTCAATAAAACCCAACGCGTTTGAGGTCATCCTTGTTGGTAGGGAGGTACTAGATCATATCAGGAATTATTTATTAGTTGTTTTAGTCTTGTTTGTGTATTTTGTCAGAGTATTCTGTTTGTATTTATATTGTTGTTGGTCTAAAGTCTTGTATCTACATATCTGTAATTCTCCTGTCCCATTTCTTCTTTTTATTGATCTTTTTTTATAGCAGACTGTGTCGTCATTCATATTGTTTCTGTGTTTGTTTTTTTATACATTGTACATATATTTATTACTTCTTATTAATTTAAATTTTGTTTCTATTATAACTGGCATAAATAATAGCCATACTTACTTCATATTGAGAAATATTTGAGCTCAAAATAATGCTACATTGAAACATACTTGAGCTATTGCATTTGTGAATAATATTGATTTGATACATATACAATTATTTGAATATATAACTATTAATTAAGATCATTGAACTTATATTTATTTTGTAAAAATATATTACAAAATAATTCACATACATTCTTCCAGTGTAATATTTGTAATATATCTCTTTTTTTTGCAACTATATACTTTGATTGATTTACTTCTTTAACTACTCATTAGACATAAATTGATACATTAATAATAACCATGGCATCATATGATGAAATTCTAGAACTTGTGAAGGTAATGGAACTAGAAGGGGAGGAGAAAAAGGAGTTTATCAAAAAAGAATTAGAAAAGGCTGAAAAGAAAGAAAGGGAGGAAAAAGATAGAAGAGAAAAGAAAGAAAGGGAGGAAAAAGATAGAATAGAAAAGAAAGAAAGGGAGGAAAAAGATAGAAGAGAAAAGAAAGAAAAGGAGGAAAAAGATAGAATAGAAAAGAAAGAAAGGGAGGAAAAAGAAAGAAGAGAAAAGAAAGAAAAGGAGAAAAAAGATAGAATAGAAAAGAAAGAAAAGGAGGAAAAAGATAGAAGAGAAAAGAAAGAAAAGGAGGAAAAAGATAGAATAGAAAAGAAAGAAAAGGAGGAAAAAGATAGAATAGAAAAGAAAGAAAGGGAGGAAAAAGATAGAATAGAAAAGAAAGGGAGGAAAAAGATAGAATAGAAAAGAAAGAAAGGGAGGAAAGGGAAGAAAAGAAACAAATTAGAGATAGGGAAGAAAGAGCTGCGGAAAGAGCTCATCAGAAAGAACTTAAAGAACTAGAGAAAAAACAAAAAGAAAGTCAGGACAAAGTAGAGCTAGCTAAATTAGAAGCAGCTAAAATCAACCCCAACATTATTACCCAGCAAACTAGTAACAAACCATTTATTTCCAAATTTCATAAGTTTAACATTAAGGAGGAAACATTAGAAAATTACCTAGTCCAGTTTGAACATATTTCATCCACTTACAGTTGAAACAATGAGGATATGGCAAAACATCTTTTAGCCAATTTATCAGGAGAACCCCCTAAACATAATAAGCACACTAACACCTAAACAAAAAAAGACTACATAGCTGTTAAAACTAGACTTTTGGAACATTTTGGGAAAAGCGAAGACTATTACAGAAAACTTTAAAAAAAAATTAAACTAAACAAGGATGGAGACTTCAACAGGATTATCTTTGACATGAAGGCAAATATGCTTAAATGGTTAGAACTAGCTAAATGTGACATAAAAGATCCGAATCAAATTTTAGACATGATTCTGATTGATAACGTACTATCTAATGTAACAGATTTAGTGTTCACTTTTCTTAAAGAAATAAAAGTAAAAGCAGAAACTGATCTCATTACTAGTCTAAACCTTTTTAAGGATAGCCATCCTGGTCATACTATGGATAAAAGAGAGCTACATCAATTGGCCGCAACAGTTCATACATATAACAGTAATAGTAATGATAAATTCAAATTTTCTAACTCAAAAACTTGTTTTAATTGTGGGAAGAAGGGCCATGTTAAAAGCCAATGCAGACAAACTAATACTAGCAACTTTAGATATAGAAGTTACACCAATTACCATAACCCTAGCAACTACAATCAAAATAATTACAACAATCCTAGTAACTATAACAATCAATATAGAAACTATAGATCAAACCAGAGTGCAAGCCCCAGAGAAAGAAGGAGCCTTAGGAATAACAACTTCTATTACAATAACTATAATACTAATAGACAATCAAGGAGGGACACATACAACCATCAGTCTAACTACAACTCTAACTATCAAAACAAAAACAGAAATAGAGGCAATAGCAATAACAACAAAGAGAAGAGAATGTTGCTTACTTACAAGCAGACATGTCTAAAGTAAATGTCTTTCCATCCTATGTAAATTTAGTAGAAATTAAAGCAATGAGAGATTCTGGTGCAACAACATCAATAGTAAGATCCAATCTAGTCAAACCAGAACAATATTTAAAAGAAACTGTTAAGGTAATCTATGCCAACGTACAAAAATTTGACATATGTAAAACTACCAAGGTCTGGATTGAATCTCCCTGGATTACAGGTGAGATAAAAGTAGTAATAATGGATACCCCTGCCCAAGACCTCATAATAGGGAACTCACATGGTGTTAGAGATTTGACAATAACTCAGCTAGATAAAGAATAGACAACAAAAATTGGTTTCTAGATCAACATCAAAAAGCAGCTGTACAAACTATATCACACACAAAAATAGTGCCAGAAATGGAATTGCCAAATATGTTATTCAATGAATTAGGAACCACCAGACAAGAATTAATCAAAATGCAAAACAGTGACCCTATAATACAAGATTTGTTAAGTAAAGACTATAACAAAATAAATTTAAACAACCATCATATCTTAGCCAACAACCTAGCCATCAGATGTAATACAAACAAAGATAGCACAAGAATTCAAATAATAATTCCAGAAAGTCTAACACCCAAAATATTTAAAATGGCCCATGATGATCCAACAGCAGGCCACTTTGGCAAAAAGAAAACATATGCCAAAATTTCAGAAAAACTCTTTTGGCCCAAGATGAAGATTCAAATAAAAGACTATATAGATTCTTGCCCAGAATGTACTAAACAAAAAGTCATACTTAAGGCACCTCTACAAAAATCAGATAAAGCCCATTGCTTCTGGGATAAAATAGCCATTGATATTATGGGCCCATTAAATACAAGCACCAAGGGAAATAAATATATATTGGAATATAGAGATATAAAAAATATGAACAGAAAATTAAGGACATTAAACATAGGAGACCAAGAATATGTAAAGATAGAAAATAAGTATAGTAAAAACAAAAATGAAGGTCCATATAAGATAGTAGGCAAAATAAACAACAAAGTGTACAAAGTGGACAAAAATGGCAAGGAATGTAAACTGAGCATAGACAAATTAGTAAAATTTCCCAAAAGAAAAGTTGAAGAGATAGAAGTAATTTATAGGGATACAGATTCAATAGGAACTATACAAGAATGTGCTGCAAACACTATAACTATTCATGCTACCACAGAAGACTCCAGTAGTGATAGGACCAATATAGATAACTTGATAGGATATTATAAAATGATGTCATTACATTGAAACTAGGCTGCACTGATCTAATTCAGCATTCAATACACTTAAATAAGACATTACCATCTAAAACAAAGGCATATAACATCCCAAAGGCCTATGAGGAATTAGTAAAGGTAGAACTAAAGAAATTACTAAGTGAAAACAAGATAGACAAATCAGAAGTATGCTCTTATGCATCACCTATGGTGATTGTCCAGAAAAAAGACAACAGTGTGAGAATCTGTTGCGACTATAGAGAGCTAAACAATTGTACTATTATAGATCCTGAACCTCTACCTGATACAGACACTATAATTAATATGCTAAGCAGAGCCTCACTATTTACCACCATGGATCTAAATAGAGGATTCTGGCAAATAAAAATGGAAGAAATGTCTAAACAATACACAGCTTTCAATGTATTTTACCTGGGTTTGAAGGGATATATGTATGGAATGTCATGCCATTTGGATTAGTTAACAGCACAGCCACTTTTCAAAAATGTATGAGCAAACTATTATCAGGCATAGACAATGTAATTTCATATGTTGATGACATTTGTGTTTTTACTAAGTCAGAAAAGGAACATCTAGACACACTCGAACAAATATTTGCTCGTCTAAAACAACATAAGATGACAATTGCTCCCAATAAATTAAATCTTGTAAAGAATGAAATTTAATTTTTAGGCTACAACATTACTAACAACAGAATAACTCCTGCCAAAGCAAACATCAGTAAAATAAGAAACATTAAGGAACCTAAAACAAAAAAGAATGTCAGAGCACTATTTGGCTTGTGCAACTTTTATAGAAAATTCATACCAAACTATGCCCAACTAATTCAGCCCTTAGTAGAGTTTACTAAGAAGAAACATTCAAATATAATAAACTTAGATGATAGCAGCAGAGAGACACTAACCAGACTAAAGGATAAGTTTAATGAGAAATTAGAATTAGGGAGTATTGATCCTATTTCACAACTCCTTCTATACACTGATGCATCTAATAATGGTATAGGAGCATGCCTACTGCAACAGAAAGAATCATATCTGAAACCTATAGTTCATATAAGTAGAACATTATCTAAAGCAGAAAGAAAATATTCAATAATAGAAAAAGAACTATTAGCTATAGTATGGACCATAGTCAAACTAAAACACTATTTACTAGGAAGATTTTTTACAATTAAATGTGACCATAAACCATTGTTAGCACTTAAGAGAAAAGAGCTAAAAAATAACAGAATAAATAGATGGTCACTAAATTTATCTGATTACAAGTTTGACCTACAAAGTATACCTGGTCATGAAAATGTATTAGCTAATTTTTTGTCAAGACAGGTAGATAATGAAACAGATACAAATGATGACAATGATATTGTACATATCAGTCAAAGTATTTTAACTGAGTAACTTCACAATATAATTAGAAACAACTTGACATTTTTCAATAAGGTCAACCTGACATTTTTTCTTGTTATAATGTAACTAGGTCATGACATATTTTTCACACTTACTGCTATCATTTTATTGAGTCATGATGACATTTTTCTCTTTCATTGATGCTATTGTACTATCATTTTTTAATTAATTGTACATAACATATTTACTTATCACAATTTGACAATAACATAGAATTTCATAATGACTAGATGTGATAATAATTTATATGATTAGTAAACACAGTAATGTAAACAACATTGAACCACTTGAACTGTTGACCTTGAATTGTTTTGAAAAACAACTCACAAATTTAAATATTGTTGATTTTTTTCCAAGTGGTACACACTTGAATGCTATCATTTTTATGCTATTGTATTTTAACTACCAGATATGTGTGCTATTAATAACAATCATAGACAATGTCACTGTAACCTTGTATAATGGTAACAGAACTTAGAGTGATATAATGAATACTGAACAAAAATATACTTGTATAGATGTATGTAAACTTTATTGGGAACTACTTCAATAAATTCACTTAGTGTGTCAGATGATACACATTGGTTGTGTTATATTATATAAATGATTGGATGTAAAATAACTTTAATTTTTTCTTCTCATAATTAATATGTCAATGTATGTTAACAGAATGAGCACATAGCAATTAAACATGCTCATGCAAAATATTTCAGGATAATTGTAAATAGATGATATATTATTATTTAACTATATTTCAGGAGAATAAAGCCTCAAATTGTATTGATATTTTTTCAAAAACATACTTGTATAGAAGATGTAATCATACTAATGTATATTTTTCTAAGCAAACACTTTGAAAGTTTAGTGCAGTTAGCACGAGATTTTTCTGGTTGGGGACTGACCACGAGGTGGACACCTCAGTTGGTCTTGGACTCTTGTAGAGAGAGGAGCGTTGCTATCTCCTCGAGTAGAAAGTATAAGTAGAAAGTGATTATTATCAAACTATTTCTTTGGATGTATATGTTGTGATGGCAGAAGTCGCCAATATCTTTTGTGATTTATTATTATGTGAATAAAATCCATGTCTGCTAACGTAGTGTTTATTAATGATTCTAAATGTTGTAGTCGGAGAGTCCAGTATGTCAGTGTTCTCACGCACCAGCAAATCTAGTGCGCGAGTGAAAGTATTTAACTAAGAACACGAAGAACATTATAGTAGTGTCAGAAGAGGTAGCTACAACACCCAAGACTAAGACTAAGACTAAGACTGCTTTATTGATCCTTACGGAAATTTGTTGTGATTACAAGGACTCTTTTCTCATATAAAGACAACACAACAGAAAAATACACACAAATACAACAGACAACATAAAGAGTTCATTCAACGACTACACACAGGTATCTTGGTGCATTTCATGTTCCCTGATCAATGAGTGGCGGTGATAGAGTCTGACCGAGTGAGGTATGAACGAGTTTTTGTGCCGCTCTGTTCTTGTTTTGATTGACAGCAGTCGCCTACTTCGCGACGACCTGTCGTAGTTCTGATGGAGCGGGTGGTTGTTGTCTTCCAAGATTTTTTCGATTTTTCTTAGGCACTTTTGTTCAAAAAGCTCCTTTAAATGTGGCAGTGTTGTAAGTGTAATTTTAGATGCTTTTTTAATGATTTTTTCTAGACGTCGCAACAGTTTAGATTAGGC
Source organism: Biomphalaria sudanica (assembly GCA_036873155.1). NCBI lineage: Eukaryota > Metazoa > Mollusca > Gastropoda > Planorbidae > Biomphalaria > Biomphalaria sudanica. The sequence goes on from JAZGLO010001033.1 coordinate 718,557, forward strand.
GTTGCCTTGCCAACAAGTTACTCCGTATGTTAGCAGACTCTGCATAGTCGCGCGGTAAAATGTCTCAAGGATCTTCTTGCTTAGTTTAAAGCTATTGAGTTTGTATAGAAAAAAGAGTCGCTGGGCTGCCTTCTTTGTCAGAGTTCCAAGGTGGTCTTCCCATGAAAGCTTGTTGTTGATGATAACACCTAGATATTTATATGCCTTTACTTGTTCTATAGATGTAGTGTTTATTTGCAGTTCACGTATAGTATGTTATTTCTTTCTAAAATCTTTTATAAGTTCTTTAGTTTTTTTTACATTCAGTTCTAGAAAGTTGTCGGTGCACCAGTTTGTAAACTCTTCTATCGAGCTTCGATACTGAGTTTCGTCTCCTGAAATAAGACCGACTATGGCAGTATCATCAGCGAATTTAATGAGTTTGACTGAGTCATAGATGCTTCTTATGTCATTAGTGTAAAGAGTGTATAGTACAGGAGAAAGTACACAACCTTGTGGAGCACCCGTACATAGTACTCGAGTTGACGATTTGGTGTTGTTGACTTTAACATACTGGGTCCGTTGGGTTAAAAAGTTTAGAACCCATGCTTGTAAGTAAGGGCTTACATTTAAGTTACTCAGTTTGTTTATCATTAGATGTGGCTGTTTGGTATTGAAAGCCGAGGAGAAATCTACGAAGAGGACTCGTGCGTATGTTTTGGGTATATCGAGATGCTTATAAAGCTGGTCCAAAAGCAATAGAATTGCATCCTCAGTTCCTCTAGCTGCTTTGTATGCAAATTGATGAGGGTCTATTCTGTTGTTGACTTTTGCTACAAGTTGTTTTAGCATATATTTTTCAAAACATTTCATAACAATAGGCGTTAGTGCTACTGGGCGGAAATCATTTAAGCAATCTATTTTTGGGTTCTTAGGCACTGGTATGATCTCTGAAGTTTTCCAGATGTGTGGAATTACCCACGTTTGCAATGACTGGTTAAAGATATGACAGAAAATAGAAGAGATTTGCTCCGCACATAGCTTGATCAGCTTGCCACTAATTTTGTCTGGTCCAGAAGCTTTTGTTACGTCTGCTCTTTTAAATAAGAAGGTCACTTCATCTTCAGTTACAAAATTGACGTAGGGCTCTTGTTTTCCTTTGGACAGAGTGTTGAAAAGTTCTTTGTGTAGATCAACAAAATCTTCTTTATCAAAACGAGAATAAAAATAATTTAGTTCGTTGGAGAATTTCTCATCACCAGCCACTGAAATTTGTTCTCGTTTTGAGGCGCAGCCTGTTATTTTCTTTAATCCCTCCCAGCATTGTTTTGAGTTGTTCTTTGCAAAGAAATTCTCAATTTTTTCTTTGTATGTTTTTTTCCCTATAATTATTGCTTTTCTCAGTTTATGTTTAGCATTTATAAACTCTTCGTTGCAAGCCTTATACTTTGTTTTCTTTTCAGTAATAAGGTGTTTGATTTTTTTGGTCATCCAGGGCTTATTGTTTCCATAGACATGTATTGTTTTTGTTGGAATTGTTAACTCCTCGCAGAATGATAGATATGAGTTAAAAGTTTCTGTTAGTTCGTTTATGTGACAGTTTTCAATAAAAGATTTCCCAGTTAGTTTTCTCAATGCATCCTCGTAGTTTTTCTACAGCCTCTTCAGACCACATCTTGACCGTTTTTATAACTCTCTTTGTAGTTTTAAGATTAGGTTTGTAATTTGGTATAAGATGGACTGATACATGGTCAGATTCTCCAAGTGGGAACAAACTTTAACATTTGTAAGCCTGCTTAATGTTTACGTAGCATTTTGCGAGCGTTCAACCCTGCCTTGTGGGGAGGGAGACATACTGGCAATAGTTTGGCAGTGTGTTGTCAATATTTGTTGAAATCTCCAGTTACGATACAGAGTCCGGGTGTTTTGATTGTACATTGTGAAGCACATCAAAAATTATTTCCGACGCAGTCGCTGTGTCAGCCAGCTCAAGACCGTCCAGACTCGTAACGATAACCAGGCTGTGACAGGCGGAGCTTTAAAACTGGACGGTGCCCTGCATGTCTTCATGAAAAGCTGACACTAGTTTCCGTAGCTTGTTTGGACAGCTGATTCTCTCTAATACGGCAAACAAGCCGGTTCTGCTGACAAGGTCAAACGCCTTGGTCAAGTCAATAAAAGCTATAAAGAGGGGCTGCCTTTGTTCTCTGCTTTTCTCCTGTAGCTGTCACAGGGAGAAGATCATATCTGTTGCGGTTCTACCGGCCCTAAAGCCAAACTGCGATTCTGGGTAAACTCGTTCTGCCAAGATCTGTAGTCGCTTCAGTACTACTCTGGCATAAGCCTTCCCAACTAGGCTAAGAAGTGAAATGCTTCTATAGCTGTTACAATCCGTGCGGTCACCCTTATTTTTATAAATCGTTACTATGTTGGCATCCTTCAATTCTTGGGGGACTATTCCTTGCTCCCAGCATAGACTTAGCGGTTCATGGAGTGGCTTGATTAGGCCATGCTTTCGAGCCTGAATGACTTCAGCAGGAATACCATCTCCTCCGGGTGCTTTCCCGTGTGCAAGCATGTCAATGGCTGTGCTCAGTTTCTTTACAGAAGGTGTTTCATCTAATTCGCTCAAAACTGAAAGTGGTGGGAAGTTAGACAAAGCAGTTGTCGAGATGGCATTTTCAATGTGGTAAAGTTCTGCATAGTGTTCTACCCATCGTTCCATTTGCAGTGCACGATCAGTGATGATTGAGCCATCTTTTGACTTAAGTGGGAGGTCCAACGGCTTTTTTTTTATGCCCTGGTATAGTCCTCTGATGTTACCACAGTTGGCACAAGATTGGATGTTTTCACATAGGTCCTGCCAGTATTTGTTTGCGCACTGTCTTGCTATTCTTTGGGCATCATTTCGAGTAGATCTGAGAGCTTGTAATTTGCTAGGGGTGGGCTCCTTCTTGTAGTTTAGCAAGGCTACTCTCTTGCTTTTAGTGGCAGTTTCCATTTCTTGCACACTTGCTTCAAACCAGTCTTCATTTTTCTTTGTTTTGTTACCAAAGACCAGTGATGATGTTTGGTACATAGTATCACGTATGAGCGTCCAGGTTTTTTCTATCTCAGTCACTGAGGAGTTTTTAAAAGCTTCCTCTAACTTATTTTTGAATTCGATGCTAAGATCAGCATTGTTAGCGTTTGCAGTATTCAGGCGTGCTTTTCTTTTTCCCTGTGATGAGTGGATCTTAGTAGGCAGCAGTCTTGTCCGGCAGGACACTAAAGTGTGATCAGTATCACAGTCTGCACTTTGAAAGCTACGTGTGAGCAGTATGTTTCCAATGTCCCTTTTCCGTGTCAGTATCATATCCAGCTGGTGCCAATCTCCAGACCTAGGATGTCTCCATGAGACACAATGCTGTGGTTTGGTCTTGAAGTATGTGTTCGTAATGCGCGAGCTTATGGTATGCGCCGAATTCAAGAAGTCTTTGTCCGTTCTCATTCATCCTGCCGATTCCAAAAAGCCCGAGGCAGTCTGGCCAGATAGTGTGGTCTGCTCCTACTCTTGCATTGAAGTCACCTAGAATAACCATGTGCTCTTTTTGAGGAATAGTCTCAATGGCTTCCCTTAGGTCTTCGTAGAACTTGTCTTTGTCTTCTTGGAGTGAACATAGTGTAGGGGCATAGTCACTGATTAGAGTGACTTTTCCAGATGTAGTCATCATACTTATGCTTAGTAGCCTTTCCGAGCCACCAACTGGAGGGACTATTGTGGGAAGTAGACTGTTCTTGACAGCAAAGCCCACACCATGCATTCTCGTCTGTTCCTGTGCTTTTCCTTTCCAAAAGAAAGTGTAATCAGTCTCGCAGAGCATGCCGTCTTCGGCTAGTCGGGTTTCTTGGAGAGCTGCAATGTCAATGCGTAATCTTTTCAGCTCGTTGTTTATGACTGCCGTCTTCCTTGCATCGTCAACCTTCTGTAGGTCATCTGTAAGACCAGGACACATTGTCCTGACGTTCCATGTGGCCAGTCGCATAATAGGAATTTTCTTTTTCATTTTTCTTTTTTTGTTGCTTGGTGCAGGTTTACAGCCTACTTGTCGTTTTAAACTAAGCTCTAAGCATCCATTAGAGCAGGCAGGCTGTGGCGGATCAGCACCTAACTGTCTGGGGGCTGCTCAGATTGAGGCGGGCGGTAGCTGATCAGTGAGGCGCGAAGACCTCTCCCACCGTCAGAGAAAACCCGTGCTCCATACATTACGCCAATCAAGCTGGACTTATAACCCGTAACTGTTGTCTCCCGTGTTGTTTTAGCCGCTTTGCAGCAGCACCAGAGTTTCCTCTCCGGGGCGCATTCCTGGGCCTTAGATAAAGGGGTCATGGGTGGCTCATGCGTCATGATCCCTCTCTTGACCTTGCTGATGTGATCCAAAGGAGCGCATCGCGTTACATTTGGCACCAACTCAGTTGCAGAAGCTGCCGGAGAGAATTGCGTAGCTGATACTCCCAACGCCTAAGGGGCTTTACTCCTGATTTATCCTCGAGGTTGTCTCCTGAAGCCTTAAAACCGCAAGGCAGCGGGGGTTTGAAGTCAGAGTACCCCTCTCCTAGATGAATTGCCCTACTAGGCTGACAAGTTGAAAGAAAACCTAGAAGTTAGAATAAAGTGGGTCAGGGAGTTAGGGGTTAAACCAACCAACTGGACAGACACATTCACGCATTTACACAACAAACACATAACACCCAAACCACGAGAAGTAGCCTACAGATTACTCTTCGGGATGACCCCAATAAAAGGAAGATTCTCAACTACAACAGGGTCCAAATATACCTGTGTAATTTGTAAAAAAGAAAACCAAAACCCAGAGAAACACTTATTTAGTGTATGTGAGCTGGTTGAGGCAGCAAAAAAGACTTTAGAAGGATATTATTGACGCAAACAGTCAAACCTGTGCAAATGTAAATACTGCTATTTTCTTTAATAAAGTACCTAAAGCCATAAATAAAAAACTAAGAGACATCAATGTAATTATTTTATCAGAATATAGAAACCTTTTTTGGAATACCTACCTACAAATTGTCTACCATAATAAATGATATTGTACAGTATGATTAGATCACATTTAAAAAAAAAATTATTGAACGCAAAGTAAAACAATAAAACGCTAAATAAAAATATCAAGATTGTCCATTAACTTAAAGAAAAGAGAATATATATATATATATGAATATGTGTATGCGAGTGTGTATGCATGTGTATAGATATATATCCCAAATGACCCTTTTTATATATTTAAATACCCTGTAACCATATAATTAAAATGGCTAGTACTCCAAAAAAAAAAAGTGATCGCCCCTTGAAATTGACAAGGGTTAAGAAGTTTCAAGACAATACACAATCACGAAGGCCACGCCTTGACCTTGTGACTGTAAAGACTTACACCAAAGTTTTGATCTACAAAGACGAGCGAGTTAGGCAGGAGAAAACGAGAGATCTCATTCGATTAAAACAGAGAATCATATCGAAATGGAACATTAGGCCGGCAAGTCAAGGAACAGAAACACAATAAGGAACCAAGAGCGAACACGTGAAAACCCAAGAAAAGGGAAAGAAGAGTAACTCCAAGAAATCAAGAACAAGGGCAGACCTTTACGTTTTATGTAAACACTGTTTTTCTTCTGTTGTTCCTGGATTGAGAATCAGGCATGACCACATGATATCTAAGCAAACAATTCTTTGTATATATGTGTACTTTTTAACAATTATGTCCATAGTGACTTCTTTACGAATATTGGAAAAATACCACCACTATCCGTATTGTGCATACCTGTGCAGTCTACATACAAATATATCATTTCTTACTACCTTGCAGACGTTTACAGTCTGTACAGATGTAACTTTTCTTCTGTTGTTCTAATATTGAGCATCACTATAACCTCATATCTCAACAAGCTTCTACATCAAATTGTTACTAAATTAGTATTTAGTTTCATTTTTTTTTTTACATATGTCAAAGTTTTTACTATTGTTTAAACAAAATTCTCCACTACCATTGTCAATATTGCGCATGCTTGTGCAGTCTACAGAGAAATAATATATTAAAGAGGGGAAGAGGAACAATTAAAAAAGGGGGAAAATATTCAAGAAAAAAAAATTAATTAATTATATATATATGCATATATATATATATATATGTATATATAGATAGATAAATATAAAATAACCTTCAGTACGACTCTAATTGGCCCCTGTGACCAAAAAAAAAAAAAGCCACAAAGAAATTGTCTCTGAACAGAAACTCCCGATATACTGACTCTAGCAGACAGGATTTCCACCTCGATGATGAAGTAGTTTCCCAAATCTCAAGGGAGGAAATCAAAAACTGTCATTAAAAGGGAGACAATAAAAGAAACAATATAAATGTTTAAATGTATGTTCGCATAAGTGTGTACACACGTAGATGTGTTTGCACGTTTGATAGAAGTTATTATAAAGAACTGTAGCAAAGCACAAAGGAAACAACCATAAGCAATGTAGACAAAGTGGAAAAAAATGTGACTACGATGTTTAAAATGTTTTAAAATCATTTAAGTTTCTACTTTCACTCTTTGATTGTTTCTATTTAATTACCTATTGTTGATATTCTCACCACATTTATTTTAAGAGCCTTAAATTTAAAAAATATTCATAATATGCTATTGGAAAAAAATAACGCCATATACAAAGCAATTTAAAACGTTAAAATATTATGACAACCTAAATGTAACTATATGCATTGCTATGTTTTGCAATCATTTTACTTTAAAATGTAACTACTTAATTTGTACGCTTACTAATAAAATATGCATCTTTTTGTTAATTAAAAAAAAAGCCCAATAAAGAGGCCAATAGCCCAAAAAGAGGCAATGCCCAATAAAGAGGCCAATAGCTCAATAAAGAGGCCAATAGCCCAATAAAGAGACCAATAGCCCAATAAAGAGACCAATAGCCCAATAAAGAGGCCAATAGCCCAATAAAGAGGCCAATAGCCCAATAAAGAGGCCAATAGCTCAATAAAGAGGCCAATAGCCCAATAAAGAGGCCAATAGCCCAATAAAGAGGCCAATAGCCCAATAAAGAGGCCAATAGCCCAATAAAGAGGCCAATAGCCCAATAAAGAGGCCAATAGCCCAATAAAGAGGCCAATAGCCCAATAAAGAGGCAAAGAAAAGAGGAGAAGGCCCAAGGAGTCCTAGAATGTAAGCAGCTCGAAAAAAAAAAAAAAAAAAGGGTTTTCCACCGCTTTTAAAAATGCTCTTCAACCTGTGCAACTCTTGTTCTTGACATGTGGCTCTGATAGTGGATCCTACCGAACAGTTATCACTTGACAGGATAAGGGGCAAAGGCGAGGAGGTTTTTTTTTACCCACAAAGGAATAGCCTGTTTCCAAACATGCATTGCCTGGCAGCTATACCCAAATACAAGAAGGATTCAGGAGTTGAACCTGAGGAAAAATAATGAGCAGGTGACGTTATAAAGCAGCTTGTAGCTCAGAGTGCTACTCCCTGACAAAAATCTTCGACTACGCTGATCCCCAACTGTCTTGGCAACGGCTGTGTGGAGAAAAAGGTACTTCTGCGTGGGTGACATCGTTCCGACCATAAGTAATGAAAAAAAAAGGCCTTCATTCCGTTACAACAAGTCACAACGAGGCTACTATGCGACTGAATGAGGTCAAACAACATTGATTCTAATGCCTATTGGAAGATAAGTAATTTCATTCAATAGAAACGGAGTATCAAGAAATCATGAGAAACATTATGTACAAAACATCACTAATATATGCAAAAATATTTCCTCTTCTTTATAAATCCTCCAAGTGGAGAGGAGAAGAAAAAGAGGGAGGGTCAACTATTTGTTGCCTGTCTTCAAATTTTAAAACGTTTCGTTAAAAAAAAAGTGTTATTCCCCTTGCGTTGACTATCTCATAGACCCTGAAACATATTCTTGCATTCCCTTTACTCCCTTCCATTACAAAACAAAACCAAACAAAAACACATCTTGATCATAATTGACCTCTCTGAACCTTGATTCACATTTCTCAAGCTAAAGTGGTTCATGTAGTGAGCATATTGAGGTCGACCCAGGAAGAAAAGGAAGCCAATACTCTTGGTGACACTGGAATTTTCTGTCCTTGGACACCTAAATGCTTCGAAGCCTACCCTCATAGATTATTGAGTGGCCCAGGGAGTTACTCGTCCTAGAAATCTTTTGAGAGGTCAGATCTGCAAAGCGCGGAGCAGTTCATTTCTAGCATACGACAACTTATGTAAAAAAAAAAAGGAAAGCTCCTCTTTCAGATCTATAGGGCAGATGATGTTAGGGTCATCTGTTTCTTTGGCCAACGGTTAACGAGCTGGGTATCATGTGGAAAGCACAACGACCAACCGCCTTTACTTTCCCCAGCTATAATCAGGTACCAATTAGATTTGGGTGAACTCAGGGGTGCTGTAAAAATCCCGAAGTTCCAAATCTCAGTCTCCACCGAGATTCGAAACCAGCGCCCCAGTTTCGAAGCCAAGCGCCTAATGTAACACTCAGCCACCGCGCCCCTAGTTATGTGAACTCTCCCAAAAAATAATTGTTATTAAAAATTGAGTTCCAAATATTTAGAACCACTGGGAAATTTCCATTTAGTGAAAGACATCTGTTGTCTAACATCCGGTATGTTGCTGCACAGTGGTCCCTGGGGCTCTGAAAGCTAGACAGGAGGACATTCATCAAAGTTCATGTAGCGATTGGCCACTAATTATGCTGCCCAGTGTAGTGTAAGTAGAGGTACAGACTACTTTTATCCATTGATTGAACTTTAAGATACATTTGTATCAAGATATGAAGTTAGATTTTTGTAAACACAGTTTTACATAATTGTAATACTCAGATGGAGTATGAAATAAAATTATTAAGCTTGAAAAAAAAATCAATATTCGGAAATAGTCATAGAGCTTCCGAATTCCTTACATATTTTGTGGGTATAAAATGTTAGTGTGTCGTACACTCTGTATTAATGTATTGGTCAATCTCTATTAATGTGTCGGTTAATCTTTATAAGTATGTCATCCACTCTGTATTAGTGTGTCGGTCACTCTGTTTTCGCGTGCCGGTGACACTGTACTATAGTAACATAAAACCAAATGATCGTATAGAATGTAACTCTCTAATCAACAAGCAAAGCCATAGAGACACATATAGATTTAAGTAGGGAATACTGATCTTCTCTTTTGTTGGAATTTCTGTAATGTGTAATGATGTCAAAATTAAATATCCACATCAAATTACAGTAGATTTCTGGACACATTGGCATTATGGGAAATGGAAAAGTCGATAAACTATCAAAGGTGGGATCATCTATACAACAACTAGATAGACCTCTTAACTAACTCACTCTAAAATCAATGTAAGTCCACAATCACAAAGAGAAGTGGCTCAACCAATGGGCAACAGGAAACACAGGCAAAGCCATGTACAAAGAAATGCCCATGCCAAACAAATGGGACAGTATTAACTTCCTCCCCCCCCCCACCCCATAGAGCAATCTACAATCTTCCAACTAAGAACAGGACACATACCTCTGTTCAATTACCATCTTAACAAAATAAAGTCCACACAACTCCCCCTTTGTAGACATTTCACCCTCACTTATGAAACCTTAAACCACATTCTCTTTGAATGCCCCTTCCTAATCCACCTTAGGCAGACCCTACTACCACTACAGCCCAACACAACCAACACTCTATACGGCAGTGCTGAACAACTGAAGAGAAACAGCACACTATTTTTCCTTGGCACATTCTGCAAAAAAAAAATACCCCCCGTCGAATTCGCACAAGGACCAGGAATAATCAAGTCTTGGCCTTGTTTTGATCGTTTAAACAAGTTCAAAAAATCTTTTGGCGTTATTTTTCACTAGAAAGCAAACTGAACAACCCTGCTAAGAATATTTGAACCCTTCTAGAATCGGAATCGAGCTCCCTTAAAGGAAAAGCAGCGTTGACCACCTAAATACTTCACGGAAACCTCCCATATACTCTTCTACAATTTCGCTTAAGATCTGAGAGTATAGAACACTGAGCATGCATACAAATGAAAGTTGCGCTATAAAAATGAAATTAAAAGAACATTTTCACTCGTGATTCAAATGAAGCGCACTTTCCAATTCGATCACACAACTTACTTAATAATTGGTGATTTTAAACTATCTATTTTTTTTTTATAAAACGTATGTTCTAATTCTCTACATTGTTTATTCTACCAAAAGTGTGAATTAGAATTAAAAAAAAATATACACAATTTGTACCCTATATTTTGGGTTGATTTGAGAGCTGTGTATATTGTTAATGTTGGACCTTATCTATAATGCTTAAGTTACTTTTTCCATAAATGTAAGATTCATGGCTATATCCTAGAATATTGCGGCATTTTAACAACACTTATGTGGATCAAGCAAGTGGGTTGACTTAGTCACGTAAAATAAAATATGAAATTTTTGAAAATATATATATTTTTGAACTCGAAGACAATTTCTTTATTTGGGTTAAGAAACATTGTACGCGTGGTTTCTAGTAAAAACACAAAACACATGCATAGTAAATAGACTTTCTTCTATTTAGATCTAAATAAATAAATGGGAATAATGGAAAATTATTCAAAACAAGTTTTAAAAAAATGGCGTTGTTGTTTACTCCGACTAATTGATCACGTGACGCGCGAGCTATTTTAGGACACATTGTCACGTCTTTCTTAATTCTAAATCACCTGCTTGTAAAAAAGAAATAAACTCGACATTGTTGTTACGGTTTCTAATAAACATATTCTAATATAAGTTATAGCTATTGTATCGTTAGATTTCTCTGAATCGAATTCTAACGAAATCTAGGCGCCAAACGCATGGTCTGATTGATCATGCAACCGCCCAGGGGACAGCCATTCTTCTTAGACACCGACCACGCCCTACAACCCATTCTCGAGGTGAGTGAACATATTGCTTGCTGGCTGGTAATTGCGGAAGTGGAAAACGAATTTTTATTCTCCAGATGTGAACTCCAGATTTAAGAATCAAACTTGTACTTCAGGGCTCCTTCAAAGCGGGTACGTTTCAATTGAGTCAGAGCTGATTAAGGTATCATGTCAAGGCTCATGTGGCAGGGGATGTAGAGTCAACGTGGGTTAATTTGAGTTCAGAAACTTTTTGACAGATATAATGACCGCTGTCCATATCTCATCGACATTTGGGTGTTGTGCTAGTCACACAATATCCTCTTTAACCGTCAGCCATAGAAAAAGACTGTGGCGTAGCCAGGGGTGCGATCGAGGATCAGCTCCCCTCGTCCCGAAATAAAATCCCTCCTCGCAAGGGGATGGTGGAAATTTGTGGCTTTCTTCTGGAGTGGACATTTTAATGTTTAACCCTGACATGCGCCAGAGTTGCTTTTGAATTTAAAAAATTCCTCTAGGTGGTTTTGATGTTAAAACCATATTTAAAAAAAAAATAAAAAAATAAAGCAAACTAAGGTCACCAAATCCCATGAGCGTAACCAATGTGGATTTTAAGGTTAAAGCATCCGTTCCAGAAAAGCAAAGCTATAATCACTAAATTGCATGAGTGTAGCCATAATGGTGTTTTGTGGTTACCCCCACACACACACACACACACCATTTTGTTCCAATAAAAAACGAAAAACTAAAGTATGTCTGCCATTGAGCAATTTTTATTTATTTTATTTATTTTTTTTGCCAGTTCTGGAACCCATTAATTAAGTAAAACTACGAGAATTCGAGCCTCAAGCTTAGAAAAAAATAAATAAACTAAAGCAAAATACAGTCTTTTGATGTTCAACCGTACATCAAATTAAACATTTCATACATTTGATTTGTTTTTCTACCAGTCACTGGGCTCCGTTAAGAAAATGCAGTGAATATCAGATTTAATATTTGACCTACAAATAATACACGAGTAGCAGGACACCTCAGAATATGATTTTTTTTTTTTACAATACCTCTATTCAAGTCACATGTCCATGGAACCAGGATTCATAAACTTGGACAGCTGATCTCAAAAACAACTACAACGATTGTCTAAGAAATTTAACAGTCGATGTATATCGCTGATAAAAGAATAACTTGCTCGTTGGCCACACGGGAAAAACTCTAGTTTGACCATTATCACTATTCAAGTAAAAGAAAATTAAATAAATTTAAGATCTATATCAAGAATTCTAGGTCTAGATCCATCATCGGATTTTGAAAGGACTATCGCGTTCTTGAAAGGGTTATCGCGTTTGGGAATTTCTGACTGTAAGGCTTTATTGATTCAAGACTGTAATAAATTAATGTTTAGGAAATCCACTTTTAATAATCTTAGATCTAAATGCTTATCATTGGATTAGTATAAAGTATACTACATCTATACATTCGCTTAACCAGGATTCTTTCTCGGGTAGAAGGGGTGATGGGCGGGATAAGAAAATGTTCCATTGTTTTTTTAATCTAACAAGCATTCATTTTTTTAAAGAGAAAAACGATCGCTCTATAGGTTGCGTAATGGAGGCATTATCTTATTTAAAAAATATTTATGAAAGTTTTTCTTTTTAAAGTTTAAATACAGGAAACGACGAAAAATGAAGAGAATTGATGTCATGAAGATTAGTTACGTTTGCATATATATATATATTTATAGGTGGCCGGTCATTTCCTCCGATTTGTTATTTCATCCCCGGTCACTTTATCCCCGGTCACTTCATCCCCGGTCATTTCATCCCCGGTCATTTCATCCCCGGTCACTTCATCCCCGGTCATTTCATCCCCGGTCACTTCATCCCCCGTCACTTTATCCCCGGTCATTTCATCCCCGGTCACTTTATCCCCCGTCACTTTATCCCCGGTCATTTCATCCCCGGTCACTTCATCCCCGGTCATTTCATCCCCCGTCACTTTATCCCCGGTCATTTCATCCCCGGTCACTTCATCCCCGGTCACTTTATCCCCCGTCACTTTATCCCCGGTCATTTCATCCCCGGTCACTTCATCCCCGGTCATTTCATCCCCGGTCACTTTATCCCCCGTCACTTTATCCCCGGTCATTTCATCCCCGGTCACTTTATCCCCGGTCATTTCATCCCCGGTCACTTTATCCCCCGTCACTTTATCCCCGGTCATTTCATCCCCGGTCACTTTATCCCCGGTCATTTCATCCCGGTCACTTTATCCCCGGTCATTTCATCCCCGGTCACTTTATCCCCCGTCACTTTATCCCCGGTCATTTCATCCCCGGTCACTTTATCCCCGGTCATTTCATCCCCGGTCACTTTATCCCCCGTCACTTTATCCCCGGTCATTTCATCCCCGGTCACTTTATCCCCGGTCATTTCATCCCCAATTAAAAGTTTTTTTTCTTAGTCCTTGTGTAATTGTTCTGTTAAGACACTGCCTTTAAGTCCTCGTTTCATCTACTATATAACTATGTTTATTAAGAAAAGTTTCTTTGAGAATTAGGAACATGTTATTATTGTGTTTATAGTGTTCTACCTTGTCTCTTCCGACCTACTTAGAAATGAAAGAATATAGTTCAATAAGTAGATATATTGTTTCTGTTTGTTGTAGGGATGTCAATATTATCCTGCGCATATTACGTGATGTAATGATCAAAGTCTAAAGTGTGGTGGAAGTAGGGAAAATCTTTTGAGAGATAGAAGTACGATTTGAATAATTATGGTCACGCCGCTCTGGACTCATAATTTCTCATCAAAGGCCTAGGATCTATAAATGTTAATTTATTATATTTTTAATGACATTATATTCTATTCTTATTTATTAATGTGTGATTCCTTTTGTCAGGTAAAAAAAATAAAATCTATTTAATTTTAATTTCATACATTTTACAATTATTATTAGATGGATTAGCGGATGAAATGACCAGGGGATGAAGTGACCGGGGATGAAATGACCAAGGATGAAATGACCGGAAACCATATATAATTCTTGCTACGCTTATGGAAAGAGATGACCTCTACATCATCTGCCAACGATATTAAATGGAATGGAGGTTGTAATCCTTGGCAACGAAAGGTTAGTAAAAGGTATTAAATTGTCCCAAAGGAGTTACATATTAGAAGCGTCAATAGTTACCAGTTTGGGACAGGAATCACATATGTTACCAGCATGCAACAGCAGCTTTATTTAGTACCCTTAAAACCGAATAAACATAGAAACAGTTGAAGCTTTAGGACTGACTCAATTTTAAGGCAGACAGAGAGCGCGATGGGAAGACACCCATGGAAGAATGGACGGGCCTGTTAGTGCAAAATAATTACAGTCAACGAAAAAGGCTGAGTTGAATGGATATAGACTGTCAAAAGATCATGTTTTGTGCCCCAACGGTCCAACAAATTAAGGAACATGTAAAGGAGACATAATGTATTGGGAAAAAAGACATTTAAAAGAGAAGCGAATTTTTTGCTTTCTTTTTACAAAGCTTGAATCAGTTTAATCTGTCAGTCTGTCAGTCTGTCTGGTGAAATAAACACGTTACTTCTCCCACAGCCCATTCTTGGATCAAGTTAAACCATAATAACAATTTTTTCATTCTATCTAACAAGCATGAATAAGAAAACATATGAGTTTATTAATTATTGGTAATTATTTTCTTTTGTTTGATATCGACAAAGAAATCTATTTTTGCATTACTGAGAAATATAACTGTAAATGTTACGTTTTTTTTAATAGTATTTTTATATTTTGTCTGTTAGTTAACTATTGATATCAATTAAACTTAATGCTGATATATGCCTCATCCCTATGACAAGAAGTTCTCTTCAACAACCAGGAACTTTGACCCAAAGACTCGGCACTTCGTAAAACTTCATGTCGCAAACATCGATTCTTTAATTGGAATCGATTCGATTGGACAATGTAATTAGACATTGTTACTGTATTCCAATAGTAAACTTGGTCTGGACATTGTTCTGGAGTGGTCATTGACAGATATGGCTTCTCTGTTTAATCTTACTTTCAGCCAATAATTACAAAGGTATTAATTGAAGAGTTTTTAAAGGTCATTTTAACCTGAAAATTGTATTGTCAACTGAAATTTGTAAACATCCGTAATTTAGAGCAAAAATAAAATGCTATTGTTTAAAGATATATTGATGCACTGATGGCGTTTTTATTTCCAGTTTTTTTTTTTTTATTTTTTAAACATATTATTTATAAATTATTTAAAATGTTTGGTGTATCCCAGTGATGCCCATAATACGGCCCGCGGGCCAGATCCGGCCCACAATGTGCTTCCATCCGGCCCACCGAAACGTCGGCACGAAATATAGACATTTTCACTCCCCCCCCCCCAAAAAAAAATGTGTCTTTACCTACGTTAGGGCCCTCGCTTTTTTCTAATGGATTACTACCAAGGCATTTAACATTTGTGCGTTCATGAACTAGGACTAGAGAATCTACAAGGAAAAGTGAACGGATCTTTACTTCTGTAGAACATTGTTTTTATAAAGAAAGTCTGACGTCATGTTTTTTTTGAAGTGTAAAGAGAACATTCAACTCTCCCAATACTTCCATGTCATGTACTAGATCCTCAGGTTTGAAGTGTAAAGAGAACATTCAACTCTCCCAATACTTCAATGTCATGTACTAGATCCTCAGGTTTGAAGTGTAAAGAGAACATTCAACTCTCCCAATACTTCCATGTCATGTACTAGATCCTCAGGTTTGAAGTGTAAAGAGAACATTCAACTCTCCCAATACTTCAATGTAAATACTTGATCCTCGGGTTTGAAATAAAATAGTTTCAGGTCAATTTCATTCAGTTTTTGTATCTTTTCCATCATGTGACTCTCGTGTTGGAAATTAAAATGGACCGCAGATTGACTTAGGTTGGGCATCACTGGTCTATCCGATGTACAGAAAATGGAAGTAATGATGATATGTCAAGGTCAATCATGCATGACCGATCCCAACAATAGAAGCTTTTTTTTTAAAAGTATTCTTAATGTTTTTCTTGTTAGCCCTATAGAATCAGAAGAAAGGCATAAACAGAGAGTACATTATTATGCATAGACATTAGTATAAAATCTCTGATACTATTTCGTCTATGTGGTATAATGGTCTCTGTCTTTATTGAGCGAACTTCTAATAGATATTACCATTAAAAGTCGTTTAATTGGTTTCATAGATTTTGATTAAAAGTCGCTTTGTTTGTACTTGAGTTGAAAGACGACCAATAGGTAAAGCCTACTACATTTAAATTGATGTGTAGTAGTTACTAACAAAATGGTGTCTAATAGATAGAGCCTACTAAGGTAGTAACAATGTGTACTAACAAAAGGACGTCGAATAGGGAGTTCCTACTAAGGTAATAAGGATGTCTGGTAGGTACTAACATAGTGACATCTAATTATTAGGGCCTACAAAGGGGATACGAACGCATGGTGAAAACAAATTAAAAGATGCATCTAGTGACAAAACTTTTGATTTCAAAACAACGAAAAATAGTCACAAAAGGAAAACATTATCTTTATATATAATTCTTTTCGTGGCTCAATAGTTTTTACACCAAGACTTAAAGGAAAGATCACTTTTATTTTTAAAAGTCGGACTAGGGTTACCCCACGTAATTTTAGCGGCGAAAAAAAAGGGGGGGGGGAGAACAAGGTGTATTCACCCGTCACTAAATACCAGGGCCGGACCATTGTGACCAATACGCCATGTAAAGATCACTCTTTTATTTCTGCAAGTCGGACTTGAGTTACCACAAGAGGGGGGGGAAGAACAAGTAATCTACTCTGTATTCACCCGTCATTAAATAGCAGTGTCGTACTTAGCCATTGTGGGGCCATAGGGATACGGATTATGCGGGGCCAAGTTTGGGTAGGGATACGGATAATAAGTGAAAATTAAGAGTTTGTATTAGAAAATAAATTCGTCTTTGCATTTTATTCATTCTTTACAACGTACAGAATTACTGTACGAGCTTTGCTTTCCTACATAGATTACGCTCAATAGAAATAATTACCAAATATTTCAATCTATCTGTGAGAATTGTTGACCTTAAGTAATTCTTCATTAGTTTGAGGCGCGAGAAGCTTCTTTCACCACATTCCACAATTACAGGTATAGCATAATGACGTTTTTTTTAATCGCACATAGGATGGCGTTTTCCATATTGAATAACACCCCAAAAATGACAAATTTTGTGTATATATTTCAGGAGATTTTTATAAGTTTTCAAAATATTTTAATAATTGCAGGAGATTTCCAGGACTTTTTCGTATATTTTGCGATTTCAGGAGATTTCCAGGAGCTCTCGGTAAATCAGGAGGCCGCGGGAAATCTCTTATAAGTTATAAATGGTTTAATTTAATAATTTACACCTAGAATTAGCGCGGGTCCTATAAAAGTGCGGGCCCGCAGTGCATCGCATAGGTTGTAGTGGCCAAAGGCCGGCCCTGCAAAATAGAAAAAAAACTTTTAGACAAGAGGTAGTCCTGACATGAATTGACCCCTAAAAGTAACCAAATGATCTGTGATAGCTTATAGCAGCGAGCAAAGAAGTTGATCCCTACGGAAACACACACACACACACATATTCACACACCATCTCTATTTAGTACCCACCCAAACCAAAAAAAAACAAAAAAAAAACAGCAACTTAGTGTCCTAACCGATGTTAATGTGATTGGTATCAGAATGAAAAGGTGCTACTGATCGATATGTCTTAATTATATTCTTCTTTATCGCTGTTGGACACGTCTGTTTTAGTTACTGTCAACAGACGACAATTGTTATGTAAGACACTGACGTCTGAGAGCAATATATATTTTTCTAGCGTTATTGAAAAAAGTGGTTTAAGCAGTTGAAGTTGATTGGGCGCAATTTTTTTTTCTCTGTACCAATGGTATTACCACATCAATGCATGTGTAGATTATTTACTTGAGTGGTGTCCAGCCTTTTTCAGTCATGTGTGTTGTTGACGGCTTGTAGCACCAAACTGCTGGTAGACAACTAAACCTTAGAAGGTGCATAATATTTATCCTATAAAACGTGAAAAATAAAACTTGAATAGCTTCTATCTTAACAAAGCAAAATGATACTCTTATTACAATATAGATCAATTGAACTTGAGATGAAATGAAATAAACTTATAACTTAAACTCTACTCTAAACTCACTTTCAAAACACGTCTATTCACTCTGGCATCCTGGTGTTTTTTCTGAGGTACTTAACACAGCCTATGACAGGGCCGCCTATCTTGAATCCTGGAGTTGTCTCTGAGGTACTTAACACAACCTATGACAGGGCCGCCTATCTTGCATCCTGGAGTTGTCTCTGAGGTACTTAACACAGCCTATGAAAGGGCCGCCTATCTTGCATCCTGGAGTTGTCTCTGAGGTACTTAACACAGCCTATGAAAGGGCCGCCTATCTTGCATCCTGGAGTTGTCTCTGAGGTACTTAACACAGCATATGACAGGGCCGCCTATCTTGCATCCTGGAGTTGTCTCTACTAAACACAGCCTATGACAGGGCCGCCTATCTTGCATCTTGGAGTTGTCTCTGAGGTACTTAACACAGCCTATGACAGGGCCGCCTATCTTGCATCCTGGAGTTGTCTCTGAGGTACTTAACACAGCCTATCACTAACTTCTTCTCACCGTCACCATAGAAACACACACACATACTCTATAACAATGAGGCTATATTCATTTCCGGAGCACTTGTCACGGGCCGCATCTTTGAGTTAATTAGAACCAAATTTTGTAGCAACAAGACCACTGTTGACAAAAGCTTAGATAGGCTGGATAGAACCAAGAAAAGGGCCCGATGTGGCCAACAGGTCGTAATTTGTGCACGACTGATAGAATAGTCATATCGTTTAATGTAGTGTTTCCCAAACTTGTTCCTTTTTGGAACACTTCACACATTCTGAGTATTTAGAATGACACTGATTTTTTTTAGAGAGATTAATTCACGTGGCCATTACTGAGTAGTTCCAGTAGTTCGTGGAACACCTATTTAGACCTCACGGAACTCAAAAGGGTTCCGCGGAACAGTTTGAGAAACACTGGTTGAAGGTGGTGGTGTGAATGTGATTTTAGCGTCCACGTGTCTGTGTCATGTATGAGTTTACCTTTAAAGTTAGAGGCCCTGGTATACCTGTCCAATGGTCTAATGGGTCAATGTTGGTGTGGGGGGATGTGAGAAACGGAGAGGAGGTGTAGGACTACAGGTGCTGAGAAGTGGTAGGTGGCCTTGTAACATTTGTTGTGTGCGTGGAATGTAATATTTAATTGAAAGGAGAGATAAGTAAGTCGTCATAAAACTTAATCAAATATGGAACATTTCTATTTGCCAAACCTCACAAACAGGAAGAACATATATATCTAGTTAACTCGAAGTAAACTTGTCATTCATAAAAATGAAAATAGAATGAATCTACTAAAAATATAAAAAGCAAGTGGGCAGCATAAATATATTTGATCATCTTTTTGTTTCAACGCCACTGCCAGTGCTGAGTTATATATAGCAAACATAAGCTATAGCTTAGGTCCCCCACTTGCATTTAAGGTGGGGGGGGGCGAAAAATAAGATACAAGAGATATTTTCAATCATAATGAAGAAGCATCTAAGGTACAAATGCATTTAGTTGAGGAGACAAGGAGACTCATATCTCAAACAGCTTAGGGCCTTTACAAGTCTAAATCCAGTTCTGGCCTTTGCCTGGATGTAATAATCTAGTGCTATAGGACTAACCATTGATATGTAGTGCTATAGGACTTACTATTGATATCTAGTGCTATAGGACTTACCATGGATATCTAGTGTTATAGGACTTACCATTGATATCTAGTGTTATAGGACTTACCATTGATATCAAGTGCTATAGGACTTACCATTGATATCTAGTGCTATAAGACTTACCATTGATATCTAGTGCTATAAGACTTACCATTGATATCTAGTGCTATAAGACTTACCATTGATATCTAGTGTTATAAGACTTACCATTGATATCTAGTGCTATAAGACTTACCATTGATATCAAGTGCTATAGGACTTACCATTGATATCTAGTGCTATAAGACTTACCATTGATATCTAGTGCTATAAGACTTACCATTGATATCTAGTGCTATAAGACTTACCATTGATATCTAGTGTTATAAGACTTACCATTGATATCTAGTGCTATAAGACTTACCATTGATATCTAGTGCTATAAGACTTACCATTGATATCTAGTGCTATAAGACTTACCATTGATATCTTCCAAGGAGGTCAGTCTGGAGAAGACGTTCATAGAGAAACTGGAAGGCAACAGCAACATGAGATTGAAGATAGTCAGTGCGGTCAGTGTTTGTATAGACAGCTTCAGTGACGCCAGCATGCTGGTCAAGAGACTGACCACAACAAAAAGCTGAAGAACGTCTTTAGCAAACAACCACGACGAGGCAGAAGAACTTCTGCACCAGACGAACAACTGGAGATAGTCACTTCGATGTCAGCTTCTGGTAATAGTGTAAGATCTGGTGTGTTCTGGACCTTAAGAAAAAAGAAAATGTACCATTTCTTACCAAAACTATCATTGGTCATAGTATTTTAAGCCGTTATCAAATGTTTTTTCAAACCAGATTGCTTTATCACCCCGCTTTTTCTTAGTCACTTTAATAATTGAAAATTGATTAAGCTTAAATCTCTCTTACAAATACCAACACAAAGTTTTAGTGTTTTTTCTCCTAAAACTTGTGAAGTTTCTAACTATTGGTTCGAATGCAAATGTCAATGTCGTGTAATAAAACGAATCGATTGTTACTGATAATGTTTTTTCTTTTTTGACATTGCTTATTTGAGAGCCCACTAAAACTTAATACAAGGCCAGGGGAAGCAATTATAAACAATTCCTAGATTCCTACCAATTCTTTTTCCTCCCTAAAATTTGCGGCTTGCGATCGTTATTTTTCTGTGAAAATGGGTTAACCCGATATAAACATAAATTTAGTTATTATTTTACTTTTAGCTCCCCCCCCCCAACCCCTGATGTGGGAGAGGTATTAAATACACATTACGGTCTCCGCAATGATCTAAGGGAAAATTTATGAAGAGTAAAAGTGAAGTTCCACTTTTAGACCTTGCGATTGGTAGATTATATAAAGATGATGTTTCTGTAGCCAACGGTTAACAAGAGGGTGTCACGTGGCCAGCACAACGACCAACTGCCTTTACGTTTTCCCCACTAATGCCAGGTACCCATTAGGGCCTGATGGACTCAGAGGTGCCAAAGATACCGAAATTAAAAATCCCAGGATTCTAACCCGAGACCTCCGTTTCGAAAGCCAAGCACTTTACCGCTCAGCCACCGTGCCTCCTTTATCAAAAGTGGTCAAACGATTTGGATTTCTATGCGAGACATATACAAACATACATACGCCTAGCGGCCTTACATTCAAGTATACATATTATAAGATAGATTGACATAATCCAATTACGTATGCACATATTTTGTTTAGTAAATGTTTCAATCATTGGATCGTTGTATCTCCATATTACTGAGGACTATAGACACATTGAAGATCATGCCATGCCGACTATACTCCATATTGACTTCGGAAACTCCCATATGGGATATGAATAGTGTGTGTGTTTTGAGAATATAAAAAAAAAAGTTTACATTTTTGTATCTGAACCACACTTGGCTGAAAGTCTTTACGAATTATTTCTAATAAAAAATAATCAGGGTATAAAAGAATAAGAAAAATAGCATTAATAATTTTTTTTTCATCGGCCAAAAGTTCCAGAATAGTGTCATTTATTTCTGAACGTCGATAGTGTTAATTAATTTAAATAATGATTTTCTTATTGCGAACAAAACAAATGAGCAATGTCATAGATAAGTTATCTGTTTGAAATGTGCATTAAACACATAGTTACATTTAGTGATAGAGTTTTTTTTATATTATCATACACAGAGTAGGATTGGGTGGGGGGGATAAAAGTAAAGTAAACTTTTTCTTTCAGACTATGCGGTCTATAGGTCAGATCATGTAAAGCTCAACGACCAACCGCCTATACTTTTCTCCAGCTAATGTCAAGTAGCCATTAGAGCTAGGCGTCCTAAAAATGCCTTCGGGATGCGCTTTACTACTTAGCCATCGCCCCTATTTGGGAGGGTGTTATTTTTCTAAAGTAGAGAATTAAAATGGGTTCACATGTGTACCCTTCATTAAAATGGATTGGCACAATATAACATAATAAAATAGGGGGGGGGGGAGGAGAATCTTCCCCAAAATACCCCTCCGAAAAAAAATCTTGGCCGCGCCATGTACTGGGGTAGGCTACTTTGACTGACAAACGGTGGATTTAAATAGCCCAGATTGTCTGTTTATTGACAAACAAACAAACAAAACATCTGCTACCATCATTGGCCGTACCACTTCCCCTTAAGATATAGATAACTCAAATAGATAAACAAAGAAAATATGTGAACCTAAGCTTAGAGATTAATGGTTATGAAAATTGTCTAAAAAACCCCAACAAAAACCAAACACTAAACCCTGTTCAGGCCTGCTGTTCTATTAACTGAGGGGATAAGGACGATTGACCTCGCGGACACCTTCGAGGCTCTTAACATCCATAAAAGAGATTCTCGTTTCTGCTACAGACCTGCCACATCGCCAGAAAATTTCTGAGCGGGCACTGTAAAAGGAACTACAATGAATTTTATTTCTCTGAGGAACTTAGTTTGTTTAAATATAATAATAATAATTCTTTTGATCGATAAAGATATATTAAAACATATTGCTGTTTTTCATGGCCATTCAGTTATTCAGTATATACAGATGATTTGAGAACATATTTTTGTTTATTCTTCCCGTTTATTGGAAACATTTGGAGAACAAATTCAAATTCTTAAATTTATATAAACTGTACTATTCACATAATTTCAATACTGAACACAAAATGAATTCTGTTTTTATGAAATGTGTAGTTTACATTAAACTTTAAACACATATTACTGTTCCAACATTTTGGCCTACCCGATTTAAGAATAACAATTTCAGGCAACTGTCAAAGAAATGTTGGTGTTAGTATGAATTAAAATTCCATTGACAATCTAATGAAGTACAGTCTTTTCATGAAGGTAGTATTATTATTATCATTTTAATTAAAGGCAAACTAGCATTGTATGTTATACAGAAACAATTTTCAGTTTTTATTATAAACATTTTTTCCAAAGCTTATTATAAACTCACTCTGTCTGGGTAACATCTCGTACAAGTAATTTCCCTTATTGCCAGACGTTGGACGAATTTAGACTTTACACAATTATTATTCATTGTCGATGACAACACATGTATACATGAGGAAGTTAATTGGTAGTAATTAATTAATTTTGTAATACAAAGAAATCTAGGCCTGCTAAGCTTAGGGAAGACAAGCCTTATGAAGAGAATTAACTCTTTCTCTCCGTAATTATTTACCACATTCTGTTGGAATTAAGTCGTTCGCTAAAAATATTAGAACTGTAAACTTTTTAGACAATAATACCTTATATTTTTATAAGTACTTGTATAACTCAGAGGCAAACGATTCGGCCTTCCTTCACGAATTTCAAATAGCTATTGTGTAATCAGCAGGGAAACCTTGTCCCAGATAGCCCCCCCCCCCCCCCCCCCAGAGCCCTGGTCTACAGAAGTGAATGGACCAGAGCGCACAAAGCAGTCTATAAGCATAAAAGTTGAGCCGAACAACAACAACAAAAATTGTAACAACAAAAAACCTAAAGAATACTTCAAAACAAGAGAGCGTAGACGAAGTGTAATTCTATTCATCAGTTTGGATAAATCATGGAATTCAATTTGTAATAGATCGAGACTAAATCTGTGAGATTGGAAATATTTTTACCAATTATTTTTGATTAGCGCAATATCATACTATC